>JAWZYV010008404.1:0-453874 GCA_038373885.1 Cheiracanthium punctorium
TTTGATTTCGCTCGATAAATTGAATTTATTTATATCGAATAACGCGCCAGAATAAGATTACATCATAAATACATCATACTCTTTCATGCATTTATTCTGTTTTATACTTATGCAGTGGAACACGCTTCGCGTTGTTATGCTACATTTATCAAACAGTAATAGATGCGTCTATTGTCATTTTATCTTGATGTATAGTAATTTTTTTGGCAGCTCAAAATGTTAATCTATTAGAAATGCTCTAAAAGAAGAAAACTATATCAACATGTCTTTTCAAGGATGAAAACATACGGAAAACTCGGGTTCAAAATTTAAAAAAAGAAAAAAAAAGACTCATATTCTCTTATTTTTCATATTTTGTACTCACAAGAAGGAGGCACGTCTTCAAGAAAACGGATTTCGATGATCTTTGACATAGTGGTAGTATACCATGTGAATATACTACGTGTATAATGCTATTAATTAATAATATTTATGTATTTAAAAAAGAGCTGAAAAAATGTTCGCCCTGTACGAGATTCGAACCCGCAAAGCCAAAGTAAAAGTCCACAGCCTTGCCCATAACGCCACGGGGGCTCTACAGCCTTTGCGTAAAACTTACAATTAAAGTTTCTTGAAGTGGTTAGAAAATAAATATTAATTTTTCTCGACTGTATTTGAGTATTGCGCCTTAGTATTTTACACGTAGTATATTCACCTGGTATTATGACAAAGATCATTGAAATCCATTTCCCTGGAGCCGTGCCTCCTCCATGTCAGTTCAAATTGAGGAGGGGAACCTGTGATGCCAGACTGGGGTGTTTTCTACCAGATATAGAGGGATTTTTAGGGGGGAGAAGGCAGAATAGCTTAGGGGGGGGGATGAAATAGGGTTTTTTTTAGGATAATCATATTTTTTATCTCTATGTGCCGACGGAACGTCATTGACCAGTGTAATAATAATAACTGAATTTATAAAAATATTACGTAATGAAGTATAAAATATTATCATTAGTACCTCCAACTTATGAATTTCGAATTTTTCACAAATAAAATCACTCTCCAGCATTGACTGTGATGTACATGTTTATAGATATATCGTTCTCCCCCTTTCCCATCAATCCAACCACCAATGGAAATAGGCTAAAACTGTTGATCGCACTGTTGACAATCATGTACATGCATATTGCAAAATATTCCATCAGGTCTAGTTGTATAAGCAGTCAAATGTTATTTCTTGTATATATGTTTTGTTTCACTTTGTCCTTTTCATTTAATGTATCTTATATTTATTTCTAAATATTCTTACTAAAATTCATTTTAGCTATTTTATAGGTATTATGTATAAACAACTTAGCTATATTTCATTTAAAATAACTATTTACGCCTACGTAAAACTGTAAGTAAGGATTTTATAGTATGACCATTAGAGAGTAATATATGGTACAGTAGAACCTCGATTAACCGAAACTCTCCGTTAACCGAAGTCGGTTTCTTCTTTACTTTTTTTTTTTTTTCACTTTCTACTATCATACAAAATTTCTCTTAACAAACATACATTTTTAAAGTTTTTTTTTTTCCCCACATTCCTTTTGTATGCAATCCGTCCTTTCGAAACTACGAGTGCAGATAAATATTTTGGAATTCCCTTTTATAGAATTCCTTCTCGCAAGCTCAATTCTCGGTATGAGTGTACTTTTCCTACTTTCAAACATCATCTGTCCTAAACAAAAGCACACCCCATTTCGAAACTTCGAAGGTCATACTGCCGAGTCCCAGAACAATCGAATGCTATTGCACCCTCTGATTGTAAGATTCCTCTGAACTCATGCTTTTAAAAATCTTCGGGATAGAGCTGCCCGGCAAAGGATGGCCAATTTACACCAGATGAAGCTTCCATTTGAACCATTGTAAGTTTTTGTTTCAGAAATAAATTTATTTTCATTTATAATTTTAATTTCATTTATAATTTTAATTTATTTTGAGTTGTAACTCTCTTATGACTGTAGAGTTAAAATAATCATGATATATAACAGTTCAATAACGCTACTACATATTAAACTAGATGATTATTGATGAATTCTCGATTATCCGAAGTAGGTTCGGTCCCAATTACTTCGGATAATCGAGATTCTACTGTATTTTCTTCCAGACATGCAGTGCTATCTACCAGGTTACACATAAACTAGTTGTGCCAAGTCAAGAAGAAGCAATGCCGGAATTTAAGCGATCGGTGTATTACGTGTCTGAGTAGAATTTTTCAAAAAACTGAATTTTATCATATCTCTTATAAGGTAAGCACTAACTATGACTTGATAAAATAAATAAAAAACTTTGTGAAAAACACACATGAGATGTTACTTGTAAGTAATGTTATCAACTTACAAGTAACATCTCATGTGTGTTTTTTCACAAAGTTTTTTATTTATTTTATCGTTTAAACCAGTATTTTGAGTGTTTTTTCCAACTATGACTTGGTTTACTGAATAGAGTGTGTTTCTAGATGTGAATGACACTTGTTTAGTTTGGTATGTTTCTCGGCGTGTTCCAGTAATATGACTTGAAGTGGGCAGCCATACTACAGGGTAAAATGATCCATCGACTGAAAAACTCCAGTACCAGTCTTAATCTCAAAATGCGCGTCACTCCCCATTACATTATTCAATTTATTTCTGCTTTTATCGTGGTCATAATTTTTGAATTGTAATTTCGAGATATTCCATTTTATTGTCTGTGACACTTTTTATTTTAAAATTTTCATAAAATAAATTGTACATACTATATGACTGTAAAACTTATTTTATTTCATTATGGATTGTCATGATTACTTTTACATGTTTTATTGCAACAATTCACAATTATTTTCATTCATATATGTAAAAACAATTCACAATTATTTTCAAATGAACGATCATTTTGCCCTTGGGTGAGGGTAAAGTGATCCTTTGGATAATTGTTAGAAAATTCTATTTTTTTCGTTACTCAGTATGGGTTTAAAATATTATTAAAATATGTTTATGATGCAAAATATAGTGTAAAATATTGTGGTTAAGGGTCAAATTTTTATTTAGCATTTATGTTCTTTTATGCAAGATTTCCCCTTAAGGGGATCATTTTGGTTCACCTTCCCCTATATACAAGGTGATTCGGTACCGGATTTGCAGGGGGTGTAGAGGCGGTTCAGAATCACATAGCAATGTGGGGTCGGAAACTTAGTCTTCATGTACCCGTTGATAATCACTTTAGAAGAAGCGTTCAAGTGATAGTAAACTTTCTGACCATGGTTTTTCAAAAACGAATCCCTCTTTCACCGATTGCACTTGATGAAAAATTTTATTTCAGAAATGTTTCTTTCATTACATTTATGAAATTGTCTGAGGAAAGCCCATTGTTTATGAAACTTAGTTAAGAAATGACCCCCCCCCTCCTCCTATTTGTTCAATTCAACATTTTACGTCCCTCCACTCTTTAATTTACGCTTGTTACACGTCCATCCCTATCCCCACACACTTTTTAATTTTGATGCGGCAGCTCATAAGATGATTGTGATTTTGTTTCGAAAAAATATTCCAAAAGATTCTCATGCAAAAGGAGCCTTTCGGATGATCTCAATGATTGCGCAAGCGCAACACTAGGTTCCGCTGAGCATTTAATAAAACACTCCTGGAAAGCAACATCAATGAAAGAGGGAGGATTTTCTCTGTAGCAACTTTCTAATGAGGAGAACGAACAGGTTAAACATGAGTTCAACAACGAAGGGGGGGGGGGGAGAATTACCCATCCTGATAGTCCTTTGAAGCGCAAGCATTTTCACATAAAGATAGAAGACCAAATGGATGGACTGCCGAGAGCTGAAAGAGTGCATCCGTTGCCGTGGATCCATTTAACTACCAACAATATGGCGGACGATCGAATGGCCCATCTGGCACCACAGGGCTAGGAAGTTTTCTGACACTGCTGTAAATGTGGAAGCCAGCCGTTTCAGAAAGCTTCTTTTGGTGGAGGCAGATGGTCTAGTCCATCGACCACCATATTGTTGGTAGTTAAATGGATCGATAGCAACGGCTGCACTCTTTTAACGTTGGGACCATTTAACCATATTTCTTTGCGACTAGCAGTGAAAGCTCTAAAATAAGGTGGTTTCACGGCACAACCACCGGGCGTGAACGGCTTAACCCTTTAACGCGCAGTGTTCCCGCTCTGGGAACACCAAACTCTGACGTTTTGACTGTTGCCAGTCACGAAGAATAGATTTGATTTCTATAAAAATACTTGCGGGTGACATAGCTCCACGGGAATCCTTTACTTTTTAGCACGTCATTTCCGGTAAAAAAATGTCACGATTATTTTTAACAGCACTGACATCTGCTGAAAAATCGGAGAATGTGAAAACAGCGGGATAGATTGCCCAATGCTGAAAAAAGGACATCCGCGCACAGCCAGCTGTGTCAAAAAAGGGTCTCTAGATCTGTGGCACGCGGTGAACGTTTCGATCGTCCGCCATCTTGCTGGTAGTTAAGTCAAGCCATGGCAACGGCTGCCCTTTTTTCAGCATTGGGAAAGGGTTGCGCTTCAAAGGGTTAACGTTTGGACCATTTAACCATATTTCTATGCGACTAGCAGTGAAAGCTCTAAAATAAGGTGTTTTCACGCCACCGCTCGTGAACGGCTTAATATGCTTTGTATAGCTTATCGCCCCACCCTTGAAACATTTATGGATCCGCCACTGCATAAACAATATCTTTGGTCGGGATAGGAGGGTTTTACAGAAACATTTATACTTCCTTCCTCTAATACTTTTCTTTCGCCAACTATTGCAACACGTGGAAGGGATTTCCTAAAGGCACGAAAGGGCATATAAAAGTGACAGCTGGTGCAATAAACATTCCCTTGTTGCCGAATAATAAGGTTTTAATACTCCACGAACTTGCAATAAAATCTGAGTCAGCCCCTAACAGAAAAAGAATGCAGCGCTGAAATTGGAAAAAAAGAGTAAACAAATCTAGAACAAATAGATCTGACAAAGCGTAAACAACATTGTAGCGCATTTGCAATATGTGACATGTGAAGAAAGGAATTTGGAACAGCTGACAATCTGACGTTATATGTGATAGCTTCAAGATATCACATATAATGTACCACACGAGTTTTGATATTGTTATAACATATGAAATAAGCATCGGACACTACATATGTATATTTTATGCATAATAAAAATGTATTCGTCCGATAAATTTTCAACCGACAAGACCTTAGAAAAATAACGCGTAAAATGTCAGTTTTAAGCTTAACTTTTGAATATCATCGCTGGAATCAAAGTGTCAAGTTTGGGTCACTGTTTATAAAGTGCATAATATTATCACTCTCGCAGACTGTAATTGATAAACTGTGGCGCTACAACGCGTTGGAAGTTATTCTTCAGATTATTACTCTGCCATTCACAACTTAACAAACTTTGGCCGAATTATGATGTCACAAATTAAGTAGCTCCAAATCAACCCGGATAGAGACAACAGCAAATATTATTTCTCTGATATTCATGTCGCTTTCTGGTAGACAACAAGATCAAATGCAGACCTCACAGGACGTGTCAAAACAATTTAAAGATTCGAATTAGTGGCAAAGATATTAATTAAAAATAAATCTGCGTATTTGATCGCTTCCTGTAATCGCTCTACACAGTATGATCACTAAATTTGGAAGAAAAAGTTTTATACAAAGCTTTTCAGCATCGGGCAAGTATATACAGTTATTATTTGCAATAAATATTTATATCCTGTTGTTCTATAACGATATACGAAAGGTTGCACTTCAGGGGATTAAACAACACAAATAAATAAACTTTTTTTTTCATTTAACAGTAATTTTCTTTTATATTTCACTGAAAAGACGTAGCTCCCCGGTCAAAGTAGGCGATACCAAATTTGAATGATGAAATATCTGATGCGAGTACGGCCACAATACGGCCGAGTAGATAAGACACTGAAGATGGTAGACGGCTGAAGTGCGAACCCTACTAGCAATTTTGCTCGGGCTACCACCGGCCATGCAGCCAGCCGATGACAGCCCGAGCAAAATTGCTAGTAGGGAAGATCCCTTGTTCGGGCCTTCCGCACGGCTGTCGATTTATCTGGTGTTTTGAGCGGTTTTCTACAGATGTAACGTGAATGCGTGTTTGAATACTTTGAAAAGTTCTCAACCCAAGGACCACCCCCCCCCCTGTAAGCAGATGCTCCTCGTGTGGGCTTGCCATACCACAAAACATTGTTAGTACAGTTCGTTATAAAATGGGAATGGGTTAATATTCGCAAATGCTGTTAATCATAATTTGGGGCATTAGGTGTGCTCCTTCAACAATGCGATCTTCATGGAATTTAGATCTCTCTAGATTGAAGATGATATCGTGCAATTGCTACTTTAGTCCTAAATATTCTTTATCCGATTCAGATCAGTATATTTTGCTAGTACTTTTAGCTTCCTTAAAACTTGTCACAAACAAGAAGTATAAGGTTTGACAGGTAACATCTTAATGAAACAAGCATGTTATTCTTTTTTAATAAAAATAACAGTCAACCTGCATGGACCCCTTCAATTACTGTGCATGTGTATATTGATGTTCGAATAGAAAATACGATCAACACAAAATATATCCGCCAAAATTCAATTATTACCTCAATGGCTTCATTTTCAAAGAATTCGTAAACTACTGTAGCTGGACGTGGAAGGGCATTATGTTTAATAAATAGAAAGTCAAACATATTTGCACTTCTGAGAAAAGTGCTAGAACGAAAATTTCTCAACCCTGACTCACTTTAAATAGGCTTAAAATCAGATTTTTCATAAAGCATCTGCTCATCCGAAACGAGAGCATATATCCATCAGTATTAACGTGAGTTCTCATGTTCTTTACATCAGTTGTCAAGTGTTGTCAGATTTGTGTTCCGAAGACAGTGAAACACGTACCCTTGGCTTTCTGATATATAGGGATTTTTTACTGAACTTTTTGTGCACAGTTAATCTTGATGCAGCAGAACAGTGGCTACTCGAACGTACTAGATTTCCTGTTAGGATGGGTAATAATTGCTAAATACGGTGTGAAGTAATGGTTATTTGTTTACTACTTTATCCTAGTCTCCTCCCACAGTTCTGAAATCGTTTCCATAGCGTAGAAATTGTCTGTCTTGAATGTTCAAAATTCTCGCGGCTTCTCTGATTATTTGCTCTTATTCTAAGTAGCTGATGATTCGCCATTTCAAAAACTGTTCAAAATTATACTTCGGAGTCATAACAAATCTCTCTGGCATGCACTGGAATCAAACGCTGCAGTTGAAAAATTCATTCAGGTATTATCTTTGCGCAATGCGTTTGCCTCTCCTTGAAATAATTTAACACCTTGATTTGCCGATTAAGAACAGAGTAATCACTTTGACTGGATAATATTAATTAGGTGTTTTTCACACATTAGCGGCAAAAATGCATTGCTGTGGGGGAGTATTTCACACAGAGATTTGTTATGATTCCGAAGTGTCATTTTGAACAGGTTTTGAAATGGCGAATCATCCGCCGCTTTGAATCAGAGCAAATAACCATGGAAGCAGTGAGATTTTTGAGCATTTCAAGGCAGACAGTTTCTACGATATGAAAATAATTTCAGAACTGTGGAAGGACACTTGGAGACTTAACGTGTAATATCATTATTTTTGGATAATTAAATGTGATCTTGAGCAAGAGTATAAAATTATAAGGGATTACTTTACATGATATTAATTATTCATCGGAAAATATTTATCTTGCATAGAGATTTGGAATTCCATCATATCCGAAAATTTAAATTTTCAAATATGAATTATATTTCTAAATTCAGGTAATATAGGAACCTTTTCATAATTATTAAAATGAGTAGAAACCATTTTCGTACAACTCCCATCAAGAATCAGATTTATAATTCAAAAATAAATAAATCTTACATATGCAATGTTTGTAACAACAACAAAAAAAAAATAATAATGTTTGTCTTTCTTTTTTTCAATACCCGTTTCTCTTTCGAATGTGTAATATACGAAACACGTTCCAGAAACGCATGAAAGCAAATAAAACTGACAGCTGACACAATATTTCTTGCTGGAAATAATAAGATTTTAATACACCTCGAAACACGGCAAACTTTTTATCTATCTGTAAGTGAAATATATAAAAGCAGACTGCAACACATTTGCGATTAAAGAAAAATTACAGTTCCAAGTATTAACTTGCAAATGTTTGGACACAGAAGGAAGCAAATTTATACAGAAAAAAAGCTGTTTTGCCATGTTTTTTTTCCCTCATTAAATCCTATGTTTTATTTATTCGTTCTACGATTTGTATTGGATACTACAGGCGTCGCATTTCTGACGACTCTTTTGAAAGCGCATTTAAAATATGTGTGAAACACCTTAAATTCTTATAGGGGGGAAAAGTAAGTTATAATTTCTGCTTTCAGCTGCATTTTAAGCTGCAAACGTGCGAATTGTGGAATCCTTCTAAATTTCTATTTCTCGGGAATCCGTACATTATTTTACGCACATACAAATAAACAGAAATAAAACGAAAGAAGGAATTTTGCCGGTATTTTGAATCACATTTATAGCGGGAAAATAAAATTGTTTTGATACAGTTTCAAAATTTTATTTTTCCTTTACATTATTTTAGAAGCTGAGTACAGCTACAGAAAAAACAATTCTCTTGCTCTTTATTCGGCTGTTGTTCATCGTACGACGGCCGAACTTGAGTACGAGTAATTACTAATTACTCCAATTTTTTTGGCAGTTTAGATCTGCATCATAAAGGGGCTGACTTCTGGATATTGGCATTCCTCAGAAGCTGGTGCTCATCCAGATAACTTCTGGAACCATGGATTTAAAGTGCAGCGCACGATACCGAATGTACAACGTACATGATATTCTGTTATAATGTTAGGTATCGAGCTTGTAACCCTAAGCTAACAAATACAACGTTTTAAACACTGATTTATTACAATTCCTTTTTTTTGTCCGTCACTTGACATACTCTTAGACTTATCTGACTTGAGACAATTTTCAGGTTCCTTAAATTTCAAAACTGCAGATTTTCGGGGATGTAAAGTCCCTCCCAAGAATTCAGCTATGAGTCGCAAATCAACTGTAATTAACATGAATTAGATGTAAGTGTAGTCAATGATATGGTTTGCACTGGAACTTTCAGAGTAAGAAAACAATGTACAGTTACGAAAAAAAAAGAGGCCCATTAGCAATTTATTCAGCCATCGTTAATCGAACAGCAAAGTTTCGTACACCAATCGTTACGAATAAAGTACAATTTAACTGGCTACACTTTATATTTACGTACACCTTATTTTAGTGTGTATAACTTTGCCGTACGATGAATCCGAATTCCCTTTATTCTCGGGGATGGAGAAATCTGAACACAAAAGAGTGAACACAAAAGAGAACACAATTTCACCCTGTCGGACTTAAAAGATTACAGCCAACGCAAGATTTTAAAATACTAAAAAAAATTCTCTTTAGGAAAATACCATTAAAAAGGTAAGCTTCCTACAGTTTCGGGCCGAACCTAAATAAGGAAATTTTTGTGCTCTAAGTAAATCATCATTAGATATTTTTTATTGAGCATATGTGGGACTATATAGCCATTCATCAGAGGCGAGCATGTGCATTTTTTTATAGGGGACTTTACTACAAAGATGGCTGTTTCACTTTCCGTGACAATCACGCTAAGGAGCTGTAGTAAATTTACACTCTTTCACTAATGATCTGGCTGAAGAGCTGTAGTCAATTTTTAGTCTTTATTGACTCTTGTAAGCTGAAAAATAGTATTCAAAAAAAGTTTTTAGATTTCCGTAAGAATGGAAAAGCTAACAGGTTAAAAAAAAAGAAGGCATTAAAATATTTATTTTAATTACTCGCCTTAGAACTTTAATCTATGACAGCTCTTTTGTTTGACCAGGAAAAAGAGATCTAAATGTTTCGCATACCGTTTTTGAGGTAAAACATTCTCTTACAAATTTGAGTAAAAAGTATTAATTTTGTTTTGTTTGAAACGGATTAGACATTTCAATTTTATTTTAAAGTGGTAAAAATAAAATATTTTGATAAACGCGAACAATAAAATTATAGAAAAAAGACTCTCATCTTTAAACTTCAAAATTCATAAATAGCTTCAGTACCTTAGTGTGTTTTAGAAAACATCAAATACAGACCTGTTTCCGTGAAAGCTCAAGTTCAGATGACTGAAATTTAGGGCTCAACCGCCAATAAAGTTTTCGAGTGCTTCAAAACACCTCGGCAGTTTCTCGGCTGATTAGCCGTATAAATTTGACTCCGTCAATATGTTTAATCTATTATCGTCTGCTAACGTTGAAGACACTCCCACTTTTTGATTAATCTCGGAAAATTAAGTTCTGAGGCGGAAGTTTCCAAAAAGGCCGGAGGCATTGACTTTTAATTACAGCGTCTGGATGTATTAATTAGACCTCTCTCGAGCTTACTTCGGCAAAATTTTCACGAGTTCTGAATTTAATAATAAAATATTGTGGAAACACAGATTGCACCACACATGACCACTTGTTCCATAAATCGATTACAAAGAACACAACTAAGTTTTTAACAGTAGATTCAATCCATGCAAATCCATGGTTTTACTTCGTTAAATTTGAAAATAAAAGAATAAAATTCAAAACTTTTCTTAACAACCTCATAATTTATTTGACTATTAACAAAGAATTTGAAGGTTATTCAACATGGAATGCTGAGGACGTTTCGAATTAAAAATTCTATTTAATCAGAATTGATAAAACCATTTGATCGGATCAGACGTCAAGTTCGTTCTTTGAAATCCAGTTTTCCCTGCAGCACACCTGCATTTTTAACCCTTTAATACGCGGTGTCCTCGCTGCGAGGACACAACTCTTACATCTTGGCTCTTTTGATACACGAAGCATAAGTTTGATTTCAATTAAATACTCAAAGAGGACATCTAGATAAACTTCCCAATGTGGAAAAAGTGGAACCGTTGACATCACACGATTTAACTACTAACAAGATGTCGGTCGGTCGAATCGCCCAGTGCGTGCCACAGAGCTCAAGAACATTTTTGACGTTCCCGTACTCATGACGTATGCATTTTTTATTCGTAAAACAACAAAATTTAAAACGAATATTTTTATTCCAATGGTAAAAAATATTTTTAACATCGGGGGGGAGGGGGGGGGAATACTGAACTTACATTTATAATAGACTAGCTGCGTGCCCGTTCTCCGCACGGTAGTCAATGAAACTTTTTCTTACATGTATAGTTCAAATTGACTCCCGTGATTTGGAATCTAAAAATAAGCAAAATGATTTGACTCTTGGCGCAAAGTTACTCATTAGTTATTTGTAAAGTCTGCCCGTTCTCCGCACGGTAGTCAACGAAACTTTTTCTTACATGTTTAGTTCAAATTTATTCCAGTGATTTGGAATCTAAAAATAAGCAAAATGATTTGACTCTTGGCGCAAAGCTACTCATTAGTTATTTGTAAAGTTAGTATAAGTACTGACCTGAGACCATTGTTAATATTATGACGCAAGTGAAAATTCCTAATTTTCAAAATGTCTCATTTCTACATCATACTCTTTTTTAGATTGAACTATGCCATTAATACCTTAGATACTACATAATGTGTAGAACCGTTTTATTTTATAATTAAATAGTTGTGTACCCACTCTTCGCAAGGCAAGAAGAGAACATTTTCCTAAAACGTGATCATAACTACTTGTGACAAAACAGAATCTCCAAGAAAAAAGAATATTCTGTTGCAGTCTTTTCTGTTGAAACTACCGCGGGATATATTAACGCAACGTAGAATTACTTAATGTTTAGTTAGCTGTGATGTAATACGGCTGTTGAAAAATGAATAGAAGACTTAATTTCACGGAATATTTATTAATGCGGTATATTGTGCTTTGATTAATATTGCCTTAGAATATCTACTTACTGTAACTTATACTATCTTTTACTGATACCAATACAATATATTTTCGTTTTGCAACCGTTAATGCTTAATTTAAAGAAACGGTTTAGATATTTGCCACGAATGTAGTCTTTTCCTCTTTGGTGATTCTTTGCAATTTATGCATTAGCATAAACGATAATCATTACACTTTATGGTTGCCACTAAATCAGCTCTCCATAAATTTCTACGCATAATTCTTGTCAGATTGGCGTATTTAGCACCAGGGCCCTATTATCGCACGGGCATATCGGGACTTTGTCTAGGGCCCCCGGCTCGAAATGGCCCCCAATTTCAAATTGTTCTTTTTTTTATAACAAAATTTTATGAAAAATAAAACAAATTTCATAGGTGGCAGACCCCAAATTCACCAATTCCTGGGCCCCCCTGAAATCTGGTCATAATCTGGTCCTGTTTAACACCGCAATATATTTCCTGCGATTCGAAAACATGTCCCGTTTAAAATCTCAATTGAAAATAATGCTGGATAATTCACTAGTGAAAAAACACCATTCAATTCTTTTTCTGGCAACGTAAAATAAAATATAGAACTATTTCATGCGTGGCGTATGTTTTGCTTGTGAGTCCGTTATTTTGATTGAGTTTCAAAAGGGGTTTTATACTCGTGACATTAAAATGACGCACATTTCACATGCGAAAACTCAGTTATTTTAAAGTAATTTTATTTATTTTTTTCAACTGGCAATTTTAATCATTGTTACTGTCTCCAAGACAACCAAACGGCAAGATATCATACCGAAATTTTTAAGCAATTGCTATTGAAATGAAAATCCTTCTTTACTTAAAAATTCGTAAAAAATCTCCTAATTTATATTTTCCTCTGGTTTCTCTTTTAAAGGAGGGCGAAATGTATGCTCCGTCATTTGACAAAATATAAAAAGGTTATGACGGATAGAATTCAAGATGCAGCAGTTTTAAAAATATTTTACGAAAGTCAGCGTCAAATTTAATTTTATTTGAAAAATTCCCAAAAATCTGCAAATTATGTAACATAGACCGAACAAACAGCTTTTAAAAGAACATTTTCTCCTCTATCCGATTATATAAATATCGTTCTCTTGCGAGTGTAATTACCGGCGTTATTACGTATTAAGCGAGAAAAATCGCTAAAAATCGGACAAAAATAAAATAAAACATTTTCTAATTCGAATTTCGAAAAATCGCTCCGAGGCGTGTTAGGATCTGTCCTAGTGAAGCCGTATGCAAAATTCGGTAGGTCTGCGACCAACCGTCTCGGCGCATGCTCACGAATGTGCTGAAATCGTACATTTGAGTAGCTTTCTACCCTGAAAATTGCGCGAAATCGTTAAAAATTAGGGAACGGGTGGATTTCCAGAATTTTAAAGTAGCCTACGGCCTATTCTATGTCGTTTCACGTGTATGTGCAAAATTTCAAGCCGATCGGTCTGACAGTGTGGGAGGAGTTCCCGGACGAACAAACAAACAAACAAACAGACAAACTTTCACATTTATATAATAGATATTTAAAATATCCACCCCTTTCTAGGAGGCGAAGTGGATCTCGTCTGCGCATGTTAATAGAAATGCATTTTAACATGCTGGAAGAGACTTCCTTTGAGTAAAGATCATCTCAGATCATCAGTCAGATCATCTATTGTTTGATAATTATCTGAATAAACTTGGTACGTTAAATATACCCACAGAAAAATGTCTAGGAGGCTCAGATCAGAAGATCGAGGTGGCCAGGATTTTTTTTAGATGAGTCGATCACCCAAAATATTGAAGCATGACCATCGGTTTCATTACTTGTGTGGCATGTTGCACCATCTTTTTGGAACAAAGGATCTTGTTCACTTCTAGCAAGGCAACAAATTGCTCGATTAAGTCCCCTGCAATCAGGTACTGCATCATTTGGATATTTATTTTGCCAAACATCTTTGTATCTTTCATACGATTTACGTTCAAAATGAGCCTCAACCAGCGACAGGGCATAATTTCTAGGGGCCAAAAAGTGCCGGAGCACTAGTATTCTCTAAAGATCATGTTCATACTCGGTGTCGTACTGTAACACCCCCCCCCCTCCCGCAACTCCTGCAATATGAAGGTCGATAGCACATTCTATTAAAATAATGGTAATTCAAAGATTTTCACATAAAATAGTATTGAAACATACTTTCATTATTTCACAGAACAGTAAAAGGAAATAAAATAGTCTTAAATTAGCAAGAAGAAATCTAAACAATACACAGTAGAGGATCCAAAATCTGCTGCTCTCGGAACTCTGGAATCGGTTCGAGGCGAACGTGTACAGATTGATCTGTTCGCTAAAATCGGTTTGTGTGTGTAAGGTAGGGAAGATTTCGATATAATGTACTGGTGGACTCCAGAGCGCAACATTCATGAGCTCCAGTGGGTTTTGCCCAATATGTAAAAATTCACTCTGAAAATCAAAGTACAGGAACTGAGCACCGGTGATCTCCTATGTAAATTAAACCCTGAGTAGGGCAATTCTCTGAATTCGTGATAAACTCTTTTCACTGTGAAGAACAAAATAATACAAAACTTCATTCTCGAGCAACTTAATCGGGAAAATAAACGGATTTATAAAAACTGAACAATTCATACAATTGTAAGCAGACTAGAAAATTTCATATCATTAACAAAAAAAATTGGACAATGAGTTTTTTAAGTCAGAGTACGAAAACTTTTAGGACACTTGTATAAGCCATTAACAGGTTGAACAGCACTATATATTAATAAGCGACTATTCTTCTGTTTTTTATATTTTTACTTAGTTTATTATCATTTATGTGTTCTTTGGCTAGTGGAACAGCACTTTACCTTAATATGCGACTATTCTTGTGTATTCTATATTTTTAGATTATTATCATTTATGTGTCTTTTGGCTTTATTAATTGTACTTGCTGCAAGTGCTTGGGCAGTTTAGTAACATTCTTGTTCCTGTCTAAAAGCAAACAAATGTGTACTATTAGGTGTACCGAAAAATTATGTCATTTTTTCGTACGCCAGTATTTTACCTAGCCAAAACTACTTAAGCCAACACAAAATTTGGCACCTGTGTGAGTTTTTTAGCATAGGTGCTGGAATGGAGAGCATTTTCCAAAATTCGTAACTTATGGGGGGGGGATAGGGGACAAAACTTTCTTTTCACATATCCTGCGCGATCTCAAATTTAAAAAAAAAAAAAAAAGATATCCATGAAACTCTTGCTGTTAATACAACATACACGAATACTGAAAAATCGAATTCAGAACATTTCGAATGTAATCTCCCCGAGGACGGTAGACGTAAAAAGAGTGAGAAAATGGCTTTTTTTTTTAGAAAATAAAAATATCTATAAAATTCTCCCTATATGTTTTTACAAATATGAGTCATATGCTTAGACATAGCTTTTTCGTAATTCAATGCTTGTTGAAAATATATTTGTTTGAATTTTATGTAAAAAAATGGCATTACCTTCTGGTACACCTAATATATTTATATAACAACAGTAGAGCATAAGCGAAGCATACGAAGCTCGGTTCATACATAATATTTTATTAAGTGCTCGCAAATAAAAGATATATAAATGAACGAAAATATGCATGGGGTACCAGCAGAAACCAAAATTTTATTCTTTAACTAATAAATTTTAAAAGCATAAAAGCATTTTCTTAACTTTCTTTACTCTAAAACAAACAATATTACAAGAGAACATTATTTTTAAAATATAATAAAAAGATGTATATTTAATTTATAAGGTTCTTTCAACAAATAAGATTTGTCTCCATCCTCTGAACACATTCCTACTCCATATTGATTTAAGTTTAGCCAATATAATCGGATTTATTTTAACCAGACGAAAAAATAAAACAAATTCAGGCTTTCTATCACAAAAACTCCACAAATTAAATTTGTCAGTCCACACAGCATTAAAATTAATCTCATTAAATAATGAAGAAATCAAACATGCCGTATTTTTAGCTGACTAATTTTCATGCGGTGTGCCAGTGTAATAAAAGTAAATTGAGTCAAGACTTGCAACTTTAATCTGTAATAATTGTATTCTTTGCTTTAAGATTCAAAAATAGTAAAAGGTAGCTCAATTTTGATCGAAAAAAAAAAAAAAACAATAAATTTATGTAGTTAATCTCACTACTGTTTAAGATTACCGAATTTCTAGCAGTTTATTTATATACAGGGTCGTTATAATTAATCTTCCCCTATTAATTGGGTTCTACAGCTAAAACGTTAGAACGGATGGTAACCGAATTTGGCGTATGGACTAGTATAGTACATTGCGCAATGAATTTCGAAAACAACTTTTACTCTAAAAATTTCCACTAGGCGGCGCTTTCCATGAAAAAACAGCAAATTTAAGAAATAAAACGATGAACTCAAGATGTACAAACAATTTCAACATTTATTGAATAGTTTTTTGAGAAATTATTGACTAATTCGGGTCATTTTTTGAGCTGCTTTCCCCATCAAAGCACCATCTAGAAAGCATTTTTTAAACTAAACATTTCAAAATCTTCCTTGAACGCATATCTTGTACATCCGTCAGGTTGAAATCTGCTCACCCGTTTCGGATAAAGAATGCCGTTTATGGGGGAAGTTAAATTATTTCCACACCAGAGGTCTCTCTCTCTCTCTCTCTTTATATATTAATGACTATGTCATTTTATCTCTCACCCCCTTTACTGAAAATTGTCCCAAAAATGCGACGTAAAAGTAAGAATAAATTGTTGAGTATTGAACTGTTTATTTTTTTAGTGTGCAATGTCTTATCCTCCTGAATTCTATATCCCTCAATAAACATTTATCTACTTAACTGTAACTGTGCTCGCGCATGCATTCTTTTTACTTCTTCTATACTTTTTTCCTTCTTGGTGTTACCTTGTTATGCGATGTGCCTGTTTCTTCCGTTCTAATTTAATAAACTAAATGTTATGTTAAAATACCACGCCTACTATGATTTTACCATAACTCTGCTAGCATTACTAAAAGGTTATGGACACCAGATGGATTAATTTATTTATTTGCTGATTTTTAACGTTCGTTTCAAGGCTGGCATCATTCATCGTCATAATGGCGTCTGGAACTTGGCGAATTGAAACGCTGAATACCATAAAATTAGGGATGCATCAAGAATAACTTGTAATAGGTTTAAACGCGTCGGGCACTGGGCTAGCAAATGTGAAAGTGAAAAAAAGAATAATTTTAAACATAAGTCTAACTGCCTGGGATTCTTATGCACTCTGGATGACTCGCCAATAGGGTTACCAGGCGAAATACAGCAACCCTACTCGCCTAAAGCTCTCTCAACAATATCAAATAACGAAAAGCAAAATTTTTGGTGTGTTAAGATAGATACTAAGTATTATATATAAGTTACTTCAGTTATCATCGACCCACGTTTGCAATTGCAAGGAAAGATAAGGAAACCTTCCTACTTCCATTCCATGAAATAAATGTAAAGGAAGAATAAAAGAAAAAGAAAAAGGGGTGAGAGATAAAATTACATAGTCAATTAATATCGTTTTAATATCGCAATAATGAAACTAAAAAATTAAGTGGGTTCGGGGGGGGGAGTAGGGTTCTCCCCCTGACGAAGCCCGAAGAAGCCCGAGATTTATGTTTATTTATTTATTATGCTTTATGTATATAACAAAAGTAAAATAAATTAATTACTAAAACGTAGCACCATACCTCGAAGAAACAGAAAGAGAGAAGGCCTGTCACATCAGCTGAGAACGAAAGTATAAGATTTACTGAATGGAAAATAAAAACATTTTCAATCGATGCGCTCTCATCAGGGTTTCACGCAAAGCAGATTCTACTATATAGTTGCTCTGATCCCTGACTCAATGACTCATTGATTTTATAACAATTCCGGGTAACCACTCCAACATAAAACTTTTGCCACCATTACTCCAAAAAGATTAAAATTTTAAGCACCGAAAGCACAATAACATGTACACCGTTTGTATGATCCGCTCGAAAATTTTCAAAATTATGTATAAAAATATAGGAAATAATCTGCGCTACTTTAAAATTCTGAAAATCTACCCGTTCCCAATTTTTAAGTGATTTTTTTGCTGTTTTCAGCTCCATTTTTATTTCCGAGACTTACAAATATTTTATCATTTGCGTGGCAAAATTAGCTGTCACAAGTGACAATGACGTCACTGAAATCAGGATTTGAAGAGGAAACTGCAATTAAGGTTCGTTTAAAATGGTTTTTCTAGTTTATCCAGTTCTTTTTCACAAAAAAAAAGATTGATTTCGTCTGAATGAAACATTGATATAAGAGGGGATGTTTCCAGCGAAATGAAACCTTTCGGATGAGAAAAGTTTTCGCACGTTTTTAGAAGAAAATGCAATTCAGATTTTGGCACGTAATAAAAATTGAATATGAAGTTATTTATTTTAAGTAGGCGAAGATTGATTGTAGACATATTTTGTTAAATGTTTTTTCTAGAGCCCGTTGTAATTTTCTTCCCAACGAGCTAACTGTTTCATCATCTAGCTGTAAATATGAAACAAAAATTGCAGGATTTTGGTGAGTGGGTAAATTAACACTCTGAGCAGCTGGGAAAAATAAATTGAAAAGAAGCAACTTCGAGGATTACTCTTGTTAACACAGTGTTGTGTTGTCTCATTCCTCTTTGAATTATTCTCTAGAACTCAGCTTCGCAAGTCTTGATTTCAGTGGATCATACGACGGCCAGTAAAACACTTGGCACGAAAGCGTAATCTTGGTTTCAATGATGAATAGCAGACAGGTTAAACCTGGATTCAGTGTTGGATAAAATTACCTAAAACAGTTCCCTTCCCAATGCAAATTTTTCGCCAGCTTGAGCGCCTGCCTGAACTTGTAAGGGAACGAAAACTTACTTCATATTTTCTCCTGACCTGAAAGGTGAACTATCATTCCAAATATTTATTTAAGTTAATTAAAATAGCGTTTTATAAAATACACACAAAAGTAAAATAAACTTTCGTTTTGAGAAGAAAAAAGGTACCGCCTTCTTCAAAAGTAAAATATTCACGAAGAATGTTTGAGGCTTTTACGTAAAATTTTATTCTTTCACTTTTATAAGTATTTTGTACGAAATTATTTTATTTAACTAAATACTATTTTCTTAGTTTATTTCGACATATTTATTCATAGTTTAAAAATAGTGCTTTTAACCGAACCTTTATATGTTACAAATAGCAAGTATTTTACGCTAAATTATTTTATTTAGAAGTTCATAACACCAATAATTTTATTTTTTAGTTTATTTTGACAAATTTGAGTCTTCTAATCGAAACTTTCCTTTGCAATTCACTGAAACTTAACAACTCACGTTACTTATCACATATTATAAGTTATCAGTTTATACCAGCATGAACTTCTAGATTTTTAAAAATATACTGCATTATCCACATTGAAACTTGCATTCAAAGCTTCAAGCAGATAATTTTTTCCCCATTTACACTCATGTCCATAAATTAAGGATAATGAAGTTCAGGCAAAGAAAGAGAAAGAAGCAAAACAAATTTGACTTATTTGTAAAGTCTATTTATTAAACAAAAAGTAAAGAGCAAAAAAGATGCTATATGTTTGACATAATTAATAAAAATTGCAAGTTTTACTCCCTTGACCAAATTTAAAAAAAGAACCTATTTACAAAAAACAGTATAACATGGTTAGTAGGATGGTTAATACGGAGTATGTCTCCCGGACGATGCAATACAGGCCTGACAACGCCTAGGCATGCTGAGTATCAAATGATCAATCTGATCTTGGGGAATATTACACCAATCATCAAGCAATGCACTCAGAAGTTCCGGTAGACAGGTGGGAGGGGGTTGACGGGCTGCAATTCGTCGGCCAAGCATATCGCACACATGCTCTATTGGATTCAAGTCCGGTGAGTATGCTGGCCAATGCATACGGGTGATATCCTCCGATTGAAGGCATTCGTCTACAATGTTTGCACGGTGAGGACGGGCGTTGTCATCCATAAACACAAATTCAGCACCCATGGCGCCCCGAAACAAACGTACATGTTGTTCCAGAATGACATCCCGATAGATGTGGCCTGTCATCGTTACACTCTGAACATGCAGGTCAGTTCTGGAACCAAGAATAATTCCTCCCCAAACGAGCCATCCTGCACCACCGTAACGGTGTCTTTCAATGGTGTTCTCTTGGTGGTAACGGGTACCTGGCGCTCTCCAGATGAATGTCCGGCGAGAATCAGACTCCAAACTAAACCTGGACTCGTCGGAAAACATCACACAAGACCACAGTTGCGGTGTCCACAATGCATGCTCTCTACTCCAGGTTAATCGCAGGCGACAGTGAGTTGCGGTAAGTGGAACACATCTGACAGGTCTACGAGCATATAGACCAATGTGCCCTAAGCGTCTGTACACGGTCTGCCTTGAAACTGTCGTACCGGTAGCTGAAGAGAGCTGACGAGACAGGTCTGATGCTGTACTCCGTCTGTTTCTTTTGGCAGTAACTGCCAAATAGCGGTCCTCATTCGGCGTTGTAACTCGGTGGCGACCTATGCTGTAACGTCTACTCACATTACCATCATCTTGGAATCGTTGCCAAAGCCTGGAGATGACACTCTGGGCGATTCCAAGTTCCTCGGATACTTCCAGCTGGATACGTCCACATTCCAGTCGTCCGATATTTCTGCCACGTAAAACATCATCCAAATGCTTCCTTTGTGCCATAACTATGCGGTTTTTGCACTGAAAGGCTTTCACAGCGCTTGTGAACAATTTTACTACAATTTTACTTACCTTCCACCATTCCTTATATACCCCTCTCTTACACTCTCGTCATTGTGACGTACCATCCACGCCATCTGGTGGTTTCCTGTAATTTGCATATTCTTCTTCAAGATGTGTGTGATCATTCCACAGGTGAAATTTTTATTTTAGAGATCAATTTCTGTGTGATTCTGAATTATCCTTAATTTATGGACATGAGTGTATTAGCGCAAAACAAGCAAGGATCTATTACATTTTCAGATGCATTTAATTGCATTCTTCAAGTAATGAATTTTAAGAACGCAATATTTTAAAAATATATTTTGGAATAACATTTTCAAGTTTACTTTTCTTTTGAAGCAAACAATATTAGAAAAAACATATTATTTTTAAACTGTCAAATTTATTAATTTTTTAATTTATAAGACGTTTCTCTTGATAAAACACGTTTTGGCCTTTCCCAGTCAACGAGCTTCTATTTATTTCTTCTTTCCGAAATTGATTTAAATTTATCCGAAACAATTTAATCGGATTTCCTCTAGGCATGCAAAAAATAAAACAATCGAGGAAGACTTTTCGCTACAAAAACTTGCTTAAATTATATTTATTATTCCCTCAGCATCAAAACAATATCACTAGACAATGAATAAATCAAGTAGACTAATTAATGTACGGTTTTCAAATGTATTGTTGAATAAAATTAGTTTAAATAAGTCTTCTTCACTTTAGTTTTATTTAATTTGAATTAATTATACTATGACGCTGTTTTAAAAGTTTGCAGAAAATGCTTTAACTGTAATAGATAGAAACTATTTTTGTTATGTTGAGTCAATGTAACAGAAAAGTGTCGTTTTTAAACTATTAAAAAGATTGGTGAGATATCTGACACTTTTACTTTCTTTTAGTTAATACAGTGGCGTAGCTACTAGGGCGTTAGGAGGGTTATAACCCCATCCCCATGAGGAATTTTTTTTTTTTTTTTTTTGTCTTACAAAATGTAATTCCTTCACACACGCGCAACATATATACAGGGTGTCCTGCCTTAATGTGACCCAATAGCTAATTCCCAAACCGTTGGGTTTAGATATGCACTTCCACTTTGAAAAATGTTTTTAGAAAGGTAAATAATGTTTTTACGTACTTTTCGAACTAAAAAACCCATTTAGAAAAAAATTAGAAAAATCAAATTTTTATACGGTCCCCAGGTCCTATCACTTATATTTAGGAAAAGATGCAGTACACAAAAACAAAGTAAATTCAAAAAGTTTCATTTTATTACGATAAAAACTGACCGAGTTATGGAACTTTGAAAATTATACATTTCATCCCTTTCTCGGCCATTTTTAAGAAGCTAGTAAGGGACCGTCTTGAAAATGGCCCAGAAAATGGATGAAATGTATGATTTTCAAAGTTCCATAACTCAGTCAGTTTTTATCGTAATAAAATGAAACTTTTTGAATTTACTTTGTTTTTGTGTACTGCATCTTTTCCTAAATATGGAAAATGGGTAATGGTAAATAAATGGGTTTTTTGGTTCGAAAAGCACGTAAACACATTCTTTACCTTTTTAAAAACATTTTTCAAATTGGAAGTGCATATTTAAACCGAATGGTTCGGGAATTAGCTATTGGGTCACATTAAGGCTGGACACCCTGTATACATATAAATGAGTTGTAGTAGTCGTAAACCCCCCTTATGAAAATTTCTCGCTACGCCACTGAGTTAATATATACATATATATTACTCTACTTATTTGATTCTGCTTTAAACTTAACCAACGTAATTTAATCAAATCTCGTTAAAAAAATAAAAGAATCAAATCAAAGTTAACTCCGAACATTTAATTCAACATCCAATATTTTAATTACACTCATGTCCATAAATTAAGGATAATTCAGAATCACACAGAAATTGATCTCTAAAATAAAAATTTCACCTGTGGAATGATCACACACATCTTGAAGAAGAATATGCAAATTACAGGAAACCACCAGATGGCGTGGATGGTACGTCACAATGACGAGAGTGTAAGTGAGGGGTATATAAGGAATGGTGGCAAAGAAGTAAAATTGTTCACAAGCGCTGTGAAAGCCTTTCAGTGCAAAAACCGCATAGTTATGGCACAAAGGAGGCATTTGGATGATGTTTTACGTGGCAGAATTATCGGACGACTGGAATGTGGACGTACCCAGCTGGAAGTATCCAAGGAACTTGGAATCGCCCAGAGTGTCATCTCCAGGCTTTGGCAACGATTCCAAGATGATGGTAATGTGAGTAGACGTTACAGCACAGGTCGCCCCCGAGTTACAACGCCAAATGAGGACCGCTATTTGGCAGTTACTGCCAAAAGAAACAGACGGAGTACAGCATCAGACCTGTCTCGTCAGCTCTCTTCAGCTACCGGTACGACAGTTTCAAGGCAGACCGTGTACAGACGCTTAGGGCACATTGGTCTATATGCTCGTAGGCCTGTCAGGTGTGTTCCACTTACCGCAACTCACTGTCGCCTGCGATTAACCTGGAGTAGAGAGCATGCATTGTGGACACCGCAACTGTGGTCTTGTGTGATGTTTTCCGACGAGTCCAGGTTTAGTTTGGAGTCTGATTCTCGCCGGACATTCATCTGGAGAGCGCCAGGTACCCGTTACCACCAAGAGAACACCATTGAAAGACACCGTTACCGTGGTGCAGGATGGCTCGTTTGGGGAGGAATTATTCTTGGTTCCAGAACTGACCTGCATGTTCAGAGTGTAACGATGACAGGCCACATCTATCGGGATGTCATTCTGGAACAACATGTACGTTTGTTTCGGGGCGCCATGGGTGCTGAATTTGTGTTTATGGATGACAACGCCCGTCCCCACCGTGCAAACATTGTAGACGAATGCCTTCAATCGGAGGATATCACCCGTATGCATTGGCCAGCATACTCACCGGACTTGAATCCAGTAGAGCATGTGTGCGATATGCTTGGCCGACGAATTGCAGCCCGTCAACCCCCTCCCACCTGTCTACCGGAACTTCGGAGTGCATTGCTTGATGAGTGGTGTAATATTCCCCAAGATCAGATTGATCATTTGATACTCAGCATGCCTAGGCGTTGTCAGGCCTGTATTGCATCGTCCGGGAGACATACTCCGTATTAACCATCCTACTAACCATGTTATACTGTTTTTTGTAAATAGGTTCTTTTTTGAAATTTGGTCAAGGGAGTAAAACTTGCAATTTTTATTAATTATGTCAAACATACAGCATATTTTTTGCTCTTTACTTTCTGTTTAATAATTAGACTTTACAAATAAGTCAAATTTGTTTTGCTTCTTTCTCTTTCTTTGCCTGAACTTCATTATCCTTAATTTATGGACATGTATGTATATATATATACAAAAAAAACAAGACCTCATCATAGTGAAAACTTTCCTATTCAAAGTTAGTAGGGTTTCGCAAATTCTCCCCAAATGTAGAAGATATTGCCAAGCGGAGTTCAGTTTTGGAACTTATTTTTTGACAGAGTTTATCAGTTTCGCGCAATTTTTTAATTTATGACGTCACGTTTTTGACTCCCAGTTAGAGAAGTTAGTTTTTAGTGAAATCCCAGTTCAATTTTGTACTCTGACAAAGTAATACAGACTACGATGGCACTGAAAAAAAAATTTCTTTTTTACATAGAGGCTTTATAGAGTAATGTAATTCTGAATTTAAAAAAAAATAATAATAATAAAGCCTCTGTTTACAGAGCTCAGTATATTACTTTTGCTGCATTTCGTTTCGTAAAAACCCTTAATTGCCCTTTGAAAATCTTTCAGCGAGACTTTATTTTCGAAACGGCTGCTCTCTCTTCTTCCAATAAACTGTATTTCATTCGGCGATTCCTTTCTAGATCTTAAAAATAGCGCTCACGTTCTGCTGGAACACCAAACGTACAATATTTACCCAGCCGATCGCGCTGCGTAAGTCAGTACAGAGCCAACAAATACTCCGAATTGTTTCCTCACTTTAACATGCCGAAAAAGGGAATTTTAGGAAATTGAAATTTTCTGCCTGGAGGCGACATGCTCTGCGCAGTGACGCCTAATCTCGTTTCATTTCTTCGAGTACTTCGATACTGGAGATGTCGAGGGTGAAATATGAGGAATCTCCTTTGATTTAGACACTCGCAGTGGAGTTGACATTTCTGATGTGTTATCGAAAAACTCTCGATTATTAATTGTATTGATCATCAGCAAAAAAAAAAAAAAAAAAAAAAAAAAAAAACGTCTATTATATTTTCGGTGTATGATTTTTTTCTTTCTTGTACAAAATAAAGAAGTAATTAAGGAAAAAGTTCGGTAATCAAATTTTGACAATCTCGTTGACGAGTTGAGATTGTGACAAGAAAAAAATCTCTTTGACGAGTTTCTGTACGACGTTTCTTACATACGTATGCATGTAAGATCTATTTTGATCGACCGTCGTTCCATTTGTCTGAATCGACCGTCGTTCCATTTGTTTGTGTACGTCTGAACGTATGTACGTATAACTCGAAAATGATAAACCAAAGAATGTTGAAATTTTACATTTAAGACTGCTTAACTGTGCACCTTCCTTTTTGATTGCAACCGACGGATAGTTTATTTACAGGGTCACCAAGAAGATTTTTCAATACGTTAAGGTTTGTGGACATTTTTAATACATTAAAGTCTATGGACAATCATTGTTGAGGCCGTGCACAACTGTCATCAAGCTTAGAGAGTTTGGGTGAAATATGGCCGAATTCTCCCCCAAAGTTAAATTTCTAAAACTGAATTTAAAACTTGGCGATATATCTTATATTTGTCGAGAAGTCGACAAACTTTAATACACTGGCTATAATTAATTAAAAAAAACCACTGACATGACGATTACTCAAAAAGTTTTTTAAAGAATTTAATGAAACTGATCCACTCTATACAACAGATTGCAAGCCATAAAATAACATGAAAAGACATTACCAGACACTTATGGTATGTATAAAATCAATAGATTGGATGTGTCAGTTTGGTATAGGAAAAGTACCTTCAATATGGGATAGGATCCCTCTTAGAAACAATACAATACCTACAGCGATGTGTGATGCTGTCTGTTACGCGCGTTATGATTTCTGTTGAAAGCTAGAGCCGTTGCCCTTGCAAAGCAGTTTCAAGCAAGGCAAGGGTCTTAGGAGAAGGATTGAGAGCAGCTAAATGTCTTTCTAAATCTTCCCAGTCAGGCTCGATAGGCTTTAGGTCCGGTGATCGAGTTGGCTACTTCATGCGCTGAATTGTTTGCTAGTGATCATTCACAATGTGAGCCCTATGCTGCAAACCTTTATAACCTGAAGCAGGAAATCATCTTCTATTGTCCCTGCATAATGCTCACATAAGCATCAAACATGTTGTATATCTATAGGTCTGAGCATTCACGGTTTGATGTTGAAAGTCTTGCAGGTCTGTGCGTCCACCCAAAGACATTCCAAGCCTAACACAAACACTGCCTCTAGCGTATGCGTCCCTTACCCGGATATATGATGGGTGACAACGGATTCTATCTTCCTTCCAAATAAAACAATGCTTAATATCGCAATGGAAAAAGAATAGCCTTCCACTAATTCGCCATCAAGGTGGCATGTTGATGCGCCGTCCTCAAACATCCCTTTCTGTGGCGTGACATGAGTGGCACGAAAATGTGGCTGGTCGCCTCGCGCTTCTTCAAGCTTTCCACACTAGGTTGACGTTGACATTCATCTTCCAGTGGCTGCATCAAGGGAGGATCTGAGTTCGCGGTTCTATTCCTTCGTGCATAACGACAAATATCGATCATCAGCTGTGGTCGTAACAGTGTGTTGAATTTCCTCGATGCTGAATCTGCTGTTAGAAAATGTTGCCCAAGTCTATAAACGACAGAAGAATATAATATTTGTGCAGCACTGCAACACCCTACTTAAACCTTCCAGACCTAATTTAATGATTTCGCTCGTATAGATTTCTTTTAGTAACATTATAGACTTTTAAGTTTTCATGAATGTACACCCTCCAAAAAATGTATTTGAGAAAGATATAAATTTCCTACGTTGGTTTCGTATATTAAAAATTATTTATCATAGAATATGAATTAGGCTATGTATAAATATGAATTTCCATATTTTTGTCAAGTTGTGCGTTTTCCAAAACTCAATTATTATTCGCAAATCTAAAATAGGAAATTTCTCTCTTGCTCGAATACTTTTTTTGGAGGGTGTACACAACCGTTTTCAACTTAAAATTATTAGTATTTACTAACAATCACGTAGAATTTCTTTGCAGACTTTGTCTTTAAAAGGTGTTTCTTTTAAGAAATCATGCTATTTTTAATAGTCTTTAAAAGAATATAATTGCCATAGGGACCCGAAAAGAAATTAGCTGATGGGATTACAAACTGCACTACGCAGTGAAACAGTGAACCTGTAAAACATTCAGAAAAATAAAACATACTTACCGAATTTTGCAATATTTCCCTGAACGAATAACACATCGGTCCATTTTTTTCCCCATTTTTTGACGCTGATTTTTATGCTAAGATTTTTTTCGGTCGCTACTGATATTAGCGCATTCGGTCGCTACTGATATTAGCGCGTAAACCATTTGGTGAAGTAGAATGATAAATTTTCTCGAGTGTTTATCATTATTGATTCATTTTTTTTAATTGTTGAAATATCCTGGCACGCTAATTGCTTTTTAAAAGGATTAGACTTAATTGTGGACGCAAGGTCTGAAAAGATTAATCTGGTGTTAAAAACTCACACGTTTAACAATTCAGTTATTTCAATCTTATTTTTTTTAAATCATTCGTGTTTCAAACTGGCTAACTCTATGAAAAGATTCTTCTTTTTCCCTTCTTTCTTTTTTCTCCTTAAGAACACAGAGAACTTTTTGCTTTATAACAAGATATGAAACTAAAAATAAAATAAAGTAAAATAAAGAACCCACTGAAAGGTTTTAAAAATAATCCATGACTTAGGGAACATCTTTTCCAGAACTGAAACTTCGCTGCATCGTGATAAGCAGCTAATAAAAGTCATGCAGAAAATTCAGTTCTTTGGAAGAAAATTCATTAGAAAAAAAAAAAAAAAAGAGGGGGAAAGAAAAAATTTAGTTCCCATTCATATTGTTAACTCGTTGTTTCGAGAAATTCCTCTTCGGAGAGCAAAACTTCTTTTTTTCCTTCAAAAGAAAACAAGAATATATCGTCTGCAACAGTCTAGAAATTTATGATCCTGTATTTATACGAATGGGTTATTTTTAATACTTTTTCTATTTTTACTCTTTTTGCTCTGCTTTTTTTTCTTTTTTTTTTTTTTAATCCGGAGATTTTGCTGCTAGAAAGCATTAAAATTTGCGTTTGTTCTACAGAGAAATATGAAACTCTGCAATATTTTTCTTCGTTTAAAGTTTCTTAGACTTTACTTAAGTCATTTTCCTCTCTTTGCAGAAGAACACTTTTAAGCGGCGCTTCATCGTGAACTGATAGAAATATTTTTACTTTTAAAGACCTTTTTCTGACAAAAAATCGTTTGATATCGTTTTAGTATGATAAAATGCCGTTATCATTTAGAAGGAAAAAAAATTCTCCTTCGATATTCCTTTTTAAATGATAAAGTAATTTATGTGTGCATCAACAATCTAAAATATCACGTAAGCAACAAAAAGTAGCTCATGATGACAAGAAAACACATTAAAAATATTACCCCCATCCCACCCAATACCCTTGTGTAGATTTGTCCTTAAGCACTATACACACCATACACAAGCACATATTAAAACATTAAAACGATTGCCAAAGTTAAAGTTATCTCAACAAGATTTCTGGGGGAAAAAACGCCTTTAAAATTAAAACAAAATATGTATGTCATGCTAGCCTTATTGCACTAGTTTCATTTCTACGTATCTATCTATCTGATTATTCACTGAAATAAATGTTCTGTTCACTCATTTTCTTCACATTTAAAATTTTAAACATGTGACTTCAGATTAACCTGCTTTATCAGCATGTTGTTATTCTGTACCGAAATGGAGCAGTGGGATTAGTCCTCGGAATTCCACCCCGTAGAGCATTACACATTCATGGGATATCCTATAAAATAGATCAAACCTTTCATTTCGTTGGGTCACACAACGAAGGTGCGCAATAGATTTGTCTTGTTTTCAAGAGAACTTGGGGGGGGGATCTTACCATGACTCCGACTTTAGGACGACTTTGAGTTTTCTCCCCCCCCCCCCTGCAGCGTGACAAGCAAGAGTTAGGAAGCAAGTGCGTTAAGGCGTTACTGTAGTTAATTTTTGAACTTTAAGAGTCGGCAGCGAATTCTAAATCTTAATAAAAAATTCCGATACTAATGATTAAACTAGCTGCGTACCCGTTCTTCATACGGATTGAATCAAATGTTTTTCTTACTCAGTGAAATTAGTTCCATTTTTACGAAATTTTAAAATGTGAAGAATTCTTTTACTCGTGACATAAACTTTTGCTAACAGATACTTACTTCAAATGCTGCAACTGCAAAACGATAACACAAAGTTTATATCAGCGCTATTTGAGATCAAACAGAACGTAAACAGTGTTTTGCAGGCAAATCTGTTCGCTTTCAGAGTTTCTTCTTCTATTGGGTTGGCAACACAGTAATTGCGTTTTCTGGTATAAAATTCAAGCAAATAAGTTTTCAACAAGTTTTTAATTACAGGTAAGCTGTGCTTGAACATACGATTCATATTTGTTACATTTTAAAGAAAGAATTTCACTGGCAGTATTTTTTTTCGTCCATAAAAGATGGCCACCCTCCCCCTTTTTTCGCTTCTATCCTCCTTAGAGGACAATATTAAAAATGTCCTGAAATTAATTTTTAGGTATTCGTGACTGCTGTATTTTACAGAAAGAATTTTACGGATATCTCTATTTTTATTTGAGATCACGCGGGATATGTGAAAAGAACTTTTTGGCCCCTTACCCCCCCTAAGATTGCGAATTTTGGAAAATGCTCTCTGATCTAGCACCTATGTTGAAGAACTCACGTACGTGCCAAATTTCGCATAATTAACTTCAGTAGTTTTGGCCAGGCGAAATATTGACATACGGAAAAACGCAATTACTTTGTTGCCAACCCAATAGATAGTTTCGTCTTTTTCGTTTAGTTCTAAAATAATGTCACATGGTGTGGACCACTGTTTTATTTTGTCTTCTAATTCCTAAAGCTAGAGCGATGTGTAATCTCTGTCATTCTGCAGAACACCTTGGTAAAACTCTACATATAAAACGTCTTAAAATATTATTGATATCGCAGACATAGAAATATATACATGAAACATTCACTGTTTCGTGAATATTTTGGCTCTCGTAAAAGTAAACCTTGATGAAGTAATTTTTCCGTGAAGCGCGTTATCGTCATTAAGATTTCATGCAATTTTAAATTCGGGACATCAAAATGATGTCATATTCTCTTACGAATAGAGTTTAACATAAAAAACTAATTTCATATTAATCATAATTGTTACCGTAATAACATAATCCATTACCAAGGACATATTAAGGAAAAGGGGGCTCCAGTCTTCCTCCCCCCCCCTCCCGAAATTTTAATTTTTTAAACAAAATAAACTCTTTTGTGAAAAATTCTGCCTTTTCCAATTTCTAGAATTTCCAAACCGCAAGATATGATAGGGAAATTTTGAAGCAGATGCTATTGAATTCAAAATCCTTCTTTACATAAAAAAATCTTTAAAAATCTCCTAATTTATATTTTCCTCCCGTTTTTCTTTTCAAAGAGAGCGAAATGCATGCTCCGTCATTTGACAAAACATCAAAAAGTTATGACGGATAGAATTCAAGATGTAAAAGTTTTAAAATTAATTTACGAAAATTATCGTCAAAAGTAATTTTTTTTTTTATTCTCAAAATTCCTCAAATTATGTTTTACACAGTCATGCGAGAAAAAATGCCAAAAATCGCATAAAATATAAAATTAAACATTTTTTGATTTTGGAAAAATCCTTCCGAGGTGTTATAGGACATGTCTTAGTGAAGCCGTATACAAAATCTAGTAGGTCTCTGACCACCCGTCTCGGCGCTAGACGATCGAAAGGCACTGGCATAAGACAATCGGAGGTCACAAACCTACACACATACTTAGCCAACCAGCCAGCTACAAACTTTGTTTACTCTCGGATTTTATTATATAAGATCATATTTTAGTATAGGTAGAATGATGTTATGGTTTGAGAGTTAAAAAAATAATAACTTGAAATTTATGAATCACCCTACTTTACTTACGTCATATTTGCTGTTGGGCACTAAATCGATATATTTTAGGAGAAGGTATTCGGATGTTTGTGTTTTTTCACAATAAGGATAATGTACTATTTCTTCAGTATCTTCGTCCATACAGTTACCTAGTTTGCGATAGGTAGAAAAAAACAACTGTGTTGTGTTTAAAGAAGTTGTTCTAAGGAAAAAAAAACGAACAAACTTATTTTTATTTGAGCCTGACAGATTTTTCCATATTATTCTAACTGCTTTTCATAAGAGCTTACAACTTGATGGGGACCACTTGTGGAAAAAGCAGCACAAAGTTTTTGGGGCAAAACGAACGACAAATTTTAAAACAACGGCCACGAGAAAATTGTTCGAATGAAGTGATGTGCCTCTTTACCATTGTAAAGATTCCAGTGTGGTGTTGCACCCATGGGTGCAGTGGGGCCAGGGGGGAGCCTCGGTACTTTTTTTTAAGCGAGGCAGTTCCCTGGTTAATAAAAAAATCAGCTGTGTCAAAAAATGCCCGAAATGTAAGGTTTTATTGTGCCATAAATTTAATTATAAGTACTTCAAAGCGCTCAAAATTTCCGATAAAACATGCGTCATCTCATCCACAATGTATTTATTAAACTAAATGTTCCTCCACTTCAGCAATGTGATCCAATACCTTATACCAAAACGTGGGTACCTTGACACAGAAATGCTGAGGACAGCTAGTCTCGTGATATCAATCTCGAATGTTCCGCAAGTTATACTGAAGGAACTGTGCCGTTGTTCTAAATTAATTGTTTTTTTTTTTTACTTCGTTGTAGTAAATTGATAAATTCTAATTTAAAAAACACTTTATTTTTTTTTTAATGTTGGCCATGCCCCCTCTAAAAAATTTCGCATGTGACGGGGCGCCCCGTCACATGCGAAATTTTTCTTATTTCAGGACTGCATCCCTGGTTGCACCCGAGTAGTTTTTCTTCTAAGGGAGTTGAATATCAGTTGAAAAGTATCGTTAAAAATGGACGGGTGTGTCGGGAACAGATCCTTTGCCGATAGTTTTAATATTACCCATTCATCTGGATATGAAAAACTCATGTGACCGAGAAGTATATCCTCAAGTTTTACTATACCTTATGTTTTTTCCGTTCACCTACGGGAGCTTTCGCGTATTAAAGCGTCCGATTAAAGCAAGTACACAGACGTATTGAACTGAGCAGATTAATCAAACGGCTTAAATATCTCAATACTTCCGTACGGCAGTTAGTGTCTCAAACTTGAACACCAAATTACAAGATATATTTTTAAAGGAAATTTTTCAAAAAAATATTTCCCTTCACGATTTCATCGCAAAGAAAGGTATGAAATCTATTTCGTGAAACAAATCGCGATTTAGCGTGTTTGAATCGAATAAATCATTCTTTGAACCATCAATGTCACGCCAGCCATTAAAAAAAAATAATAATAAGTTTCTTCGGAGAAAATACTTTTCAAATGATGTCACTCTTTCTTCAAAAATTACTATCACAAATATCCAAGTAGTGTCTACTTTAAATGCTTCAAATATATCTTATTTCCCCGAATTCAAAAATTTGAGGACAGAGGAAGCCATAGAGCGTAGTGCGGCATAAATCTCTCCTATTCTCGACCAATGATTTATAGAAGTCGCAGTAGACTATTCAATGATTTATTTTTCGACTATTTCTATATTCTGCGCCATTTTCCCTTTTTATTTAAATGTGTCGTGTTACTTTCAGAGAGTGGTGTCAGTTTTAAGAAAGTGCTACTGCTTTATGTATTGAGTGCTCACGAAAATAGATTCAGAGGTTTAATATAGATAAACAATTACGAATAAATATAAAGGATTTCCTTTCAAGAATTATGTCTAAATGCAAAAACATTCAATATAGTGGTTCATTTACAGCCTAGACAGCTCCACCGGTGGTGAAGCGCAAAGTGCGCTGAACTGGGAGACGGAAGGTGCTTTGTTCGAAACCAGGGAGCGTCCGCCGACCTAACCGTTCGGAGTTTTTCATGTTTTCCTCCGAAACTTAGCGTAAATATGGGTTAGGACCCTTAGAAAGCCCCACGGAGGGCACCTTACCCCTCGGCTTACAGCCCGCGCTTAGCTGTGCGGCGGTAACCCTACAAACAAACAAACAACAGCCTAGATAACTCTGTGTGTGTAACAAACAGGGAAGTTAAATATGTAAGCTTCCGAAGTGGGTGTAGAAATCTCCCAAAGCTACACTACAAAAGGACCACCTTCACGTAGACTCGATGTCGCCTTTTCGGACAGTTTCCACAAAGGAGCACCCCTTGAAAGAGTTTGCCGAAATTGATTGCACGGCATCAGTGTTGACCGGAAATTTTCACCTGGCCCCGAGATAGCGGCTCCTACCACTGGTCATTCAGAAGCCCCTTTAATCCACCCCGTCTGGAGAAATATCCAATGAAGATGAGAGGGGAATACCTAACGAGAGACCCCCGAGAAGGGACTTCAGAGGAGAGCTAGAGAGAGCTGATCAAGGAAGGTTCGAGAGAGGATCGCGGTCGAAACTTTCTTGACGAAGTCCGATCGCGGACTACGTAGAGCGCTGCCTGGTAAAATTGTTAGAGATTGTGAAGAGTCCGAATGGCATGCCAGGGCCGCTGCTCGATTGAAAGGACTTATTCTATTGAACTTATGGACTGATTGGACTTATTCTACTGAAAGTTCTACGGACCTGAATGTATTTGCATGTACATATTAGTATATGTGATTGAATATTGAATCAAGATTTCATCTATTGTAAATAAATAATATTCTAGCCAGAAATTGGTTACTAGCTGTCGACTACTACGCTACCATTCCACACCGCAAGTCGTTACAAGGGATATTAATATTCAGATGTTACAATCATCATCATTCGTCATTCCAGCATCATTGGTCCAAACATCGTTTTCTCGGTCGACCATTGTCTCTTCTGCCCTTCAGTGTACAGTAGAGTGCAACCTTCATAAAGGTGTACAGCCTCTGAAAAGCAATCTTCCGGTGCGATTTTTTTTCTTTCAAAAGTAATTGAAAAGTAATTTAACTGAACGCATGTTTATGTTCATATCGCTAAGTTTTCTTTATGATGAAAGTCAGAAAATTTGTACATCACCTAATTGATGCGTGGGGCACATTTTACCAACTGGGATTTTTTTCTGTTGATAGCCGTATAAAAATTTTAATTTGCATTTATGTAGATTTAATCTCCAGAAAACTTTCATTGATACCATAAAATTCTGTTCTTTTTTTACTTAAAGTTGTAATTCATTGTACATGGTAAAAAAAAATTCGGAAACGTTACCCCAAAATATGGGACAGCTCTTGTAGTTTAAAATTCCATAAACGTTTCCGAACCATACGGGTAAAGTATTTAGAAACGTTTCTGCATATTTCGGGAAAATATTTACATATTTTCCTGCCTTTTGGGCAAAGTTTCTGGAAAAGATGTGTAACGTTTCTGTATATTTTGGTAAAATATTGAGTAATCTTTCGGTTTATTTCACGTAGGTTTCCGAATTAACGAGTAACGTTTCTGTGCTTTTCAGAAACCACTCCGTTTGTTTCAGAAAGGTTTCCGAATTAACGAGTAACATTTCTGTGTTTTTCTGAAACCACTCCGTCCATTTCACAAAGGTTTCCAAATTAACGAGTAACATGCACTAGATGGCAGCACCAAACTCTCACGGAAGGAGCGCTCAGTACCAGTATCGAATTCTCGACGCACTCATTCATAGGCCAGCACGTTACCTCAGCACTGTGATTGTCTTGATCTGATTGCTTTAAAAGTAAACTGACTGCTGCAAAAGTTAGTTTTGGCATGGCTTGTTTTGGAAACTTAAAAATTTTTGGAGTATTTTATAAATGGAGGGAAAATACCATAATTAATAAATATAAATTAAAAATCTTAAATCTTTTTTTCCACATAAATTATTTTCAGGAGATAATGTGCTGTTTTATTTAAGTATTCATTCGTTGTATTTAAGTATTCATCCGGCGACGTCACCTGGTGACAGGTCACAAATAAAATTAACAGTGACCACACAGTGGAGTCACATCACTCACAAGTCACAATGTGACTAGTATGTGACAGTCGTGTGACAATTGTGACCCTCTGTGACGTCACAGCGACTCTTTTGTGACCATCTGTGCCATTAGGGAAGACGCGTTCTCTCTTTTCCCTCTGTCTCTTGGCACTTGGAGCATGCGCGCGAAGGACCAAATGAAGATTTCCTTTCCCCGTAAATATTTTACGCCGAAATGTGGGTTATGTTTCCGAAATCGTGAGTTCGAGTAGATCGGTAGGTTACGCTATACTTTCGGAAACCTTTCTGCTATATAAGTATGTAACGTTTCTGAATTTTGTACAGTGTACATGTGCATGTCTATGATTAATATTTAAAGAATAAAAGTCTAGGTCATTGTTTTTGGGACACCTTGTTGAGCCATATGTAAACATAGCGAATATATTGGCTATTAACACCACTGGTTTTATTTCGGCGGGACACTTTTATCCCTCTTTTTTTAGACATTTATTTTTTATTCCTGCCCAAGTGGAGCAGAGAGTGAATATTTTCCTTGTAAACACGTATTTCTGTTTATACTTTCTTAATATAATTGTTTCGTTATTCTCATTCAGTTACGGCAAACAATCACGGTGGCTTCCTTTAGGTTGGACACACTGTGGTTCATGGTCAATTACTGGCGCCTTTACTTATGTGTGTAAATAAGAAATTCAGATATTAATTTCACAGTTTTATTTTTAAAAAATGTAACAAGAATGGGTTCAATACAGTTTAGGACACGCCGATCAATGATATACAACGGTTTTAAGATTAAGAATGATAAGGTTAAAAAGAAAGTCTCTCTAATATGCATATATATCACTGTGATGTCGTAAAAAGCATGCATACTGTCACTTTGTGACTTCATGTGACAGTATGTGTAAGTCACAGTGAGGTTGCGGTGACGGACAAATGGCCTCCTTGGCAGAGACGGATTAATGCAATTTTTTGGGTGGGGGCGGCTATTTAAAATGTATGTCCATTTTATGGAAGTAAAATAGGATCTCATCCATTTTTCATGTGATTTCTTTTTTCTCGGAAGTGTCACCCTCCCCACTCATAATCCGTCACTGCTTCTGGGACAGATTTTGGGACGCCACATCATGACCACCATGGTCGTCATAGTGACCTGCATGGGCGTCTCTGCAACGTCAGATGTTTGTCACGCAGCGATGACTCGTCTGACATTTTGATTCACGTATCGTGAGAACCAGCCATATGCACCGAAGAGCCATTACATTCTGACCACCCACACATTTTTCAATGAATTCTTCTGGATGACATGGAGAGCACGTAATTAAGTGGAAATGGTATTTAACTGTTGCTGGAGAAGGTAAGGAATCAATCACGCACTTATATTTGTGAGTGATGGGAAAGGCTATTGATCTAAGCGAATTTGATAGAGGGCAGATTGTAATGGCCCGAAGACTCGAAACGAGTATCTCCGAAACTGCACGACTGGTCGGTTGTTCACGATCTGCAGTTATTAGTATTTATAAAATGTGGATTAATGAGGGTGAAAACAGCAGTAGACGCCAAGATGTTGGCGTCCGCTCATCATCAAAGAAAGAGGACGTCAGAGAATGTTCCTCCTAGTACAGCAAAATCGGCGGCAATACAATGAAGGTCCAAGTACAAGTGTTTCGGCACACACAATTCAGCGGACACTGTTGGATATGGGACTGCGGAGCAGACGTCCCACTGGTGTGCCTCTGCTTACCAAGTATCATCGTACACTACGCCTACAGTGGGCACCAAGATGTGATGGCCACGAGACTAGGCCACGGATATGCGGAAGAGAGTTGCCTGGTCGGATGAATCCCGGTTTCTCCTTCGTCATGTCTATAGTCGTTGGTACGCCGTCTTCCAGGAGAACGACTGTCCCTTCTATCCGTCAGTCAGAGCTCAAACACCACCATGTTCCAATGTCTCGACTTTGCGTAACCGCTGCTTAAATATTTGGTACAACCTGTCTCCAGCTATCTACCAAGAATTCATGTCATCCACGAAAAGCCGAGTTGCAGCTGTTTTGAAGGCCAAAGGAGGCGCAACACGTTATTGAGTAGGTGGTCATAATGTAGTAGTGGCTCTCGGTTTATAGGCTATAACCGCTTGTTATACCACTCATATTTTATCGACATACAATATATTTTTGAGATTTTCAAGAATGATTGGATGTATAGCTATCATCTTTTCAAACAAGTCTGGAAAAGGATTTCATATATTCAGGCTCTCTTAAAGACTCCCAGCAGATTGCTAAATAATAGGGTGGGGGGGGGTGAATGAATAGATAATTCCCCGCGAGACTGCTGGAAGACCATGAGCTAATTCAAAATTATATAAAGTAAATGTTAAATTAGTTTGAAATGCAGTTTACACATGCATTTATGAGTATAATTCTGTGATTTAAGCATTTATTTATTTCACATTATTGTATTCATACATTTATACATTATAAGCACAGTAAACCAAAATGTCAGACAAGTCGACTTATCTATTATATGCACGGACTTGGATATAGGCCGATTATCGACTAGTTACAGACGTGCGAAATAACATCAGCCTCTCAGAGGAAAATACTCGACCCCCTCTTTTAATAATTAGCTACATGAGCGCTCTCTATTTGCGCATAGCGACGAATCATGATGCAATCTACTACTAGAGCTCTATTCTGCCACATTCGTTTAAGCAAACGTTCGGATTTGTGACGTAGTTCGAAACGCATGATAGAATGTAAACATTCGGTAGGGAGAATCTGCACCTTAAGCTCTACCGTACCTTGCAGAATACCACCATACGTTAGCAGGTTGCGAATAACGTCAATTGGATGTCGCACAGCCGAACGTGCGCTTAAACGAACGTGGCAGAATAAAGCCCCTAATGCACGCATGGGCATAACATAAACTTAATGGTTACAGCGCCATCTTACAGCCAAATTTCGTTTAGCTCCTTTAGAATACGTCGATGATCATCCAATATCAAAGTCCGTGATTGCATGGTTTCTAGTTAAGAATTATACTGCGACGTCACATGTTTGACAGGAAGGAGCGTCAACATCACGGAAGGCGTGTGTTTACATTTGTATCCCATTTGTGATACGACGAAATGTAGCGTCGCCAAAACGTCACTGCCTGCTGTATGCGTTGTATGCTTGCTTATCGCCCCCCCCCCCTCTCTCTCTCTGGAAACGTTTCTGGATCCTCCACCAAGTCCAAGCCGGTTTCACTTGCATCTGGGCAGCGTCGAGTGGGTCCAGTCGCCGCTGTCTCTGCACCTGGTGTAGGCGTTGCCAATGAGCCTTTTCCTTCCAGGGCACAGGAATCTCACGCGCTTCTCTGCGTCGATCCTCTCGAGGATGAGGTCAGGATGGTGGCTCAGATCGATAGGCTCGCAGTTCCATATGTTGTCGCTGTTTCGCTCTGCGAACACAGCAAAAGATGAAAATTTAGTTTCAAATGTATACAGAGCATACAGAGGGTTCCTCAGAAATATATAGCGACAAATGTTTAGGAAATTTAGAGCACATAATGAGTATTTAGAATCACACGGCAATGTGGGGTCAAAAACGTTGCTTTCAAATATTAATAGGATCAATAAATTTAACCCTTTGAAGCTCAACCATTTCCCAATGTCGAAAAAGTGCAGCCGTTGCTATCGCACGATTTAACTACAAGCAAGATGGCGGTCGATCGAGTCGCCCAGTGCGTGCCACAGAGATAAGGAACATTTCTGACACAGTCGGCTCTGCTGCAGCCCATACAGCCGGCTGTGTCAGAAATGTTCTTTACCTCGCGCACTGCAAGATTCGATCGACTGCCGTCTTGCTGGTAGTTCAATCGTGCGATGGCGATGGCTGCATTTTTTCGACACTGGGCAGTCTATCTAGATGTCATCCTTAAGTATTTTATTGAAATCAAATTTGTTCTTCGTGAATCAAAATAGCCAGAATGTCAGAGTTGCTTCCCCGCAGCGAGGACACCACGCATTAAAGAGTTAATAATCAATCTGCATAAGGTGTTGAAAAGATATCGAAATTTTAACCATTATTTGCCGAAATTTGATTATTTTTCCTTAAAAAATTGGGATACTAAAATTGATCATTTTAAATGGCATTTCATTTTGAATGATATAATTTTCGGAGAATAAGCCAGTAAGCCAGAATAAGCTATGCGGAAATATAGCTTACAGTGTTGTGTCATTTTCACTCCTTTTGGTGTCCCCTACCTCCCAAAATAGATCAAAGCGTTAGTTAATCTTGATAAGGCGATCTACCTTATCAAGTTTTATAAAAAATGGCTTATTATCTTACTGTTTGAAAATGAAATACCATTTACTCTGATCAGTTTTAGGTTGGTATACTTTACGGAAAAAAAAAAAAATTAAATTTTGGGAAAACATGATAGGAAATTTCACAAACACTTCAACACTTTTCGTGGAATAACTATTAATATATGTATGAAAACAGCGTTTTTGACCTCGCATAGCTATGCGATTTTGGAACACTTCCATGCAGTAGCGGATCCAGGGGAAGGGCTAGGGGGCTTCAGCCCCCCCCCAAAAGAGATTGCTAAAGGGTAACATTCTGCTTTATTATACACTTTAAATACCCAAAATGATCATATTTTATAACTTAGCCCCTCCCAAAAGCATGCACATTGGTGTAGATTAAATTTTGATTTACAGTAGATTTTAATTGAGTGAAATAAGCTTTTTTAAAAATTTAGCCCCTCCCAAAAAAAAATTCTGGATCCACCACTGCTTCCATGTGCTCAACCTCTCCTAAATTTTTGTCGCTATATTTTTGAGGCACCCTGCACGTACAGTGAAAACATGAAAAACATATTTTGTTGATTCAACAAGTCGATTGTATTTCACAGAAACATCTTTGTTGAATCAAAATATATTTTGATCATCTAACAAAAATTTTGTTAAAACCAGCAAAATTATTCAACTAAAATAGCGCCAACCAAATTTTTCTTGAATAAACAAAATTTTGTTCATTTCAACAAAACATTTTTTTTTTTTTTCCGTGTAGTGAAATTCAGTAAGGTTCCAGTCTATTTCCTCCAGCCCAGATTTATTTCTATTTGTTTTAACGTTCCTTTTAAGAACTTTTTCGTTACTTAGAACACTGTTTTCCGATTGAGTACATCCTTAAATTCCCTTCTCAAAAGAGAACGAATCCAAATGGAGTGAATAAACTGGATTATGATCCTTTAACATAGATATTTGGACAGAAAGCTCCCTATAGCAACTTCAGTGAAAAGTTATAATGTTCCCGTTGCATGAGCCCACTGTCAACTCTAATATAACATTTTTAATCCTATTACCTCAAGAGAAAAAGTTCTCCACTCAACTCATCTCGCCCACCTCAGACAAACCCCATCGATATGGTTTCTAGGGAATGCAATCCCGATCCCGCGGGATCCCGCATAAATGCTTGCGGGACTAGTCCCGCGTGATTATGGTCCTAATCCCGCGGGATATAAACTGAGAAATAAATTATTTTTACTGAAATTTTACGCCACCTTCCCGATTATTGACCAAAAATTGTTGCATATGTATGTGTCTTATCTCACAATACATAAATCAATAATTACAAATTTTAAAGTTTTAATTTTTCTAATTATCCTCCAATGGGAGTTTGGATCCAATATTGTAATCTTAATTTTTCAAACTTCCCACTTTTCAAATGAACAGTTATATTTCATGCCAATTTATCCCAGCGAACAATCCTGAATCAATTATAAAAAATTTTTATTTTTTTTAATTACGCATTTAACTATTTTACTTAAATTAGACCAAGACTAGGAAGACGAGTGACTGTTTAAACTGCCTTTTTTACATTCTTTTTTCGCAACTAAGAATATATTGTTTTGAATATGATTACTATAATTTTCATATTTCTGTAAGTTATTGTATTAATTATCAAATAACATTAATTATTACTATTAAACGCCATAGTGCATAAAATCTTACTTTTTCCTATTTTTCTCTGTCGAAATGAATTCTTAGCTGAATAAAAGGTTAATCCCGCGGGATTAACCCATTTGTGCCTGGATATTTTTGCGACTTTCTTCGATTTTTACTTATAACAGAAATAATAGATAAATTTCTGAGGTCAACTTCTTGAACAAGGGATGATTTCTTTTAAAATCCTTATGCATAAAAATCGGAGCATCAACATCCTACTTGGTCATGTTAAAATATTTTGTAGAGTTGAGGCTCAAGACTCATGAATAAAGGCTAGGAAAAATAAATAACGTTTTCAACTAATAGCGAAAATGCCGTCCCAAAAAAGGGACGCTAGGCATAAATGGGTTAATAAGTCTCAATCCCGAAATCCCGCGAAACGAAAAACAGCGCGGGATTGCATTCCCTAATGGTTTCCCTTAATACAATACACATTATACTGATCCCATTAACATCTCACTGAAATTTTTTTAAAGTTGTCACAAAAGAAAATCTTTAATTAATAAAAAATATCTGAAATTGATAGACATTAATTTTTTCTTGATTATCTTGTATATGCCTAATTTTTACTCGGCACTTTTTATCATTGCATTTACGAAGACAGTTTCAAGTATGCGAAGTTTTAATCACCTGATGTCTTCTATCAGATTGTAACGAAAGTTTTCCGCCATATCTGCCTGAAAAACTAACTTCTAACTCCTTAGATAACTGTTTTTGAACTTTCGATACCAAACCTGCACAGTGTCACATCATACAACAATAGTTCTTAAAGCTGTACTCATAATTTGTTGATATTATGTAGCTGACTTTTTGCAACACAAGTGGAAGTAAATGATGGTTCTAATCCTCTAGAGTGATAGTTCCATTTGGGACACCTTATACTTAATGATAACTATATTTTTTACAGATTTTACAACACAGTGTTATAAAGTAAGCCTCTTTCTTTCAAATGCCAAAAATCGTTTGACAAAATATGAGCAAATACGCCAACGCGAACTGTGTGCTGACGATGTTTGCGGTGGCGGGAAACTTTCGTTACAACCTAATAATAATTCAACTTCTTAAAAGAATGCTCCTCTGTATAAGAGAATAGAATTAACATTTTAAATTTTGGGGGCAGAATAGCTCGCAATTGGACTTATGAAAGTCCAATGTTATTTAACTGTGAAAAATAACATTTATAAATGCTCAATCCAGAATTCAGAAAAAAAAAAAAAAATTCCCTCAGCAAGTCCTCCGATTAAGGCAGCCCCCATTCTAGACAGATCGCCCTTGCGTAGCATTGCAATAAGAGCACAAACAATCTAACAAAAAGTATTTTTTAGTAGAAAAATATCAGCAACAAAATATACAATACTTTATTTAGTGCTGCCATCTCTTAACTTACTCTCTGAACAAGAATATAATATTTCATTTTTAATAGTATTTGTTAGATGGCAGCACCATCAATGTTTTCTTTAATGGTAATAAGATCAAAATAATTTATATATATATATATATATATTTTTTTTTTGGGGGGGGGGGGGTTCAGAAAAAGTTACACTATGGCTATCTGCCTAAGAGGATAATTCATTTATACGGCATGTTTTTTATAATATTATCAGCAATGTACGTAATACTGATAAACGATGTAACTTTTTAAATTATAAAAACCAAAAAATGAATAAGTAAATAAAAAAATAGGTAAAAAATATGAATCACTAAAACTGGGTTTGCATATATTTTTAATGATTCTTATAATTTGGCTTAGCAAAAGGTATGAACAATTTTTTTTTACGTAGGATTACGTTCCTCCATAACAGTACTATGCAAAGGAGGGGAAAAAATGTTTTCAACATAGTTGCAAGTTTTAATATTATTCTTGGTGAAAAGTAACTGTGTAATATAGCCAAGTGAACTAACTAAGATTTCTTTTACAAGGGAAGGGGGTACACCCTCTGGCGAAGCTGACTGGTAAGTGAATTCCAATTTGGTTAACTGAAGCGGTCACGTTTCCATCCCATGCTCGAACGTCTCTTCTCTTATTAAAAGTCGCGCGGTCGTCGATGTAACGGTCTGGAGTTTTGGTAGGTTTTCTCCAGATGTAACGTGCATAGGCGTTAGAACCCCTTAGAAAGTCCTCCTACCAAGGCATCCCTCATCTTAGGCAGATACCCCTCGCGCAGGTTTGCCTTAATCACACACAATCTCTTATTAAAAGCATGCAACATCAATTTTCTTTTATGGCAGTCAAAAACGGAATTTCATAAATAAAAATCAAGAGATATTCATAAACTCTGCCATGAATCATCATGTTTGGAATTTGAGCAATTCTAAATAGCTCTTCGAGATTAGCCAGTTTGATATCTTTCACGAGATTGAAGCATGGAAGATTAAAATATTTAAATTGAGCGTTTAAAGGGGATAAACGAAGATAATAGTCTTAGTACATTCGAATCCCATTTTAACAAAGTCCAAGGAGCCAGAGAAATCCTTTCGCTCTAACGAAATTTCGCTATACCGATACTGTATCTCCATATTGAAATTTGATTTGGGGACTACCAAAGTCTTCGTTATAGCGAGATTTTCTCTTTAAAGGACTTTGCTAAAACGGGATTCAACTGTATAAGTAAAATGTAGCATTAATAGATTTGTTACGATAGTATAGATTAAAGCAAAATATACCGATATTTCCCGTACATTATTCAGTTTTTGTTGTATTCATCCTTTTTTAAAGGACGTCTTACACCTACCTAAACGATAAATAATCATATGTTAATATATTCTGCTGTAGTTTCAACATAAGAGACAGCCTGAATCCCCCAACCACCCAATGTATTACAATGAGCTACCATCATAAGAGTTATATAAAAGCCAGTAATAATGAAATATATTTACAACTTAAGTCATTCCTCTTACTTTTCAAGGAGCATTCGTCTTCCGTCGGAGGACCTCTGGACCAGCTTCCATCGGCCATGCACCTAGCAGTTACTCTGCTGCCACCCTCACACAAAAACTCGGCGGAAGTGCCCATTATTCTGATCTCCCCTTCCGGAGAAGGTCGGTAGAATACATCGTCGTAGTCGTCCGGCAAGATGAACGAAGGGCATACAACAACTAGAATCACAAAGATTAAAATCAGATCAAACGCATAGAGTGTGGAACAATCTCTAATACAGAAATCTTTTCTGCGCATTCATGATTGCATAGTGACTAATCAAAACAAATTATGCTACGTCTCTGGAGCCTTACATTCATGACAACTGAATAGATGAATGTGAACAATTAACCTTTTGAAGGCGGCCAGTAGATTTTTCAATTAAGACACAGAACATCTTAAAGGTTCATATTTTGACTCAGTAATGTCAACATTCATCTTTTATTCCAGTTGCACCCCAGTTTCAAACAAGGGAAATATACGCGTGAACGGAATCCCTTTGTTCAAGAAGTTCCTTTTACTTTGTGGGAGCGAAAGAATAAATCTGACAACTATTGTTGAACAAAAGTCAATTTCATCGGAAGATTTGGCTGAAAAGGGGAAAGCATGTACGAAGGCGTCATCCCCAGGTTCACAACCAGGCCGTGATAAAAGAGGAAGACTCGTATAATGACAAACTTTCACATTTTATTTTAACGTAATCAATGCATATAAACTTCAAAAATATTAAGTCCTGCGGTGGCTGGGCAGACCCCCCCCCCCAAAAAAAAAATGGTAGCTTATCGAGACAACTGCTAAGGCGAGAAAGATCACGAGAAACTCAAGCCCAGAGAAAAACAAATAAAGATAAATGAAAGCAGCAGATTGCTTTCAAATAAGGCAAATGCAGAAAATAAAAACTTTACAGGCGAAGCGAAGAGAATCCGAATCGAAAGTGCAAAGAATAAATTTTGAACACAGATTAAATTTAGAAATAATTAACAATTAAGTAATTGATAATTAAAAATAAATATGTGATGATCTGCATCACAGCATGCTGGAGATATTAAGTCATTTTAAAACAACGCGGCCAAAATCTTCCTGCCGTGAAAAAGTTAATACGGGTTTTACTCACTAACCTGCTACAAAATCATGTTAATTTTCCACTCAATGAAATTCAGATTTTTTCCTCTTATTGATACATTGATGCACATAGATAAAAACTTAGTAATATAGATCCCAGTAAACTAGTTATAAATTAATAATATCTCATTTTTTCTTCGATCTAGGTAAAATTTACTGTTTTGGATGAAGAACAAACTTAGTAAAGTGGACATTTATTTATTAGTTAAAAAGTTAAAAAATTGTATTGCATTTATGATACTTGTATAACTGCCATGTGATATGTAAACACTGGAATGTTTATTTCAACTTCAATTCTAATAATAATATTTTTAAAAATTTGGTTTTATCTTCGTTTCATGTGTTTGGTGAATACGGTCGAAAAAGTACAAGTTATATTTTAACTACAAAATTCACTTCTACTTCAGCGAAATGATGGGAGTGTCTAAGAATTGAACTTATTGAATAGAGTAGTATATATTCATATATGCTGGAGGAGAATTTTAACTACAAATTTTCTTTACAAAATTACCTTTCACTTCTACTTCAACGGCATGTTGGACGCCGAAAGGCGTCTTACACTTGTAGATTCCACTGTCCTTCTCCGTTGCAGCTGTTACAGTAAGGCTGACGCTATTTCTTCCTTCTTCAAAAATCAGTTCCCTAGCAGCAATTTCAGTGTGGGTGTACGAGATGTTCCACGTGGGCGATCCCCAGAGATTTTCCGGGTACAGGCAGTGCAGAGTGAAGCTGGAACGGGGATGGACTATCAGCTGTCCTCTCGTACCAGTTCCTAGATGGCTGCCAGGCTTGTCGACATTATCTGGTTCCACACGTATGGGAGGTATCAGGCTGAGTAGCTCCATGGCTGTAAGATAAAGTAGTATCTACGTAATACAGGAGAAAATGTTGTATTACTGTTGTGATTTTAGAGTTGAATACTATAAATTTAAGCTTGAAAATGCTCTTTCCAAATTTATTCCAGTTGAAATCTAAATCTCAATTTCATCATATCTTTAATACTCGTATTACTCTCGTTAGCATGAGATTGTTTACTTTCAAAGGTTTTTGGTTGTGTGTGTGTCCATGAGTCTATATTCACGGTCGCTCTAAGTGGGTTCATCTCCAACGCATGTGTCACTGTAGAAGAGTGAATGTACTTGTTATATATGTAATGTGGAAAGTTCTGCGGATCCATTTTGCGAGAAGGGGCGCTGTATCCTCTAGTCTTAGGGACTTTGAGTTTAATTCTTTGCTGATACTGCAGGACTAATTATCACGATTTCTGGCCTTTCTTTCTCGGCCTGCCCACTTTTAATTCTTTTAACTTCTGAATAAAATAAACTTTAACAAGTGTATACACCTACAGCAACATTTTAGCTATGCTATTATAGGGTCACCCGGGGTAAAAATCAGCCTTTTTTTATTTTTTAATGTTTTAATATTCTGTAGCAGAAACATTATGAAATATAATAGTATTTTTGTTTAATATTTTTAACATTGAGTACTTTAGGTCTAAACTGAACATAGTATGTTTTTTCCTTTCTGCTTTAATTTTTGTGTAAAGGCCCACTTTACCCCGGTGTATATGTATTTTACCCTTTGGTTCGGAATAAAATGGGTACACACCGGAATAAAATGGATATAGGATGGTTAACGTTGTATTAGGCTATTAACGGAGAAAATGAGAAATTAAGTAGTCTAAAGATAAACTTTAAAATCAATTTTCTGATCAAAAGCAATTACTGTTAACTGCTAACCAAAGTTTATGAACAAAAGGTAAACTGGCAACGACTCTTGCAGCTTGGTTGAGGTAGCTTACTGACAACTTGTGATGCCTGCACATCAGCTATGTAATCTTCCTTTGGGAAGACATAGAATTATCCGCCAGATTACTTTGTTGAAAACTTCACATTACACCTTTATCAGGAGTTTCAATAATAAAACCCCCAAATTCTTGAACAGACTTCTTTACCACAAATTTCACAACGACCCAGTTACCAATCTCTGGATTCGCTGTGTTTCGTGTTTTTGCTGTTCGTCCTTTTTTTTTTTTTTTTTTTTTTTTTTTTTTTCTTGCGTTCCTAGCCTGCTCTTCAATGTAAAGTCTCACAGCCCACTCTTCTTCAGTTAAAATTTCTCCCACATTTCTTGCACTCTCTTTATCTGTGAGAGTATGTAGTCTGTATCTTATATAGTCTATATCTTGTGACTGTAATTCAAAGTCATTTATGTCACTGTCGATCATATGAAAGTTATGAGTGTTGCGATCAGAGTTCACAAATTTTAAATTATATTTTTTTTTCGAGTGACAATTACTTATTACTTTTACTCTGTGGTTATACTGCAGTTTTTTGAACAGATTTCACTGTTTATATTGAACAGACAGAGTGAATTTTAGATCCTTGTAAAGTTCAGATAGACGGCTTTTGGGTCTTCTACTGTACTAATTTGCGCAGGGTATGTAGGCTATATAATAATAAGTAAAACAATAGGCCTAGTTACTAGTACTAATAAATACAGAGTTGGCCTTACACACATATTAAGAAAGATTTATTATTCTTACAAATACAAGTATATACAAATACCTGTAATGGGTTTAGGGTAAATGAATAACATAACTCTTCCTAAGCTTAAATTTAATCCCAAAGGTCGTTCAACTTCGATCGGTCTTCATACATTTACATCTTGAGCTCAAAAATATTGGCTATACCCATTTTACCCCATGTAACGAAACATGCTATAACTTTTAGCGAATAAGAAATTTTATATGCTTTAAGTTTTCTGTTAGGATAATATTTCTTCTATAAAATTCAAATAATGGATTTTTAAAATTCTTATTGTAAATATTTTTATGGAAAGAAATTTGTCAGTCACTAACCGTGTTCTATCTTGAATGAAAAATAAAATGACTGTTAAACCTAGTAAACATGTTGCCAATTTTTAATTTTTTTTTTAACCGCGTCAAAATGTTCACGGGTATGTGATCATTATTTTAATCATAATTTTTCAGTTAAAAAATTGTGGTCTGGTAAAATCAAATAAGAAAACAATAAATATACCCATTTTACCTCGGGTTACCCAATACTATACAGCATTGATAAAATACAAAGCACCTTTATGTAAACTTTTTTTTTTAATCTATTGACGCCCACTCCAGTTTACATAGTTTGGTCGTTATAAATCTAAGGATCTATTGGAGTGATCAAAGAAGTGCCTCCCGATATGTTCGCTTGCTTCCGTTGCAAACATGTACTTAGATATTCCCTTTCTGTGCTCATCAGACCTTTCTGGAATGAGTTCTAGAATGATTGCCTCGCTAGGTCAGCCGTTGCGTTTGCGCAATCATTGAGCCATGCACTGCAAAAAAAGTCTGTGAAAGTTACTGAAAAACTGTCAGCCAGGACGCCAGTTTCTTTCCGCCTTTTTTTACAGAAGTCTTCCGTAAATTTTACAGATTCTCAGTTTATTTTACAGAAATTTTTCCTATACGGAAAAAAAATGCGGAAGACTTCTGTAAACTATACGGAAATAAACTGGCGTCCTGACTAGCAGTTTTTTTCGGTCAGTTTAACAGACTTTGTTTTGCAGTGTAGAAATGTCCTAAAATAGTAGTCAACAATATGCTAAATCAATGCACATCAATTTTACAAAGCATTTGATTTAAAACAGTGAGATAAATCAATGCATATCAATGGGTTTAAACAAAGTCAAATAATTTGCTGTAAGCATGGGGGGTCACCAATGTAGGGAGAGCGTGCCGTGAGAGCTGGATTTGAACCCGCAGGAACTAATGGGTAGTAGAATAAGGCGCAATCCGGCTCGGCCAAAAGGTACCCCTTCGACCGGCCTTCAATTGCCGGGTGTTGTGTGCGCGGAGGTGATCGTGCCGCCACATGTATAAGAATATTAAATAACACGAAACTTTGCATAAGTGGTTCCAAATAATGCGATGAAATAATGCTAAGTATACACTAATGATGAACAATGGACCAATACAATGGCAAACAATATATACTGTACTAAACAGTTTTATAAAAATGTACCAGTAATTTTTAATAATGTGCCAACAGGTATATCCTTTAAAAATAATTAATACTGCGGGTATTTTACTGACTAACGTATTTCTAAACATTCACCTGTGAACCAAATTTACTTTTAAGCACAATCATTATACATAATTATTTAAATTTTCAAAACAATCACCATTAAAATGAGGTATCATGTATGTCTTTAATGAAATTTAAAATTTTTAGAACTGGTTTACTTTCATGACATTATGTCCTATTACAGTACGAAACAATATCTGGAGACATTAATTTAAATTCCGTGAATACATTAATGCAATTTCAAACACTGTAATAAAACACTCAATAAACAGATGAAACAGTGTATTGTAACCGAATAAATAAAATATATAAATAAAATATATATACGTTTTTAGTATAATAAATTAATACTAACAATGGGAGAAAATATTTGTAGATTCAAATCGAACAGGAGACTAGGGTATAAGGTAAGCTGCAGAAAATATTTCATAGATCATTACTGTCTGATTGAGTTTGGCATGGAATATTGGCTTGCTGCCAGCAAAAACCAAATGAACCAGCCGAGGAGGGGAGAAAGCGAGCGGATATTGTAGATTCTTTTATTATTTATATTACAAGTCAGCAATCTGGTTTGCGTTATTTTGAATACTTAAACTGATTTACCAATAGGCGTTGAGGCATAATTACACATTAATTGTATCCATTGTGAGATTAAAAATTAGCCCCCTCCAGCAATAATTAATTTTCTGGAAGATGGCGAAAATTCAGAAGAAAAAAAAATAATATTTCATTTTTCATTGTGTAAAGGCCACCATTTCCTGCAACGATGAAAAATATTACTATTTATATATTTCGAAATATTGACGCCCCGCTCTTTGAAGTAGAGTCATAAGCGGTCGTTTACTTTGCCTACTTCGCCTGAAAGCGACCCTGAAAGGAGGTTATTCAAAAATTCATGCCGGGAATAATAGCTAGGCAAAGATTTTAAATAATGCTAAAACAGAGATTTATTTTTTAAAAATGAACGTCTTTTTTTGTTTGTTTGTTTAAATGCAATACATTGATATGGAAATTTCCACATTAGTTACAATTGTTGTCAAAAGTTTGCGCTATACACTTGTCCCAATAGAAAATCCCTATAAACTGATCAACATTGAATGATCCCTGGCGTTATTATAAGCCATTGAACGAATGATTACCCCCCCCCCTTCTCCCTTAGTAATTTGAACTAATGCAAACTTGTATACTCTACCATGACTGTTTTCATTCAATCTACAAGGAGTAGATCTCGCATGGTCACAAACTTTCAGATTCGGGTTGAAATTCAAACCTTCGGGACATGACATAATCGTAGAACGTCCATAAGAACACTTGAAAAACTGTGAACAATTGGTTGGGTCTTCGAATTCAGACACATGCGGTTGGTTGGTCGAAGAGACACATGGATTTTCTGCCGATAACTCATTTGCTAAAGCTAGAAATTAAAAAATATTAATATTATTATTATTATAAATTAAATTTCAAATTAGTGACATAAAATTATATTTCATATTGGTGCATCGGAACTGTTTTAAAGGATTAACAAGTTTTTCATTGTGATTTCGAATTGCTCTATAATGCGTAATATTTTAGAAAAATTAATTAACTTAAATGTATACGATATTTTTTTTTATCCGACGTTGTTGCACTTCTCATTAAACTTTGAAAATTTGTAAGACTCGTTTACAATTTTTCTTTTCTATTTCCTTTAATGCGCAGTTTTGCACATATCTAAATCTGTATCTATTCACCTTTTCAAAAGTATTCCAGTGCAAGTCAATTTTCCTATGTCGGTTTCATTATAAAGTGTTGTTCTTTATAAAAAGTAGATTATGTGGTATATAATAACAACTTCTAATGTTTATTAACAGCTGCATGCTTTTTTTTCAAAAATTAATCAATTAATCACGAAATTAATGGTTGGAAATTTTTCTCATGCTCGAATACTGTTTTGAGTGGATGTGCTACATATTGATATTTCTAGAAAAATACGCGCATTAAAGGGTTAAATTTTGTTTTTGCTTTTATTGTTATCATTTTTATATAAACGTGTATGTTTTTAAAGTGTTTCTCTTCTATTGACCACCGTTTTCTGAAGGAATTTAAAAGGTATTTTTATTGTTTGTCTTTCCTGTCACTCGTTAGATGCTCTAATTGTTGTAATTAAACCTGAATTGCCTGATACATACACAAACCTGAATTTCTAATTGCAAATGCATTTCGATGTGTTATCTTATTTAAGGTTAAAAGATCAATTAGTTATTACACATACAAATTTGAAATGGTAGGTGATTTCTCACGGTAGTTACAATAGTAAGTGATAATTGTTGCCTGCGTTTTAAACTATTAACTAAATTTAAGTTAACGACATGTCATAAATTGAGAATATTTTATTTTACTAGCCATATGACAGTTAATGAAATGTTTTATATCTTTTAAGTTTTTCTATTTATTTTTGTACATTTTGTAAATTCATATTCAAAAACTAATTCGAAGATACTTTTTACATCCATGTTTCCTATTTTTATTTTGTGGATAATTTAGAGATGATTAAGTGAAAAACACTCAACTTGAAAAAAATGTAAAATTTATTATTAAACACTGCATACTTCATAGCAGAATAATACTGGGTAAATACTTTTGGGAGGTTGTACGTCGTTAAATTTTAAACTCATAGCTAGAGTTAAGAAGTAGAAGAAAAAGACCATTGGGGAATTTTTCACATTCTTAATAACTATTTTCTCTGTCACGCTGGGATGAAATTTTGAATTTTACATTAGTAAAACAATATAAATATACCTTGTGTTAAAATAAAAAGTGAAACATTATTTACATATTTAACATAGTTGTATTTCTCTGAGAGTTTTCAAGAACTCGTTTGATGAATCACACTGTAGGGTTTGAAATTATTTTTAACCATCGAGTTCTGAAGAATGCCGACAAGTCGGTATTAAAATTCAACGACAGTGGTCTCAAACATACTCACATTCGATTTTACTGAGGCCAGCAAGCATCTTGCATGAGGGGAAAGGCTTTCTCCATATGCCCATTTCACATCTGGGAGGCACCGGAAGATGAGCTACTACGTACGAGCCAATCGGACGACAGCCAAATTTCAACTTTTTCCGACCGTTACTGTCCCTTACAACATCAGCCAGCAAATGAGGATCCACGATATCAGGCTTATCGCAATATTCTGTACTTTCATCGGCAGCTGAAAAGGGTATGGGAATAATCATGATCTTATTTTTTTAACGGAAATAAAATTTACAAAATTGTTGTTATCGTTTCAGAATCATTGTTACTTTAAACACTGTTCAAATCTTTTATGTTTGAGGACTTAAAAAACTTCAAAGCAATATAATTTAATAAAAACCCATGTTAGCTTATCTAACATTAACAAAAAACTCCAACACAAAATAAGCAATACAGATATGCTCAACAATGTTTCACCTTATAGAGCATGCGACAGTAACTCAGTGCCAGAGGCAGTGCTAGTTGTCGGAAAAAAATCTAACTTCTTTTATTTATTAGAACTAGGGGCCAAGGCCCCTAGACTCGCTGCGCTCGCTTTTCGTAAGAGGCATTCAGCCCCTAATAAGGCTTATTCGTAAAAAAGGCATAATTTCAACAAACAAAACCCAAAGGTTGGATGATATAGAATGTTACCGAGCTACACATTGCTTGGTTCTTGCATGTTGCTTGGAACATAAAAATTTTCATAATTTGACGACTTGCGTATATGTATAAATAATAATTAGCTCTAAGAAAACAGTACTTCATATGTTTTCTTTGATAAAAACTACGGAATAGCTAGGATAGCTTGCCACTAATGGCCCAGGGCCGGCCCAAGGGGGGTGCGAATGTAGGCGATTGCCTAAGGCCCCGCGCTTATAGAGTCCCCGCTCCTGGGCCATTTTATTGCTATCTCATAAAACATGATAGAGAAGAGGCCCCGCTCTTGCGCTTCGCCTGAAGCCCCGCACACCCCTCGGGCCGTCTCTGAATTAGAGGTGGGGAAAACCGTTATTTTCAAAGAACAGTTGTTCACCGTTCCCGTTCTTTTTTAAAGAACAGTTCTTTTTCCTGTTCTTTTGAGAACAGGTTCTTTGATTTATGGTAGCTTTATTATGACTATTTTATTCAATTTAAAAATGAAAATATACGTCTTTTTAACATGTACTATACTTTAGTACAATAAAACACGCAGTATTGTAAAACCCGCAGTGGTCTGGGCACTAAACTCCGTTGCCATAAGAACACGAAAAGTGAAGCAGCATCCGGATTGGCCAGTGCTTGGGAGGGTCAACTTCCTCTCGGCTCGACTGCTGTGGGACCGTGTGCCCTAATGGGAGCTGATGCACGTAAAATCCGTCGTGGCTTCAATGTCCTCCAAATTGTTAAACGATACCTCTGGGGGTGCCGATTTCAGGGGGTGGGTCCCTCCTCTGGAATTGGTTCAAAATTAGGGGACCCCAAGCTGAGTCGGAGTTCCTCCCACTGTTGCTCATTAAAATGGAAGCAGCCCCCTTCCGCCCATCGCCTGCCTATTTGAGGGATCTGGCACCGCCCCGCGGGTTGCCAGAGGGCATTAGCAACAACAACAGCAATTGTAAAATGTTTAAAAAAAACTTTGCAACCAACATTCTGGCTTTCTTCAATCAAGTATGTTAACAGTAATTTTTTGTAAAAATATTTTAATGGCAGCTGTCGTCAAAAAAAGGGTCTCTAGATCTGTGGCACGCGATGAACGTTTCGATCGTCCGCCCTCTTGCTAGTAGTTAAGTCGAGCGATGGCAACGGCCGCCCTTTTTTCAGCATTGGGAAATGGTTGCGCCTTAAAGGGTAAAAAAGTACATGCTCCAGCTTAAAAATTAAAGACTCCGTTTAAAAAGCTGTAAGTATCAGGCTCCAGATTAAAAATAATACACGTGTATAAATATGTCGATTGCTTCGACTACGATTTAAGAAAATGAATACGACTTTGGCATATAAAATTACATGGCTTCCGACCAGGGCCATACCTAGAAAATAATTTCGGAGTCGGGGAGCATCGTATATCGGGATAAAATTTTCCGGATATATACCCCACACCCAATTTCTGTCTAATTTAGCAAGATTAAATTTTTTTTATTACTGCACAAACATTTCGTTCATTTATACATCACTGCATTTCATACCACTCACCATGGGCGCCGGCAGAATATTTCCCAGGGGGGGCAAAGACTACTTCAACGTATAGTTACCATGTTGGAAAGAGGAAAAAAGCAAAGGATAACACTGCATACAAAAATCCAGGGGGAGGGGGCATTGCCCCCCCTTCCCCTATGCTGCCGGCGCCCATGCCCCTCACCATCCCCACACAGAAAAAAATTTCTGGCTACGTCCCTGTATAAATACACCATGTACATATAATGTAATAAGTTCGGGGGAGCGGTGTCCGAACTCATATAACCCCCCAGTGGCGGATTAATGCATTTTTGTCGGGGGGGCGGTAAGTTAGAGGATTGACATATACATCCATTTTTGGAAGAAAAAATAGGATCTTTTACATTAATTTCTTTTTTATCGGGGCGGGCGGTCGCCCCCTCCGCCCCCCCTTTAATCCGCCCTTGCCGCCCCCGTCTAAGTACGGCCTTGCTTCTGACTCCAAGTCTACAACTTTGACCCTAGCTCAGAACTTAATTAAAGCAAAAGAACAGGGAACAGATTTAATGAAAGAGCACCTTTCACCGAAGAACAGTTCTTTTAAACTGTTCAGCAAGAGAACGCCTTTTACCCCTTTCCCGCTCTTAGCTCTCCGTTCCGAAAAAGAACTCTAGCTCAGGAAAAGATCGCTGAACTAGGTGCAAAGAACTAGGTGTTCCCGCTCACTGCTCGGAGAACTCCTCGAGTCGTGATCAAAGAACGTGTTCTTTTCAGCCAATAGGAGAGGCTGCTCCGGAACAGGTTCTTTTTCAGCCAATAAGAGATGGCTAAGAGCGTATGAAGGGAAGGCGCGTTTTATATGGAGATAGTCTAATGCTTATATTATTGTTTGACGTTGATAAAATATTTTTTTTTCGATTTGTTTGTGTTTCAGACTATCATTTTCTTTATTATTAAATTTTTTACTTTGATTAAAAATGAGTAGTTTGGCTGGAATAATAAAAATTGACGAATTGTAATCCTGTGAGTGCATTTCGTATTGAACATATAAGAAAGCTTCTTATTCTTTGCCCGGGTCCTCTTTAAAATTATGGTAGGTTGGGTTAAAAGTTCTATCCCCCCCCCCAGATAATCATCTTATCAGTTATCATTATTTCTCAAAATAACTAAGATTCCACAATTAGAATTTGATAAAGCTAAAATTGTGAACTTCTGTCCCCACCATCAGATACGTAGCCAATGTGGGGGAGGGGAGGGTCTGCCCCCCAGAATTTAAATTTTTCTTAGCAGAAAAATATTAATCGTGCCTTTCAATGAGAAATTTCACCTTTAAGGCATTTTCCAAAATTTCTCTTTTCAACACGCGTGCCTGCCATAAAATTTTGAAGCGTCGGACCTTAATGAACTGAGAACATGTTTTTGCCGTGATCACTGGACAGGGTGTTCCCGTTCTTTCTTGAGAACAGGTTCAAAAGAACAGGGTGTTCATTCTTTCCCCATCGCTACTCTGAATGGCCACTTTTCATTATTTGGCGATTTACACATGCTCACAACCTATAACTGCTGCTCATTTAAGATTCCCGGAAAACTGTTATCCATATTTTCAAATACATAATCCTTTGCAGATTGACGTGTCTACTGGTAGCAAATACTACAGCTGGACCGAACCGGCTTTAAAATAATCTTCATTTTAATTATTTTTAATTTTCAAGATATTTGATTCTAACATTTTTGAACTCGCGGTTTAGATTCACTGCTTGGAAAGATACCATTTTGCCAGATCGTACCTAATGCCAAGATGGCGCTTTTGAAATCAGTTACAATTAGCTATTCTGTTTTGGAAATACGAATAATCACTAATTCTAAACTCCTGTTGTCTAAACGAACTTTATTTGAAAATTGCCAACTTTGTGCAACACACTTTGAGATATTTATTTCATATACTGTTTAATTTGGCATAAAATGGGTACAATTTTATTTCATGTTTGTCAATTTCACGCGATTCTACATACTTGGAATTGCTTTGTTGCAAAGGAATGAATGATTTTATGCCAAATCTGGCAACCATTATGTTTTATTTTTTAGTTTTTTATTAATATCTTTTAAAATAATTCGATTTTCGAAATTTAAGTCAGCATATCAGGTTCCTCGAAATTTTCCGAATCCGTGGACATGTTTCTCGAAATTCAAATCCCAATGGTTTAGGAGATCTTAGCCCAACAAGCTCTTGACAGCGGCATTTACTTTTTTTTAGAATAGAGAGATAACGAACGTCTAAAAGCAACATTCAATATCTTTTCAAGATTTAATGAAGCGTAAAATAAACCTTTGAGGTTAAGACAGCGGTTCTCAACCTTTTAACTTCACGCCCCCCCCCCTCCCAACAAAGGCTAACTTACGGTGGCGCCCCCCCCCCCACATTTTTCAGCCTACATTCAGTTTTTTTATCTTTAGCAATAAACATTGAGTCGAATTTTCTACAAATTAATGTTATCAGTAAAATTTGAATGAACATTTTAAGCGAAAATGGATAAATTTTTGAGTAAAAACGAGAATAAATAAGATGGTTTTTTAAAAACATGCATCGCTACTTGCTCTGTGGTTTTTCTCGCGCCCCCTCCTGCAAACGCTCTGCGCCCCCTTGGGGATCGCGCCCCACAGGCTGAGAAACGCTGGGTTAAGATATCATTATGTCAGTCATCTTGATATCACGAATTTACAAATGCTTAAGAAATTCAATAATTTAACTGATTGTAGTGAAAAAATTAATATCACACTTGAAATGATTCTGTTAGTTATGTATTTGCGATTTGCACCATGGTGAAATTTCAAGAATATAAATTAAAGGAAACTCATCGAATATTTTTTTTTTCTCTTCGCACGCAATATGAAAAGAATATAGCTGTCAACTTAGTGATGAGTATTTCGTTGGAAATTTGGATAAACACACTTATGAAGGAGTTTTGTATTTTTTAGCAGGGAACTTAATTTTATTATTATTAAAATGAAAACTTCTGTAGGCGCATTTGGCACTTTTGGGATGGGGGAAAAAGCAGTGAATTCGAGTGACCGTCACGTTCAGATACATACCGGGGGAAAAGTGAATTTCTTTGAATTTTAGGGCTGCCATTTGTTATCATATATAGGAACTTCAAGTTACTTCTAAACTGCGCCCTTCTGGCTTCCCCGACTAGTATCGAACTGTCGGCCCAAGACGTGGTAGGCGAGCGTTATAACCACCAGACGGGTTGGACTCGGTATAAGCGACTGATGTTTGAAGTGATTGTTGTGTCAGTTTCTGAATGGGAACTTTTATGTATCGAAATAAATAAAATTAGACTTTGCCTCTAAACGACTTGATATTAAAAAAATTTGAGATTTCTATCCGTTTAAAGCATTTGGGACCCCAGTACGAGTCTCTCTGCCATTCTGTCCGTGATGCTTTTTTTCATTCGGACATCACGTAAAACTGACTGAAGGGAATGAAATAAAATTTGGTTACATGATAGGTGATTACTCAACTCATACTATAAGTGTCAAATTTTTAAAACTTTCATTAGATTTTGAGATTTCCTGAAAATTGTTTCAAACTGAGTAAATTTTTGGTTCGCACATCACGTAATAACGACTAAAGGGAAAGAAATGAAATTTAGTGACATGATAGGGGATCACTCAACTTAAGCTATACAGGCGACGGATTTTAAACATTTTTTATTAGATTTCGAGATTTTCTGAAAATCTTTTCAAACTGCGTAAATTTTTATTTTAGTATGCATAAAAACTGCATATAATTTGCACAACAAGTGTATACTTTCAAAATATTCAAAAATATCCCCTTTTTATGGGCAAATTGTGTACAATCTATATATTTTTGCAAAAAGAGTGCAGACTTTTTCTAGCTGGGTAGGTGCTATAAGTTTTGATTATTTATTTAAAAAACTGTACTTAATTTGGATAGCTATATAGATTGTGCAATAAAGTTAATTTGATAATGTGGAAAGTGTTAATAATTATACACTCTATAACAAAAAAATCGACACACCAAGAAACAATCATCCGATTGCTTTGAAATTTCGTATGCATGAATGTTTTGAACAGATATGCAAATGATTCAAATTTGGTGTCCAATGAATGAATAGTTTGATCTCTAGCGCATCGGAACTGCGCATCCAGCAGACGTATATAAGGAGCAGTTCTTCAACGGTTGTTAACTGTAACGGCTTTTATCATGCCGCCAAATTCTGCGAAATGCCCCCCTCCCCCCGTTGCGTCTTCTGTGCCGAATTCCATGAGTTAATTAACTGCGCAAACAGAAAATTAGATATTAAACTACCACCAAAATGTTGCAACTGTGGACAGATATGCAAATTCTGTGGACAGATATGCCCATTCGGCGAGCTACAAAGGCTGCACTAATTTCCCAGCTCAGACTCCGATACCCCTCCAAAACCCAACTTAGTAACGTCTAACCGCTCTTATGCCGCCATTACAAAAAATGAAGATACCCCCCCCCCCAGCCCACTTATTCTAACCAACAAAATATTCTTAGAGAAATCAGCGCAGTTACGAAACTGATCGAAAAAGAGATAGGAATATCCTCTCTCAGTGACCTTCTTAATCAACAAAAAAATTTACTTTCTAAACTTAAAACTCTAAAAACTAAAGAAGAAAAACTATTTCTATTTCTTAACTTTGTTAGTCAATTAGACAGCCAAGATCAAACTGAAACGTTAAGTTTTGAAGCCATGGGAGCGAGCTCCGATTAGGACCCGCCCAATCTCTCCCCTCGACCAATGGGAAGCCCTCCTTCTTTCGGAAGGAGGAGCCTACCTTGGCCGAACTTATTTAAACAACTGCACTTCTAACTGAAGCACAGTTCAACTTAGTACAGCATTTCTGAGCGTAGTAGAGGGCGTCTCGCCCAGGAACTACGGGAATCAAATTAGAATGGAACGGTTGTTAAAACTTTCGGTTTGATTGCGATTCAGATGACCTTTCAACAACTTAAAAAATAAAGTAATTAAAAAACTTTGTAAAAAACACACATAAGAAGTAAAAGGAAAAAGGATACGCGTTTCGTTCAAAAATTGTTTTGAACTTCTTCAGTCCAAGTCCTTCGACGTAAAGAACACAGGGAACTGTGTTCTTTACGTCGAAGGACTTGGCCTGAAGAAGTTCAAAACAATTTTTGAACGAAACGCGTATCCTTTTTCCTTTTACTTCTTATGTGTGTTTTTTACAAAGTTTTTTAATTACTTTATCGTTTAACACCAGTATTTTGAGTGTTTTTTCAACTTAAAAAATGCCTCGAGGATTCGTGCTCATTACGAGCAACTGTCAGAGTTTGACAGAGGTCGTATCATTGGATTGAAAGAGGCCGGTTGGACTAATCGGAGAATCGCTCGTCATTTGAGTCGAAGCGATGCGACGATTCGAAGATGCTGGCAAGGATGAGTGGAAAATGGCAGAGTGCAGCGTCAGGATGGTAGCGGTCGACCTAGGGCTGCAACAAATCGTGAGGACAAAGTGATGGTCCGATCAGCTGTCACAGCGCCTTCTTCATCTCTACCAACCATCAGACGTTCAATCCAAACACCAGTGTCCATCATGGCCATTCACAGACGGTTGAGAGAGCGAAATCTACGCTCGCGCCGACCGTTACGCCACCTGCTACTCACGCCTGCACACTGCCGAGCCAGATTACAGTGGTGCAGGGCTTGATCAGGTTGGAATGATGCCGACTGGGGACGTATAGTCTTTAGCGACGAATCCCGCTTCCAACTGTGTCCTGACGATCATCGAAAACGTGTTTGGAGACGCACAGGGCAGAGGGGGGATCCTGCTTTCACTATTGCACGCCACACCGGCCCTCAACAAGGCATCATGGTCTGGGGTGCCATTTCCTTTGACAGTCGGACCCCTTTGGTCGTCATTAGAGGTACACTTACTGCACAGCGGTACGTGGACGACATCCTAAGACCTGTTTTGCTACCGTTTCTTTTGCAGTGCCCTGGGCTGGTTTTTCAGCAGGACAATGCCAGACCACATACGGCTCGTGTTGCTCTAAACTGTCTGCAAGCTTGTCAAACTCTTCCTTGGCCTGCCAGATCGCCAGATCTCTCTCCCATCGAGCATGTCTGGGATATGATGGGAAGGCGATTGCATCTGGCACGGACTGTTGATGACCTCGTTCGACAATTGGAGCGAATTTGGCAGGAAATACCACAGGAGACCATCCGGGAGCTTTATGGGTCTATGCCACGCCGTGTGGCAGCTTGTATAGAGGCTAGCGGCGGGTCAACACCTTATTGAACTTGTTACTGTAACTCTGAAATAAATTATTCAATTGTTCTGAAATTTTAATCGTTTACTATTCTGTACATTGTCTTCCTATCCACCAATTTTCGTCTCAATCGGACACCTCCTTCTTGGTGCGTCGATTTATTTGTTATAGAGTGTATATTGTTCATCACATTTGATCTATAAGTGTTAGTCTACAGTGCATTTAAATTTGAATTATAAATCCATCATTCATCACAAATAAATAGGATGACTGTTCATTACAACTTAAGTACATAATTTTTGATAATTAATAAATTCAAGTACATAATTATTAATTAAATCAAACAAAATCCAGCACGAGGAGAAAAATGTATATCGCTGATGTATACCCTACGCATATGTCAGGTGTGTCAAATTGCGGACTGCGCGCGCACTTCTCTATTTAAGTTTTAAATGCGCACACTAATCGAGCGCGAAATTTGAATGGAATTAAATTTAAAAATCAAAAGTTTCCAACGCTAGCCCGGTGAAAATTGCGTTAAAATGTGTACAAACGTACAAAAATATGTGAAATTGTGAGATTATTATAAATAAATTTGCGATACCCTTACAGCCTTAAAAAACATTTAAACATTTTTTTCAAAGAATTTCAAATGTATAAAAATGTGAATAAACGTTCATAAATGTTTATTTTTTGTTAATAAAAATACAATAATGTGTGAAAATCTGTTTAACAGCATAAATATGAATTTTAGAAAGCTTGACAACAAGTTTTCACTTCTGACGTGCAGTCCTAAGTCTGACTATTTTCTTTTTTTTGCCTGACAAAAATTTAAATATTTGAATAGAAATCCTTTCTAAAGCTATTTATTTAAAAAAGACACTTTTTATGCATGCATCGCGCGTCTGATGCACTAATGATAAATATGAGTTTGGTCAGCATCCATAAATGAGCCCATTAAATCCTAAGTGGTGTAACCCCTATTTTTAGTTTTATTAGCTTAGGGTCACAGAAGTGTTCAACAAGGGCTATTCTATTAAGAGCACAAATGGTGTAAGTCCCTTAGCAACCGTGTTGGTTGCAGCTAGTTTGTGTGTAATACTATATTTACTATCATAACCTTAAAAATCTCAAAGCTAGAAAAATGTGCGTTACACCACTTGTGTTTTATGGGGCTCAAATAAGGAAAATAATTTATTTTTAAATCTACATATCTTACAATGATCAAGTGAAACGAAACTGCGTACCTTCTCCAATTTTTCCTCTATCCGCAGCGTTCGGAACCGTAGTCAATTCCAAACTACTGTTGTTTTCGTTTTCACTTACTAAATCTTCTAAAAATTTCGACACGTTTACAATATTGGGTGTGACTTCAGGCTCCAAGGTCGTATGTTCCAGACCTTTGGTGGTACTACCACCCACAACTTTATATCTGGTCACCACTGTGGGTGTAACTTCAAGTCTCGTGTAATCTTTAATTTCCAAAGTGTCGTTTCCAAAAACTTTTAAACTGTCGATTTCATTATCCCAGTTCTCGTAATAGTCATCCTTTTCTGTCGTTCCACTGTCTTCTGGGAAGTTATCTATCACGTTCTGCTGAAAATTTCCGGCAACTTCATTGGCACCATCTGGCTGCTGAATAAGTTTGCTCGAGCCACTCTCATTCTTCAGGTACTCAATCTGGTTCTGAAGCAATTTTAGGGATTTTGACCATTCTTCAGAAAAGTTGTGAAACGTTTTCTCAAAATCTAAAAAGAGGACAAAATTTAGGAATTAATTTTAACTGAGAAATTAATTAGCATTTAATTAAACACAACTCTTAAAAAAAACTGACTTTACTTACATATGAAGGTTATTCTCAAAAAGTGTTACAAATCATGTCCCTAGTATTCAATGGCACTCAGTTTATTTGTGTTTGTTTGTAGATTTTTGACATAAAGCTTTTATAAAGATTATATTTTCGTGACATAGTATTTGATTAGAAATAATATAAAAAATTATTAAATCAGCATCGGAAATTTATGCACAATATTTCGTGCTTTATCATAATCCCTTGTTTCTCTACAGAAATTTGAAAAACAACCAGTGATAAGGTTATAAAAATATAACGAGCTTCTACTAAAGAGACATCTAATGAAAGATTGCACTTCTGCTTCTTTTTTTTTTCATTATAAATAACTAAAGTTATTAAGCATTCCCCCCTCCCCCACATATTTTTACTATATTTTGTTCTCAAGAATTAAGATATATTTTTATGTCACTATGTTACCAAGTTTTTATAGCTGAATTTGCCAACATATGGCTCTGCCTTATTAAATAGTTACCTTATAATGTCAATAATTTTTTCTATGACAAATAAACGCCTTATGCATTTGAATGGTTCTTCTTTAGAAGAAAATAAATCGATTAAAATATTAAGGTGCGTATTTTTATTCAGTGACCAATATTTTACCATACCTTCTTTATGCTGAACTGTTGTGTCATTAACATTAAAGTTAAATGCTTTTTTAAAGCCTTACGAAACATGATAATAATAAGATAAATGCAATGCTTAAATGTAATAAACGAAATGAATAAACCACAAATGAAGATATTTACCCAATCAATTACCAAAATGTTCAGCTTTAACATTTCAACTTTTATATAATGCTCAAGGCTAAATGAATAAGCTAATAATTAAGAATGCTTTTTTAGAAAAAGTATGAACAATAAATACTAAAACAATGTCTATTAAAACATAACAGGCTGGGATTTAACAAAGAGAAGAAATTGCATTATTACATTGTTAAAATCTAGTAACTTAGAACACAAATTTACATTTGCAAAATAAGATTTCTTTTTTTTATAAAGGACAAATGTACTATTTACATTGTACGTAACAAAGTGGACATTTGTTAATAAATGATCTGAAGGAATGCATTTATTTAAATACTATGAGACATTTATGGTACTTGTTACCTGTAAAATTATGTGCAATAGCAATGATTTTTAAGAATGCATCAATAATAAATATTGAAACATTATACACAGTAGTTCATTAAAACTTAATAACAGAATTCAACAAAGAGAAGTTATTGTACTTATTGTGTAGTATTGTGTAAGTATTGTGTTTATTCAACAAAGAATGTATTGTTTAAATCAGTGCAAAAGTACGTGGGACAGCAATGCTTTTTAAGAATATAACAATAAAAATATCGAAACAATAAATCCATCAGTCTGTTGAACAGTTATAAAACAATGGGTTTGAATAAAGAAAAGTAACTGTTGAAATGAATGCAAAAAAACGTGAGACAACAATGCTTTTTAAGAATGTATCAATAATAAATATTGCAAAAATGGACACAACAGTACATTAAAACAATCATAACTCAATGAGTTTCATCAAACAGAACTATTTGTTGAAATCGATGCAGGCCCGGACTGGCTCCTTTGGGGGGCCTTCGGCTAGAGATTTAAAAGTGGCTCCTTACTGATCAATTTAAGAGGAATAGAATATTAGAATATGTAATACTTGGAACTTATAGTCTTACGTCCCAAAAAACCACATTTAACTATTTTAGAGCTTTTGGGGCCTCTAACTCTTCGGGGACCCCTTCAAGCCACGGGGTTCCTGGGGTCCTCCGCTGCGCCACTGCGTAAAGACGTAAGATTACTGAGAAATAAATAATCTAATTACTCAATAGATATATCAAATTATTCTAATTATTAAGTAGTATATCCATTTTGTGGGCCTCTCCGGGGCGCCCTTGAGCCGGGGGTATTGATACGTTCATAAAAACAGCAATGTTTTTATGAACGTTGACTGAAAACGTTTCGACTGAAAATAACATAAAAACACAAATAACAAATTTTTATGTTATTTTTGTTTTTAGTTTTTTGTTTGTTCTCTTTTGTTTTTTATTATTATTGGTATTATTATTTATTTGTGTATTTTTGTTTGTCTTTATTTTATTCGTTTCTTTCCCCTTTCCCCCCTTCCTTTAATCTCTGTGGTTCTTTCCTTTTCTTTTTTCCAAGAGGCAACATGCTTGTTTGTTTATCTTTTTCAGTTCCCACTGTTTTGTGAGACGAAATGCTTTGACCGACGAAAACTGAATAAATTTTCAGTCGAAACGATCGTATCTTATCATAAGTATCATTTCATGATTTCATGTGTGATTTTTCACAAAGTTTTTATTTATTTTAAAGTTTAACACCAGTACTTAGAGTGTTTTTTCCGTAATGAGAAGTAGTGTTGAAATCAGTGCAAAAGTATGCGCAAGAACTATGTTTTTAAATATTGCATTAAATAAACTTTCAAACAATGGACTCAACAGTAACAGTCTACTAAAACAAAATAAGCAAATGGGTTTCAACAAACAACAAGCAAATGTTGAAAGCATTGCAAAAATATGTTAAATAACAATTCTTTATAAGAATAAATCAATAATAAACATTGGAACAATGGGCTTAATTGCTTACTAATATGAAATAATAAAATTGGATTTAACAAACAGACGTTATTATTTAAATTAATGCAAAAGTACGTGCAACAACAAAGCTTTTTAAAAATGTATCAATAAAAAGTATTGGAACAATGGACTCAACATTATATTAAAGCAAACATAATTCAATGGATTTGAACAAAGAGAACTAATTGCTTAAATCGATGCAAAAGTACATGAGACATCAATTTTTTTAAGAGCGTATCAATAATAAATATTGAAACAATGAACTGAACAGTCTACTAAACCATAATAGCAGAATGGGTTTCAAGAAAGAGAAGTAATTGTTGAAATGCAAAATTATTCTCAAAACGATGCTTTTAAAAAATGTATTATAATAATAAACACTTAAAAGTCTACTAAAACGAATAAAAAACAATGCTTTTAAAAAAAATAGAAATAATTGTTGAAATGAATACTAAACTGAGTACAACAACAGTCCTTTTTTGAGAATGAATATTGAAACAATATGCTCACGATTCTATTGAAATATAATCAATGGGCTTCAACAAAGAGGAGTAATTTTTGAAATGAATGCAAAAACATGTGGGACAAGAATGCTTTTTAAGAAAGTATGAATTAAATACTGAAACAATGGACAGCAGTCTACTAAAATATCATAACAGTTTGGGATTAAACAAAAAGAAGAAATTGCTTAAATCAATGCAAAAGTATGAATGATAACTATGCTTTTTTTTTTAAAAAAGTAACAATAAAAATACTGCCGCAATGGACTTAAGAATACTTTAAAACAAATAAAATTCATTGTATTTCAAGAAACAGAACTAATTGTTGAAATCGACGCAAAAATATAGGGTGATTATAATTAGTTTCAAAACGCTATAAAAAAGAACCACTGATCAGGATGACGTCAAATTTGAACGGAATATTATTGAAGACGGGGGAAAACGTATGGTACAAGAAAAAAAAAAAAATTGTTTCCAACATTTAGCAAGAGATGGCGTTGTAAGGTCAGTATATGTAATTTTACTTCGATTGTGCACTTAGCTGAATTGAAGGCACGCATTGCGCAACACATTCTCAACGTGATCCTGGAGACACTACGATCAGTTATGGAATGTGCCGTTTCTCGAATTCAGCTTGTTGCAGAAAATTGTGGACAGCATATTGAACGTGTTTTGCACCAGTCACGAGAAATTTAAAAACCGATTTGATGGATACTTTTTATGCGGTTTTGGCCTCAGGACAAAAACCAAAATGTCTAAATGTGGCACACTAAATGTGTGCCAACAATGTAATGGGGGCACAATGTCTAAATGTTGGGAGCCGCTGCAGACATTAGACAACGCAGCAACTTTTAATAGATTATTAAAATTCATAGTCACTATGATTACTGTTAGCTTTAGATTATGCTTATAATCAATGTTAAATTTGTAAAAAATTCAGTAATATTGACCTAAATTTTTAAAAAATCTAAAAAAGAGAGAGAGAGAGAGAGAGTAATGCAAAATAAAAACATTTATGCAAAATCGATATATTATCATTTTTACAATGATCACAGTCATTCCTACTAATGGGTGTTAAATCTGCTTATCAGGCATTAAGATAACAATGCAAAATCTCATAAAAGTAGCTGTTAACACACCAAAATTAAGATCAAAGAAATTTTGACACCTAAAAAGATTAGTGCGTGTGTCCGTCACCTTTTAAGATTGAGAAAAGAATGAATGACCTTGTGGAATATCCTGTGGGGGGGGGGGGGGGCAACCTCTTTTCGCCTAATGACTTAGCCATTCAGCATTCTTCGCACAATTATGAGGGAATACAGAGATCAGGAACCGTTCTGGAATTTGGGAGAAAGTGCCGTTGTGAACCGGTTTCTTGGCTCTACCATTGGCAAGCAGAATCACGGAAAAAAGCGCACCGGAAAAAAGAGCACGGAAAAAAACGCACCGGAAAAAAACGCACCGGAAAAAAGCGCACCCGGAAAAAAGCGCACCCGGAAAACAATATTGAATTGGTTTGTATTTTGTAAAGAGAAGAGGGGGGGGGCTGAATTAAAAAAATGTGAGAAACAAGCAGTAGCGGATCTAGGGGAGGGGCTAGGGGCTTCAGCCCCTCCCAAAAGAGATTGCTAAGTAGGGATGGACGCGAGACGCGAGAATTCTCGCATTGTCTCGCGAGACGAGACAGGCATTTTTTTGCGAGAGGAGACGCGAGACGAGAAAGAAAATATTTTGCGGGACGAGACGCGAGACGAGACAGAGTCTTGTCTCGCGCGAGATTTCTCGCGATAATTCTCGCATTTTTTTCCGTCACGCATAAATACTATCTGAAAAGCAACAATTTGCCTGAAGCCTCCCGTTTAACTTGCGTCTCCTTCGTTTTCGGTCCTGGTATACTATCAGCACTCTACAATACGCACAAACACATAACATTTACAATTAGAACAGACGAGAGATATACAAAACACACAAAGGAGAGGATAAAGAAAGAGGCGGGAAAAAAAAGAAAACAGAGAAGAGTTGAAAGAAAAATAATAAGTAAATAGGAAAGGCGGTACGGTATGTTCAAATCTAACCACTTTTAGACGGGGCCCGGGGCATTAAGTTTGGGGCCCCCCTCACTATCCCCTTTTTTACGCATTAAGCCCCTTTACTGAGCCCCCTTTTTTAAGCATTTTAACCCAGTTTTGGCCGCTGTTGTACTCGAAAATTGCATTTCAGTTAACTGTAGTTTTTGTACTTTAATCAAATCGTATTTATCACCCCAAAAAAATATCTCTAACTTGATCAAGTGATAGACAATTAGGTAATAACTATATTATAGAGGAAATTCAGTTTTTTCCCCACAATTACTATTTCAGTACATATGAATTTATAATTTAGATAATCGGGATATATATGGGCCCCCTTTTTCTTCAGGGGCACCGGACTACCGCCCCCCCCCTTGCCCCTGTGATAATCGGGTTTCGGGTATATCAGAGAGAGATTAGAAGTAGAGCAACTTGCATTCGCATTGATGCTTAGTCTGAGTAGGTTGAAATATGGTTGAATATCCTTGGTTGAAATATCCTTGTACCGATATTATCCTCAAACTTTCCCGCACGTTGCGGCGTGCGTAGGGGGGGGGGGGGCCCACCCTGGTAACAACTTTCTAGGGGCGGTTAAATCCCTATTGTTGGCCTATTTTAAAGAGATTAAAATGACATTTTTTATTCTTATATATTAATATCGGACGGAAAGAAATGCAAGCAATTTTTTTAAAAACTATTTCTCTTTTTGTTTATATTATCATGTTTTCCCTTCCTTCGGCTTGCAAAACTTTTATAATTTTTTTTCCTCCCCATCATTTTATCTTGCAGTTGGGTTCCTATTCTAAAATTATCTTCGCCTGTTAGATGTCTTTTCATTTTTTTTAAAAATCCACACTGGATATACATTAGGGGGATTATGGTTTAATTTTTCTGTAAACAGGGCGACCATAACGACTGTAGTACTATCGCTAAAATTTATTGTGGAAAAGTACAAACGGATAGTCGTCAACAAATTAACTGTTCAGTAATTTAAAATATAAACAAAAAATAAGACGTCTATTAACCAACTGAGATACTATAATGAAATCTAAAAATGCACACACGGTAATGTTATTGGAAATATTAGGCAAATAATTATAATTATAGTTAATATAATCTTGTTTTCATTAATATAAAAATTACACATATTTTAGAGACTTGAAATTGACGTTAAAGTAAATAGTAGAGATTTAATAAAGACTAAAAGTGTTCTGTTTATAATTTTTCAAGGGTTATCTTACAACCAACTGAACGATAAGTAATTCTAATTTGTGTTAATATATCCCGCAGTAATTTCAACAGAGGAGATTACTTGAACTTAAAAAAAAAAAAAAAAAAAAAAAAAAAAATCTGTTTTGTCTCATGCAGAAATGATTTTAGTAAAATATTCGCTACTTCTCGTATGAAGAGCGGGTGCGCAGCTATTTTAAAACAAACGGTTGTCCATTTCATGTAGTGTCTGAGGTATTTAATGCTACAACTTGAACAGTATGATGTAGAAACTACAGTATGATGTAGAAATAACACATTTTGAAAGTCGGGAGTTCTCTGCAAACCGCTAAGCTTTTCACTTTTCTGATCGCGAATGACACTGACGTAGTTTTTTGAGTCATTATAATTGCAAACGATGCCAGGTTAATACTCATGACGCAAACTTTACATCAAGAGTCAAATAATTTTGCTTTTATTTTAGATTCCACAACACTGGAATTAATTGAAATTACTCATGTTAGGAAAATTTTCGTTTACTACAGTGCGAAGAACGGGCACGCAGCTAGTAAATAAAAATAAATACTATATTTTCGGTGTGACATTATATATACGGATTAAATCTCAATTTCTTTTTACTTCAAATGCCGATATATGCTGATATAGTTATTAATATATCTACTAATGTGGCTATATGTAAGTAATTGTTATTATTAATATTAATTTTCAATAAAATCCCAATAATAAGTTAGTATAAAATGGTAACGAAATCGCAGTCCTTAATTTTGCGAGACTCGCGAGACGTCTCGCGTCTCGCGCGAGACGAGACAGCAATTTCTTTGCGAGACGCGAGACGAGACACAGTGTTTGCGAGACGAGACAGAGGTTTACCACTGCGAAACGAGACGAGAAAGCCCCGATTCTCGTCTCGCATGTCTCGCGTCCATCCCTATTGCTAAGGGGTTGCTTTATTATACATTTTAAGTAGATAAAATGATCCTTTTTTTTATAACTGAGCCCCTCCCAAAATGTTTTACACTACTTTAGACTAAAATTTTGCTTTATTGAATATTTTGTTTGGGTGAAATAAGCTTTTTTCAAAATTTAGCCCCTCCCCAAAAAAATTTCTGGATCCGCTACTGGTAACAAGTGGGTGTCCAAAGAGCATAAACAGGGGCACATTAGTGTATTTTGTATTTATCTCTATTAAAAATTGCCATTCAGACAACATTTCCAAGAACAGTGGCCTGATTTGTAAGTCTACAGTGTGACTCTCCTACACCAGTAGCGGATCTAGGGGAGGGGCTAGGGGGCTTCAGCCCCCCCCCCCCCAAAAAAAAAAGATTGTTAAGGGGTTTGCTTTATTAACATTTTAAGTAGATGAAATGATCTTTTTTTATAACTTAGCCCCTCCCAAAATGTTTTACATTACTTTAGACTAAAATTTTGCTTTATTGAACATTTTGTTTGGGTGAAATAAGCTTTTTTCAAAATTTAGCCCCTCCCCCAAAAAAATTCTGGATCCGCTACTGTCCTGCACTCTACAGAAGACCCTTCAGACTCTACAGAAACTCCTTGTTCCAGATTAAAAAATACATAAATAAAAAAAGGAGTAATAATAATAATAATAATAATAATAATAATAATTTCTTTTTTTTTATAAACTGATTGTTCAATTTGTTTGTATTCTTAAGACAAAGTCCAGAACTAGTGATTCAGTAACAAATTACAGAAGTTTCGAAAATTTTAAGTACCACTCTCACCTAACAGGCAACCCTAAGAATCTAAGATTCCACAGATTTAACATGCACGTTCTCTGTAATATGCTATCCCATTCAGTCTGATTTGTAATCAGCTATGGCTTATTATTACTGGTTTTCTTTTTATAAGAGCAAGAGTTTATTCTGATTCATGGTAATTTATCTTGTTAACTCTTAGGTTTTAAATAATAATTCTTAGATTGAATGATTTATAATTATATATATATAGTATATTTACATATAAATATTTTTATTTTTGAAAGTATTTAATTTAAATATTACTACTTTTATTTTAGACATACTTCTTTTTCAGAATTAAATTATGGTATTAATAAGTCAATTTAAAAAACTTCCTTAAAAAAAACTTTTTAAATCAAATGTTTGTGTAAGTGTACTGTTTTTAAACGAATTTTCATTTCTAAATTCTAAAAAAAAAAAAACCTTCATAAAGTAAACTGGCTAAAAATTATTTAAAACTCATTTCTTAAAATGTAAAATATTGGCTATATATAACTGTAATTAAAATTAATTTTAATTAGTTTTGTTGGAATTGGAATAGTTTTAATAATTATATTTTTACCATTATTAGTATTGCAAAGCTTATTCCCCCTCACCAACTTTGATTAAATATATATGCAAGCCTTTTTATGAGAAAAACTGAAGCTTTCTACATCACCTCATTAATGTGTACAGGCATATTTTAGTTATTGGGAATTTTTGTAAGAGGGCTTTATAAAAATTAAAAGTTTGTATTTGTTTACATTTAATCTCCTGAAAATTTTAATTCGCCGCAATAAAATAACTTTATAATTAATTATGTATAAGGTCAATATATAAAGAAGAAAATCCTACTTCAGTGTTCTTTAGGGACCACATATAATAGGGATTGAAAGTGATTATAATTTTTATTTAATATTTAAAATATTAAAATTTTTACTTCCAGTGTAAATTATCAAGAAAGTTATTTTTATTTTGCGGTTAAGGCAGATCTACACGAAGGATGTCTGCTTAATTAGGGTATGCCTTGGACAGAGGACTTCTTGAGGGGTTCTGACGCGTCTGGAGAAAACAGCCGCGCGGTAGGCAGGAACCCTAGAGCTATACACTTCAGCAGTTTACCAAATTGTCATGAAATTAGTAAAAAGTATTTAAACTATAATGTAAAATGTCAAAATACTTTTTTTAAGCTTTATAAATTAAATTTATATTCTCTAAAGCTCTTTCTCTACTTTACAACACTCATTAAACTTTTAAGATAAACTTTAAAAAAAAAAATAACTTGCTGAAATAAGAAAGAATGACGATATATAGAAAATTAAAAGGATAAATCATCGAATATTGAACTTCATATATGAAATAAATACAGCAAGAAGAAAAAATATCTACTAAAACAGTTATTATAATTTGATGTAAAACTGTGAGAACAACTCAATTAAGAAAAGGGAAATGTTATTAACTTTCGTTCACCAAATAAAACTTTTTTTTTTTTACATAAAATATATTTTATCCCATTGAAAAATAAAATATAAATAAATAAATATTTTAAAGAAACCCTAATATTTAGAAATAATTTTAAACCAGTACAGCAGATTGGGAATGAGAAAAATTGTTTAAACCAAGCGCTTAAAAAATAACCCTGTTTAAATTAAGCAACCTTGACAGTGAACTTTTTAAAAAACATTTTGTCGAGACACAGACTGGAGTTCCTTTTCGCATTTTAAATGAAATAGTTAAGATGACCCGTTAAAAATGTTAAAAAAAAAAAAAAAAAAAAAAGATTTTGAAACGAAGTTTGGAGGAGGGAACGTGCCCCCCCACACACACACACAGATTGTTACGCTGTTTGTTTTAAATTTTTAAACAAATTATGGTTTAACTGATTTTGGTACGAAATTGGGGGGAGCACAGGGAGATACGTGCCCCCCCCCCAATCATTTCAGCACTGCCATAGATTTTCCTCTATTAGTTTTGATAAAAATGATTTCATCCATTCTGTAGATGAATTCGGATATTTCGGAAGAAGAAGCCCTTCACCCACGCAACCCCCGTTTTAACCCCTAGTTTTAGTGACCGGATGTGTTATCCGTCATTCATCAACGCGCGACGAAGAAAGAGAGTATAAACCTTCACACTGTCTGTCCCCTCTTCTCCCGGGGCTATTTCTTTGTTTGTGCTTCTTGGAAAAACGTGAACGTGACCTTGACAAACTCCTTGACAACCCAGTAGTCAGTTGTGGGGGTTCCTATTGGGGGAGGGGGGGCATTCAGAGTATGAAGCATGTTAGTGTAAAAATGATACAAAAAACAAAAAAAAAAAATTCACTTCACCAAAAGGCGCTCTTTCGGATGCCCACTCCTTCCTTATATTTTTTATTTCAAGCACCATCCCCCCCCCCCGCACACACACATCCAAAAAAATCAACCCCTTCAATATTGTGCGCTTTTTTCCGGTGCGTTTTTTTCCAGGGGCGCTTTTTTCCGGTGCGCTTTTTTCCGGGTGCGCTTTCTTCTGGTGCGCTTTTTTCCGGTGCGCTTTTTTCCGCCCACCGGCAAGCATTATCGCACGGTCTAGATTTGCGCTTAAAGATTCGATCATCAGGAAGCAATGAACAAGCGAAAAATTAAGAGGATCAGTAATGATAAGACGATGATTATCTAAGACACCGATGATATTCCAGTTGAAGCCCGATTAAGAGGGATGCGTAATTTTCAAAACATAATAAATATTATATAGCATTTATACATTTGTCAGTATCTTAATATTATGTGAACTTCCTTGGGCTGTAATGTCATAATTTACTAATTGAAAGCAATTTATCATTAATAGACGTTTTCTATTGTCCTAAGTTCTGGAGGTTTTTTTTTTACCCTCACCTTTATTATGTAAAATAGAACTTACCTTTACTATCTTGAATGTCGGAAAAGACATCAATCAGAGCACTTTTGAACAATTCAGTGTTGTTCAACATGCTCGCCATTTTATCTTTCAAACCTTCAACCACGTCTTTCTGAACACTTTCGTTTACTAGTATTTCGATTTTGGGAATGAGAACACTTTCTATGGACATGTTCAGCACTTCAATGCGAGGCAGGAGGGTCTCCAGGACGGAGTTGTTCAAAATGTTAACGGTTTCTTCCAGAGTTCTCAAATCCTCGGCAAGCTTGAAAACAATACTGGAGTTTTCGCTGTCGTGTAGTTCTGTCTCGACGTGCTCCAATCTTTCGTCTAATTTCCTATTCAATAAATTACAATTACAAATCAATTCAGGTAACAAATACTTATGATATACTACATTTTATGTTAGGTTTTGAAGTTAACTAAAGATAACTAAATTGATATTTTCCTCATCCTTTGAAGGTTGACTGGAATTACAGTACAGTAGAAACTCCTATTGCACGGTAGATATACGTTCTGTGTTAAACGAATCCGTGTTGTACGAGTTACAAACACATGATCAACATCGGCAGTATTAACAGGCAATACAGAAACATTTGTCTCATTCTACAGTGCTGTAACGAGTCCTTTTTCAGTTATTCTAGGGAGAAGATTGCATTGTCATATCAATCCATTTTATATGAACCCGTAATATAGGAGATCTACGATACAATTGTGCTGCCGTTTGCCACTCAAATGACGTATGTGAAATATTACGTAGAAATACTCTATAGCTCATACCTCAAAAGCACCTAATATGAGATCTATGTGGGACGTTAATAATACGAGGCCTTAGAGGCCAAACACACGCAGTCGAAGAGTGAGAAGTTTAAGAAATTTGTTTCAGATCGGTTAACAGATAACAATAATTTTAGATGGAAAGTCAAGAAATATAGAAAACGAACGAAAGTCTTAAATGCTGTTCTTTTTTCAAAACAACATGAAATTTCTGATAAACGGAATGAAAATGAGCACATAATGTTAAAACATAGGCGTAATCTGGGGGGGGCAAGGGGGGGCAATTGCCCCTGCAGTTGTAAAAGTTGCCCCCCTAGTCTAAAAAGTCAGGGGGCAAAGTTATGATTTTGAACACAAATTATGCATTTAGAACCGAAATATACTATCAGATTCTAAAAAAAAAAAGAAAAAAAAATCCCCTGCAAAAATCAACAAAAGAATAGAGTCGCAGAAGCTTTTCAACCCAACAGGAACGATGGCAGATTCTACCAAATGACCAGGCTAGATAATTTCTCAGGAAAGCAAAAATCAAGGGGCAGCGATTTTAAACTTGTCTGAAATCAATTGTTCAGCGTTAGAAAAAAAGACCTGTTGCTGTAAAAAGTGAGCAAAAAGAGGTCATTTTCACAGGCGATGACGCAATTAGAGTTTATGTCATCCGGGGCAAACCATAATTAGTGCCGTGTGAATGGGCGCCCATAGTATTTTCCAAGGGGGCAAACTTCAAAAAAATTTTCTAGAGGGGGGCAAATTTTAAACTTTTAACAAATTTAGTTCTGTTTTTGCCATTTGTTAACATCATGTGACATTAACCTAGAACTTTAGGGGGGGGCAAGTTCCCTACCTTGCCCCCCCCTTATGGGCGTCCATGGTCGTGTGCCCCCTCGCATGGAGCCGCGCCCCATCCCAAGAAACTATAACTGATTTTGGCATTCCTTTTAGAATGTCTCCCGGTGCTTGTCTCCGCTTATCCCCCCTTTAGTTGCCGCCCTGTCATAGATTGGGGCCAGTTTCTCATTTATATTTTAGTGAACCTAATTTTGGTGTTTGAAGGTCAGTAGCAGAGAGACAACAACGTGATCGTGTGATCGTGCACAACTTGCTTGACAGACGACTAATTGCGTATTCAAATGCGACGCAGTTTAAGAGAACAAGAAACGGTCTGCGATTTTATTATTTATATTTGCTGCCAGGGGAAACTAGGGGCACGTGCCCCAGACTTGGTAGAGGGCTCCAAAATAAGTTATACGGTTCCATGGGAGGAGGCCGTTCTATTTGGTTCGTCGTGAGAGATAAACTCTAGTTGCAGTACTATCAAGTCAGTATTTCGATACTTTTAACCCTTTTAGATTTTCATGCATTAGAAAAATATAGCAACAAATCACCTCATTACTTCCTGCTAACAGCGTTTCTCCCAGCAATACTGAGAAGCAATGTTCGACACAGAAGGGAACCTTCACAGCTATTGTTTCTAACGATCTGCTGATGTGCATACATGGGCACCCATAGTAATTTTTTCTAGGGGGGGGGCAAACTTAAAAAAAAATTTTCTAGAGGGGGAGCAAATTTCAAACTTTTTTAGTTCTGTTTTTGCCATTGTTAACATCATGAGATATTAACCTAGAACTTTAGGGAGGGCAAGTTCCCTACCTTGCCCCCCTTATGGGTGCCCATGTGTGCATATAATTCTATTTTCTAGCATTTCCAAAAAGTCTAGCTAAGATAATATCTCAGAATATTAGTTTCTTTAGTACATAGTATATGTGCATTCACCTAATTTATATACCCCCTCCCTTTTTTTTTTCGTGAAAACGTCTTCAACTCAAAACCTTACATAATTTATCAGGGTTCGGTCCAGGAATATTTTCCAGGGTCCAATTTTTGTAAAAATTGCATATTTTTGTGAATTTCAATGCTTAATTTTGTGAATTTCAGCACTTATTTTTGTGAATTTTCAAACCAAATTTTAATAAAAGTCACTTTTTCTTTTTGTTAATTGATGAAACACATTAAAATGTAGGGTAAAATGCCAATGAAGGACATTTTTAATCGACTGTATTTTTGTGACGGGGTTCCATTTAAATCGATTGTAATTTTGTGAAAGAGCCACAAAACGGACCCAATTTTTGTTTGTATCGACCCCTGTCTCCCGCATATGCCGAGCTTTTGGTTAATGAAATCACGCTAAAAGTCGTTCCAGCTCCTCAAATTATTAAATCTTTTTCCACATTACTTTTCTAAGCATATTTACAATACCCCCCCCCAAATAAATAAAAATAAAAGATAAAATAAAAAATAAATAAATAAAAATAACGTACTGGACTCTTAAAAATTTAAAATTTTCTGTCCGAGTCGAGGAAAAACACGAACATTAAGCTCAGAATGCTGTAAATTTAACAGGTTGCTAACATTAAATAAAGTGCCACGGGAAGAGAGGTTACAGAAAATAGAAAATGTGCAGTGCAATCAGTTTCATTGTAATGTATTTCAAACCTCGCAAGAGAAGAGGCTTTTTAACAAGGAATAAAATGATCGGGGTTTTTTTTTTTTGGACCTACAAACTAAACTTAAGAACATGTCATCACTAAATGACCATTAAGATTCTGTGAAAAATTGGAGTGATTTAAATGCCGAACGTGGCCCTTTTATCTCCCGTTAACTCAAAAATCAGCCACATCTGTGTTCACTTAAATAGACTAGGACCAGTTTTTCCCGCAAGCATATCGACTTTGTGAGAGAAGGGAGCTTTAAAAATTTTTGTATGTAACATGATGTTTTATATTTCAAGTTTGTTGTTAATCTTTCGCTACCTGGTTAGGGGGAAAATACAGACAAAGAGCTCGGTAGATGTCCAAGAGGGTTGGAGGGATTACTGAATGAGCTGCAAAGAATGGATTACAAAGAGCTAAGTTAAATAGGTAAATGATGTCTGTGTGTCAAGTTTGGTTAAGTTTAATGAATTTTACCAGCCGAATATCTGTATCTTGCAGTGAAATATTAACTTGTTTTGTGTATGAGTACAGGTAAGTAGTTTTCGTAATTTTTGTGTCAAATCGGTAAATTTTAAATAAAGATTGAGTATTAGTCTGGAGAAAATACTACAATATACTGATCATTTGGTTTTTTTGTCAGGAATTCATTAAGGTCACATCCATTATATAAGGTTATACATCCATTATAGTTGCGTTTTGAGGGGAAAAATGTAGTTTTGTTTAAATTAAAAATGATGCCTCTTCTTACTTATTGGAAAAACCCTTTGAAAATCAAAGTCGGCCGCTTCAGTTTCTGACCGTCAAATGTTTCTTGACAGTCAAGTCCTGCTAATGTCCAGTGGCTGTGGAGTTGTTTTTTTTTTTTTTTGTTTATTTTTTTTTGTAGTGAACACATAGATTTGCAATTTCCAATCCTTCCAATGAACTTTGTTTTGGACGTACACACAGACTCTACCGCTAAAAGCTGATTCGGTCCCCAGTGGTACCAGTGGCTGTGGAGTTGGTTTTATAAAAGGGGAAAAATAGTAATCCCTTTTATCTATTTTATTAATTATATTTTTGCACTATCTACTTTTTGTTTTCAAAAGTTAAAAATAACTGATCTCAAATTTCACCCGTTTAAGTACAGTATTTTTTCCATTGTTATAGAAGAAATATTTTATGACTTATTAATGACTATGTCATTTTATCTCTCGCCCCCTTTATTGAAAATTGTCCGAAAAATGTGTCCAAAAAATGCGACATAAAAGTAAGAATAAATTCTGGAGTAATGAATTGTTTATTTTTTTATATATGTCTTATCCTCCTGAACTCTGTATCCCTCAATAAACACTTATCTATTTAACTGTAACTGTGCTTGCGCACGCATTCTTTTTACTTCTTCTATACCTTTTTCACTTAGCGTAAATACGGGTTAAGACCCCTTAGAAAGACCTCCACGGAGGGCACCCCACCCATAGGCCTAGAGCCCACGCGTACCTAATCTGCCGTAATCCCCCAAACACAAACAAATATACTTTTTCCCTTCTTGATGTTACCTTGTTATGTGATGTGCCTGTTTCTTCCGTTCTAATAATATGTTATGTTAAAATCCCACGTTTACTATGTTTGTGCCATAACTCTGCTAACATTTCTAAAAGGTTATGGACACCAGATGGATTAATTTATTTATCTGCTAATTTTTAACGTTCGTTTTAAGGCTGCATCATTCATCCTCAAAATGGTGACTGGAACTTGGCGAATTGAAATGCTGAATAAAGATAATTACGAAACATGGAAAATGCAAATGAAAGCGCTTTTAATAAAGAATGATGCCTGGATTTATGCATCAGGTTCAAAGCCTAAACCTGAAGTTTTGGAAAATGACGAAAAATCGCAAGAAGAGTTCGATACGTGGGTCTCCAAATGGACGAAAAAGCAAAAGCAGATATAATTCTATGTAAATCACCATCTGAACTCGAACAAATAAAAAATTGTGACACTTCATCAGATGTCGTGAAAAAACTGGGAGAAATCTATCAGTCTAAAGGACCTGCACGTAAAGCTGCGTGATGAAATCTTTAATTCAATATAAAATACCCGACTCGTCTAATGGAATTCACGACCATTTGAGAAAATTCTTCGACATAGTGGACAGACTTTCAGATATAGATATTTAAATAGACGACGACTTGCTGACTGTAATGCTGTTATATAGCCTCCCTTCTACTTTCGACAATTTCCGATGTGCTATGGAATCAAGAGATGAGCTTCCGAAGCCAGAAATACTGAGAATCAAATGCCAGGCGTAACGATGATAGACAAGCGGAAGACTCAGGTGCTTTCGTGGCTGCTCCTAGAAAACATGCGTCTAAAAATAAAAATTATGGAAAATACTCGGGCCAGCCGACTCATAAAATTAAAGATTCATCAAGAATAACTTGTAAAAGGTATAAACACATCGAGCACTGGGCTACCGAATGTGAAAGTGGAAAAAAGAATAATTTTAAACATAAGCCTAACAGCATGGATTCTTATCCACTCGGATGACTCGCCAATAGAGTTACCATGCGAAATACAGCAACCCTACGTGCCTAAAGCTCTCTCAACAATATCCAATAACGAAAAGCAAAATTTTTGGTGTGTTAAGATAGATACTAAAAATTATATAAGTTACTTCAGTTATCATCGACCCACTTTTGCATTTGCAAGGAAAGACCAGGAAACCCTCCTACTTCCAGTCGATGAAATAAATGTAAAGGAAGAATATAAGAAAAAGAAAAAGGAGTGAGAGATAAAATGACATACTCCATTAATATCGTTTTAATATGGCAATAATGAAACTAAAAAATTAGGGGGGTTCAGGGGGGTCTCCCTTGACGAAGCTCAAAGACCGAATTTATAGTTTATATATATATATATATATAAAGTGAAACCTCTCTGAGCGGCCACCCCACCGTACCGAGAATATTTGGCCGCTCGGAGGGGGTGGCCGCTCTCAAGAGTTTTATTTACTATTATAAGATAATTGCTATAATGCGTAATATAAACAAGTCTGGCACATATTCCTTATTTAAAATGAAATATAAAACTTATCTAAGGAGAAAATAGTACTTTATTTAATGCTTTCTTACATTTTTTTGAAAAAATGATACAATTTGTGTCCGTTTTAAGTTTTTACTTTTCTTTGAAACAACCATTTTTTCTAGTTTGTTTTTTACTTTAAAAATCGGATCTCTAACTGGTTAGTTTGTAACCGCTTCGGAATTTTCGATAATTTCATCGATTTTCCCTAAAGTCGCTTGTGTTGAAAGTTTAGCTTGCTCGCCATTACAAACACCGAGAAATTCCTCGTCAGACAAGGAATTAGACCCTGAAAGGGGGACAAAAATTCATTTGTAGGACAATTTCAATGTCTGATTGTCCAAGTGATTACCCATCTTAAGGGAGTGGGGAGAATACAAAAGAGATATAACAGATTCAATTCCATGTATTCCTGGGACTTATATTCGACATAAACCTGACCTTGAGTTTTTCCGCTCAAAATTACAGCATGGAGTGAGTAAAATTTCCTGAAAAATGAGATGGGCGATGAGGTGGCCGTTTAAGGGGGTCGGGTGGCCGCTGATAGAGGTTATTTTAACATCAAGTCTATGAGTCAAAAAATCCGTGCCATGAAAAATTGGCCGTTTAGAGGGGTGACCGCTCTTAGAGGTTTCACTATATATGCATGTGTGTGTACGGGCACGCATACATGGACTTTCATTTAAAATGAATTTTGCCCCCCCAGTTTCGAAGCCCAAGTTACGCCCATGTGTTAAAACACCATCGAACTTTAAAAATCTCATTTGTTTACTTCAGAATTTGCTAATTTTTAAAACCGCTTTTTTTAAAAAAAGTTGTGCAAAACAATTTAAGTCATAAAAAATGTTATTTTACATAACTTTCAAAAAATTTTTGCTTTATAAATTGATACATTACCCTTTAATACGTTCAAGATAAAACATTTTAATTAATAGAAAATCAACTACTAAACATAGGAAAGTATGAAATTTTCATTAGCCACACAAAATTGTATTATGTGTCTACTTCCGTCAAAATTTGGTTACATCGCTGTTCATATTTTTTCGAATATCAATGTCATAATTCATACTAATGTTTCATTTTTTAAATAATTATAATAAATTATAATAATAGAAAATTATGTTTGGGCTCTTTAATTCTAATAGTAAAGATAAAAATCAGTTTTCTAATATCAAAAATAAATGAAATAGGAATTAAAGAATGAAAACATATTTTAATATAGGGGAAAAAAATTCAAGCTCATAACCTAATTTCCCAGATCAAATGTACTGCAAAACGTTATCTGGGGTTGAAATTAGCTAAATTTGTGAAATATGAAATGAAAATCAGGTATTGCCATTGGAAAAATATAAAGTTGGTGAGTGTTTAATTATGAAGGCGACCCCTTACGCAAATTTTAAATACATCAAAATAAAGTATATGTTATTCGTAAACGATTTGTATATGTAACTTTGTTGTACTACGAACGACTGCCGAATACAGAAAGTGGGCTTTTATTTCCGAAGCTGTACAAAGTAAGCGCAAAAGAATGACCGGATTTCAAATATGTATATTTTCGAAGCTACTAAACATATTACAATAAGTAAAATACAAATTTAAAAAATAATACTCATATATCGATTCTTAATAAGTTGTTTTTTCCGCAGTTACAAAGGCCCGATGTGTGATCATTTTGTTATATGACAAGCATTTACTACGCAATTGAGTTCGTTCCATACATTTTGTAGTATCAAATTCAAAGTTCTAATAGTTCCTAATATTGCATGCACACAAACACTGCGAAAACTTAAATAACGCATTTGTGCAGCATTAGGAAACGTTGACAGTGTCATACCACAATTTTGTGTGGAACGAAATGGATTGCATATTAGATGTTTGTCGTGTAACAAAAGGCTCACACATCGATGATTTGTAATTTATTTATTTATTTGCCAGGAGAGGACAGCTCGCGTCACTGAATGTGTCGCTTAAAGCTACATACGCCCTTCTCGGAGTTTCCCGCCACAATTTGGATCATCATCAGAAGGTGGCGACTTCTGACTATTAGCACCCCTCGGAAACTGCTAGCGACCGCCGAGAGGACTTCCGGAGCCACGGGAATTTAGCCTGCATGTACACGGTGGTCTTTAGTAGTAAGTCGGATTCGAACCCGCAACCTACCGGTTACGAAGTCCAACGCCTTAACTACTGGGCTACCACGGCCCCGAACATTTTTAATTGAAAAATGATGTATTTTTCTTTGTGTATTACTTATTGTAATATATGTAATAATCAGAGCCCGACTAAGCCAACATGGGGCCTGGGCAGACATTTGTCGTTTGGCCATTCCTTTGTGCTAACCTGTATATATTGTACGTGACACGTGTAAAAAAAAACAAAAGCATACTTGGTTTCGTTCTTGTAGACCACGCCGTCGACCTTGTAATATAGCTTTTTCAAATGGTCTTCATAAATGGTTTTGTTCATATCCTCGAGTGAAGAAAATATTACCATTTGCACTTGGTGCATCATGGCGTCCACTGGAACTGTAACATTTTGCAGCTGGTCACCGAGAAACATCAACGAAGATTGAGTTTCCTTCACCTCTTGCTAAAAAAGTGAAAATAAAATTCATTAATCTAAGGTCGGTCAATATAAATACACTATAAGATAAAGCCCGTTGTGAAGGCAATTGGAATGGGCATTAGAAAAAAAAAGAAAAAAGAAATATTTGACAAAAATATGTCTACTCTCAATTTATTCAATTTGCAAACTAAAATTAAAGAACTTCATATTCAGTTATTATTATGCACCGAAATCAGCTTTGTACCGTTATCAGCTTCTTGCTTCAGCTTTTTCATTATGTAGCGAAGCCATCGGAATTAATTGTTTTTTCAGAAAACATGTGAATAACTCTGATAGCTAGCGAAAACTTTTTGTATTCGAAATATTTCATTTTGATGGGAAGCCCCTTTTACATCACTTGCTTCATGCTGGGGAAATCCCTTCATTTGTGAAAAAAAAAAAGTTAAACTAGGTAATTTACACAAGTTATGTAAAACGAAAGAGATTCGCAGTTTTCTCTACAAAACCTGATAACCGTGAAATCAGTACGACGTCAATATCACTTGCGATACTTAATTTTGTCACTCATGATTACCTTTTTCATTATTATTATTATTCTCTGATATTGCAAAAACGGAAAGTTACGAAAAATCGCTTAGAAATTAGGCAACGGGTGTATTTTTACTAGATTTTTAAAGAATTCCCGAAGAGGTCCGATGCAATGCCGCTGCTTCTTTGCATCGGACTTTGCATACTAGTGGCATTTAACGTGATCGGTTGTGAGCCATATCGATTTTACATGAGTGTAACACCAGACAAGAAGTGGACATTGATTTTTTGTGTAAATGAAATCTACCTTTACCGGGAATCGAACTCGGAAATTTGGTGCCAAAAATAAGTCTTTAAAACTGGTTTCATCTAGGTGCTATAATGTTAATTAGTCAAATCCTAATATAAACCATTGATGAGATAACTATTATTTAACTGGCGAACTAATTGACCGATTTACATGCAACAATATGCAAAATTTTAGTTGTTTCTCACATATACTATACAATTTAGTCAACATTATAATTAGGAATAATTGTTAAATCAGAAAATGCGTAACAAAAGACTATGATCGGTGACTGAAAGAAAATCCTAAATAAAATTGTTTACGAATTTTCGCTAAGCAGTTATATATACAAAAAAAAAAAAAAATGGGGGGGGGGGGGGGAGAACATTATAACTGGTGTATTTGGAATGATTTACCTTCCTTGTTCTTTCATCGTGTAGGTAATGACACGATTCATAGTATACCTTTTCTGAAATTTGGATATTTTTCTACCATTGTTTATGCTGATGCTATTTATGCTGATTATTTAAATATTCAGTTGAAGTTTGGAAAAACCAGTTTTGAAAACATTCAGTGAAGGTTTAAAAGTACTAGCTGAGAAAATATCGATATTACAAAAGAGGTACAGTATACACACTGTCAATAGCTAGACGGAAAAAAACAATTTTTTTAAAAATATCAATAATTGTCGATGCTATAAGTAGAATAGTTATCCCCACAGGATAGATAATACGGGACTTAGAAGCATCATTTCAATAGTGGGATATTCAAGGGGACAATAGGACGAGCGTCCTTCCTCTGAGAACATTTAAATCTACCACTGAACCCATGTTTAACCTGTTCGCTCTCATCTTTTAAAAAGACGAAACGGAGAAATCTCCTTCTCTGGCCATTGTTGCTTCGGTCAAAAAAGGAAAATCTTTTCGGTTGCTCTTTTTAAAGAGAGGGAAGAGGTTAAACGTGGGTTCAATATTAAATATGGAAGGGTAAAAAAAGTAAAAGAACAACTCATCTCTGCTAACATGTTGGCGTCCTACTTGTTGGCTTTCTCCAAAACTTCGCGCGTAAATACGGGTTAGGGTCCCTTAGAAAGTCCTCCACCAAGGGCAACCCCCCCCCATCTCGGCCTAGACCCCTCGCGCGCAGATAACTGGCCGTGAACCTGCATTTTGAAACTTTTCTGCATCCGCCACTGTTTCAGCAGGCAGATGTCTCTTTAAATCACTACCTCTAAATGTCTTCTGACACGTCGTTCGCTCTTAAGTTCCTCTTCCACTTCCATGGTGCGGTTTTCTACCTTTTCCACTTTGGCTATGAGGTCGGAGACTATGTGATCACTATCATCAGGAGGATTTGAAACCATAATGAAGTCGTTCTGCAAAATAAAAATTTATAATTTGTAAAAAAAAAAGAAAAAAAAGGTAAAAAAGCGAAAGAAAGAAATTTAATGAAAGAACAGTATTTTATTAGTATTTAGAACATTTAGTATTTAGCAGAAACAGTATTTAACAGTAAGTCAAAAAACATGCATGAGATGTGCTGTGTACAGCATAAAATATTTAAATATCTAGAAAAATAAGTTAATATTTAAATATCTAGAAAAATAAATCACAAAAAGAGTTGCTAGAAATGTTAAACAAGATGACTTCTACGTTATTTTTAGGAGAAAAATGTGTGAAATAATGAATCAACGGTTTCTTTCAACGCAATTATTTTATATACACAGAACTAATTATACAAAGGCTACAGTTTAAGGCCTGATTTGAACGGATGAGGCAAACATCCCCCATCCCGCATTGTTTGATTCTCAGGATAAAGTAATTTAATGACCTAGTATTAAAAGAAATAAATATTTTGTACAATTTTACCTTTCCTATGTAGTTTTTTTTTATTTTTTCAAATAAACGAAAAATTTATTATTTTCGAAATATTTATATGTGATTTTTTATTATGTGAAAAACAATAATGCGCAAATTCCATTTTTTCTTTTGCACATTTCTTTCATCATTTCTTTTTCATCAAGTTTATTGCAGGACTCGAAAATTATATTACCCGACATGCCCGGAGCATGCAAAAATTCAAATCGGGCATGCATTTTTCCCCTTACATGCCCGACTGGGCATGTAAATATAACCTAAAGAGTAACAGGCAAAATTAGCAAATATTCCACTACTCATAGAAATAATGCTCTGTGTTTCTCCCAGTGCCTCTCCCTGAGAGAGAGTATTCAGTGCAATGAATCGCATTAACCCTTTGAGGCGCAACATGGCCATGCTGAATGGCGCGGCCACAGCTAGCTGTCGTCCACAAGATGGCGGTCATCTAACGTCATCGCGTGGCACGCGATGAACCGTTTGCGACATGCGTCCGCGCCATCAGTGCTGGTAGTTAAGTTGAGCGATGGCAACGGCTGCCCTTTTTTCAGCATTGGGCAATCTATCCAGCTGTTCTCGCATTCTTCCATTTTTCAGCAGATGTCAGTGCTGTTAAAAATAATCGTGACAATTTTTTTACGGGAAATGACGTGCTTAAAAGTAAAGGATTCTCGTGGAGCTAGGTCACCCGCAACTATTTTTATAGAAATCCAATCTATTCTTCGTGACTGGCAACAGTGAAAACGTCAGAGTTTGGTGTTCCCAGTGCGGGAACACTGCGCCTCAAAGGGTTAAATATCAATCCCCATGTAGTGTTCTCATCTGAAACGATGAATTGTTTAATGCGAATAAGCGTTGATGGTGTTGAATCAAAAAACTTTGATCCATCAACAGTGATTGTACATTGGCTATTTAGTACAAAAAGAACAAGACATGTGGCATGCACTTGCTTGTAACTAAAAGTAATTTTTTAGTGATATGTGTGCACTAGAGATGAGACGGGCTCAGCCCGAGCCCGAAAGCCCGAGCCCGAGCCCGAGCCCGAACCGGGCTCGGGCTCTGTAATTCACAACTGCGTTCGGGCTCGGGCGGGCTCGGGCTCGTGAAAAATTTCTTCTTTATTGAACATACTCCTTGAAACAGATTTTAAAAAGTCATTCATGAGGAATATAAAAGTACTTATAAAAACATAGGGGCACCACGGCGCACTAGCGGATTCAGGGGAGGGGCTACGGGGCTTCAGCCCCCCCCAAAAAAAGGGATTGCTAAAGGGTAACATTCTGCTTCATTATGCACTTTGAATATGTTAAGTGATCTTTTTTAATCACTTAGCCCCTCCCAAAAGTTTTTACATTGGTTAAGACTAAAATTTTGCTTTATTGCATATTTTGTTTGGGTGAAATAAGCGTTTTTCAAACTTTAGCCCCGTCCAAAAGAGAATTTCTGGATCCGCCACTGGGCACGGGCGCCTAGAAGGTGCGTGAAGCTCTTTGGGTATTTCAGAACGGCGGCTTATATTACTTAGTTAGTCATGAGATCCGACATTATTTGATGAACATGGATATAAAGAATTAGAAAGTGCATTGAGAGTTTGCAACTATATTTGTCTTTAATTTGCATAAACGGCAAAATTTATTGTATTCTATCAATGAAGTAATTGAATTTTTTTTTCTTCAGCTGAAATTTCGGGCTCGGGCTCCGGTTTAAATAATATTGCTCGGGCTCGGGCGGGCTCGGATTAAAAGTCCTCGGGCTCGGGCTTCAAAAAATGAGCCCGAACTCATCTCTAGTGTGCACTATTGTATTAAAATTTTAGTATATCCCTACTAGCAATTTTGCTCGGGCTACCACCGGCCACGCAGCCAGCCGATGACGGCCCGAGCAAAATTGCTAGTAGGGATGTTACTGGTTTTGTAAATATGCAAGGTATTTGGGCATTGATGACTGCAGAAAAATTTGGAAGGTGCTTTCTTTCTTATGCCGTGAAAATATACAACATAGATATGAAACTGCAACGTTTCAGAACCTACATCTAACAACATACCTGAGAATTTTCAGGCGGAAAAAAAATTAATTTACAAACCACATTCACTTCCAGAAAGATATTTGTAACGGTAAAAACTTGATTATATTGTATTTAAATAGTCTGGTTTTGTTTTGATTATAAAATGATTGGCAAGCACGCTGTTTGTTGTGTGATATACATTTGTGATCTAAATGTAGGCAATATAATCCTCTGGAACGAAAATTATAATATCCACACTCAAGTCTAGGTTTACAGATGAGCACCTTCATCATTTTTAACGACATCAGTAACTGCCTCTTGAGCCGACTTCGAAGATTTTTTTCAAGTTTGATTTGAATTTTTTAAACTTAAAGAATGAGCATATCTTCGAAGTTTTTTTTAGTAAAATTTTAAAGAAAGTTCATATTTTTAATTAAAATTGGGTATAAAACTAAAAATTTAAATGCAGTTTTAATAAAATTCAATGTAAACTATGAAATATTGGCAAATTCAAGTGAATTTTGATAAAAAATTGCACATCTCCTGTAATCAATTCTAATCAATATTTTTAATAATATTTATACAGTACATAACTAACATATTTTTCTGTATTATAAAACAAAAGATGTGCAAAAGCTGTAATACTTATGAAAATGTTTTAACTTTTATATGAAAACTACTGAAGGAATAAAGGCTAGTAAAAACATTAAACACAGAAATATTATATTCTGCTTCATAACACAGTTAGTAATGACCAAAATATCCTGTCAAAGTCCCAAGTCAATATCTCAAATATGTTATGAGATATGACATTTATCGTAAAGAAAATTTATGAAAAACACACGTTTTCAGAAAATGTGTTTAAATATTTCAAAACTACAAAGTACTTATGCTACTTATTCATTATTTCTGGTATAACTTAGCTTCTAGTTATCGTAGAAACAAAAGTAAAACGGTTTTGGAATCCTAATCGTGTGACCTATAAAGTAAACGAATTTTTCTTTTTTTAATCGGAAATTTTCACAAAACAAGGACTTTTTTGCGTAGTGTCAAACCTTAAAAAAAGTATAAGTCGGAGGGGAAAAAAATTGCATTCGTAAAAATTTACAGACAAAACTCTTATTTGATCAATTTAGGTAGTCAATTTCAGTTTATATTAACTCAATAAGCCTATTTCGACCATTTCGTTATTTTTAAAACGGAAGAATAGTTTATTCTTTCTTTTTATCCCCAGTCTTGTATCCATATGTCAAAGTACGAGGCGAAAGTTCGTCATTCACCCAAAATATCCTCGCCCCCCAAAAAAGAAAAGAAAAATGAAAGATTATCCTGCTAAATCTGCTAGGGTCTTGTAAAAAGCGTGTATTTAAATATAAATTTTTACACAATACAAATTACTTATGCGATTTTTATAAACATTGTTTTGCGTACTAGCCCTTATCTCAACAGATGTTTTATCGTCATGCTCATCTAAGAGTTCAACGGAAGTTAGATGTCCTTTCAATCTGATAAAAGAATATTTTCATAGCTCGCTGAAAAACATCGAGCGTCCATTCTTTATTTTTAAACATAAACAACCAGCTTCAAAATTAAATATAATTTATGTTCTGGATCTATCATTTTTCTCTCGTAATTTCTTTAACTTCTATGAATACCACACACATTTGTCTGTTAAAAACAATATTCTTTCTTGAGGAAAACAACAATAAATGGGAGTTTTAGGGGAGGGTTAATGATAAATTCCAAGCGATATTTAAGTTTAGTACTAAAAAACACTATCAAATTTTTGGCAATACTGTTACAATGTACTAAAATTAATTATAATACGCTTACTTACTTGAATACCATCTTCTGCTATGCTGACCAAGTTTTCAGGCTTCGGAAGCATGTTGTTTCCTCCTGGTATATATTCTTTTAGTTTACTCTCGACGATGTCGGTAATCTCTTTCTTCCATCTCTCGCTAAAACGTTCCACAAATGGTCTGTATTTTTCCCATTCCATTAGTTTGTTCATGTGCGCGTTGCTCATTCTCCACAACTCTTCAACACTGTCACAAACTGGCTGGCTTCTGTACCCACGACAAACGCACCTGCAGTCAGTGGCGTAAGTTATTGGTAAAATATATATGGCGAATATAAGTGCCAACGAATATCGTCGAAACGATATCATTATTAACGAGTTACTCCAGTCCTAATAAATTCTATAAGCAGTTATATCAGTTTTTACAAAGACAGCGCAATGAAGCTTTTACCTAGAGACTCAGTATTAAATTATTTTTCCAAATCAGTAATCAGTCTTCAAATTAGAAATATTTTCATATTAGCAATCAAGTTTTCACTTCTTCAAACAGCGAGTTTCAGTAAATACAACCTAAATGTTGAAATCAAATTATCAATACCTGAATAGGATTTTTAAAAAAGTTATTGGGTACAATTAAACGTGTATTATATATAGTTATTGAAAAATATCTCAATTATGCTTCACATGAATAAGCAGATCTTCAACATCAAGTAGTAATACTTCACTACATTCTTATCTAGGGTATCATCTTTATTCTTCTGCTGAACAAATAGATACAATAAAACTATTAAATAAACTTTTTCATTCGGATTTAAGTACATATGCTTTTTGTGATCATTTTGTTAATGCTAGCAGATACCTTTATTTCAGATTTTTGTGAAACTGAAAAATGTGTTGCATAGTCAAATATTCGTGTAATTTTTATTTCTGAATGGTACTCACAATATTTTCAGTTATTTTACTTAAAATTTGTGAAAATGCAAAACAAGCTCCATTTAATTTAGTAATTAATTTCTTTGGAATAGTATCTACTTTTATTCTACATTTCATGACACAACTTCAAATTTTCGCAAAATCGTTTGCTATAGCAATAATTTAGATAGGTTTAATTGCTTCTAAAAATTATGTTTAATCCTTTTCTAAAGAAAATATTAACCTTTAAAGTATAATTCTCATTTCCATTCCATAGAGCAGAATAATAATACAGTAACCTAGCCGATGATTTTTTTCTTTTGAAGGTGTAGCCATAATTGTAAGAATTCCCTTTTTTAGATGTATTTTTCTAATGTTGCAGATGAATACTCTCAATTCCTTAACTCCTTTCACACCCGATTATATCGATTTTTGAATCAGTTGATTGACGCAACAAATTTTTTCGAATACTCAATGGTACATTTTCATTTTAGAGAGCAGGTTTATAAGAAGTACTTACAAATTCAAGGAATATGTGAGACAAGGTAGCTTCTTCATTCGATTATTCTTTTGAATACAATTTTTTTTTTTCACCAGTTCACTTAAGCAGTTTTTGAAATCATGCTTTTCAAAATGATATGGTTATTAGAGGGCATACAACAATTCACTACTTTCAGCGCCTTTTTAAGCATTTACAGCTGCGACTAGTCACCAATGTTCAAAATGTTACAGAAATGACCAGCTAATTGCACAACACTGAACGAAAAATGCGGGACGCTGGTTTCAGCCAAAAAATTCACCACATCTTGCCTTCGCAGTAATTCTCCGTAAACTGTTTCGGGCTAGAGAATCACCAAGCCAAATCAGATATAACTTTTCTTTTTCTTTTTTTTAATAATGTGAAATCTAAACCAAGACTTCGTATCAACGCACGTCGGATGAAATAGCGCTTAGATGATAAGGCTCTTCTTTTTTTTTTTTTTTTTAAGCCTAGATCTGTTTTCACTCTTTTGACAGTAACTATCGGAGTAGTTAAACACACAGGCCGGAAGGGTCTACGACAGTCTTGTTAGGAGATGAGTTGTGGCAAAACTTGCACTTAGCCTCTGACCTGGAAGTGAGAAAGGCTTCGGAGAAAGATCGCAAGGAAAATAAAATGTACACGTAACTGGGGGAAATAATAAATGTCTTTTATTTCAAAAATATTTCGTGACGTATGAAAGTTCTCCGTATGGGCATGGAATACTCATACGCGTGAGCTGTTTTATCAATGTTATTTTATTTCATTTCATATTTAAAATGAGAAAGCCTTTAAAGTTTAATGTTTCCTTTTAAGGAAGAAGCATGTAGTGGACAAACGAAAAGTAGCACACAAAAATCCCTTTCACTCCGCCCAGTGAGACAACCAACGTATTTTTAAAAGGCCCCCAAAAAAATTATCTATATGCCTAATGTAACCATTTATTTTTTACTTATAATGGGACATTAACTAATTTCTCTTACTTTGAGGTAACATTTTCTTCCTCAGAACAATTTTTAGGTAGCACTATGTTTTAAAAAAAATTAATAATAATCGGATGTTGATTTTAAAATAGGAGTGAAGTTCTGGCACGATTTCTGAAAATTTACTTTCATAAATAGCATATGAATTTAAAAACTGCGACTTCAAACTGCGTCTCTTCGTTGGTCTTTATAAACTTTATTTAGAAGAGAAAAGAACCGTTCTACTTAAATAAGGATTATAAAAGATTAGTAATTAAAGGCTGCAAGGCTATACCGTCGGATAATTTTTAGATCTTTCCCATCCCCTTTTGTTTGTTTGTGTGTAAGCTTACACGAGGGGCATCTTTCTAGAGAGGGTGCCTTGGGATGAGGATTGTTTTAAGGGGTTGTCACGTTACGTCTGTAGAAAACTGCCCAAAACTCCATCTGCATCTGACAGTTTAAGCTGAGCCATGGAACTTAAACTATAATCGAACGCTTATATAAAACTATAAGCGTTCGATTATAGTTTCCATAGAAACAACGCCTTGCTATTTCACCTTCAGCTACTGTCACCAATTTCATTTTATTCATTTTCAGTGCCATATTGCTGGCAGGGCAAACGGGGCAACTGCCCAGGGCCCAAAAATCTTACATCTTACACTTTTATAATTTTACAGTAAAATTACAAAGGATAAAAAAAATCAAAATTTAAATGATCTTTTAATTATAAAGTATGAATATGAAAATAATTCAAATTTACATTTGTATAAATTAATTTAAACTTATTTTTAATTCTTCTAAATGCTCTGTAGTCAATATAGCATACCAATATGTAGGAAAATAACTAACCAGATTTTGTAAAGAGTATTTTTAATGTTAAAAAATAGCAAAATTTTTGAATTATTTGTTATTTTGAGAAATATTTACAAAAATGACTGTTTACAAAAAATGGTTGTATTCCATACATGCGTTAGCAACTGTGATATAGCATTTTGATGTAGGAGAGACAGAGGCACGTTAGCCATAGGGACATGGGCGCCGGCAGCATAGGGCAAGGGGGGCACTTGCCCTCCCTGGATTTTTGTATGCAGTGTTCCCTTGCTTTTTTGTTCTTTTCAACATGGTAAACATACTTTTAAGTAGTCTTTTCCCCCCTGGAGTAGTCTTTGCGCGCCCCCCCCCTGGGAAATATTCTGGCTGCGCCCATGCATAGGGATACGTTGGCCCATACGCTTTATTTTAAAATCTATCCAACAAATGGCGATACAAGTCCAGAAATGTGTGCCTTGCTACGTCATCTCCCTTCCATATCAACGGCAGAGCAGAAGAAATAGCCATTCCGTAGATATTTAGAATTTTATATTTTTCTTGCAGGTGAGTAAATTGTTGAAGTTCTAAACATTTGTTTCTAATTTGTTATAGAATAAAATTCAACATTTTAAAGTATAATATTCAGAAAAGTTATTCCTCAAAGGTGCATTTCTAGCTATTTATTTTGTGAAATAATTACGGAATAGTCTGTTATAGCGATGTTAAAGAAAAATGGCGGTATGGGGCAAGTTGGCCCACTGAATAAGGGGCAAGATGGTCCGGTGGGCCAAGGTGCCGCTTGTGAAAAATGTATTTTTGCTTTTATAAAGACCAGATGTTTAACTATCTAAAATGGTTTTATTTTGTTGATAGGCTGATAGATCCAAAATAATAAATATTTTATGCTCCTTTAAAAACCAAAAGAGAGAAAATTTTGCGTATGCATTTAGAATATCTTTTAAAACTGTTTTTAGGGGTAGATTTTTACTGTTTTGTTAAGCATATGTTTTTCCCATACTTAATGTTTTATATGTATTTTCGATGAGCCAGATGATATCCAAGAGATTGGCCGCTACCACTTGATTTGGTGTCTGTGAGTTCGATTTATGATAGATGTCACTGTTTGCAGGGCCGTATTTCTAAATACGCCGACTAGGTCTTGGACTAGGGCAGCAAAATTTCAAGGGCGACATTATTATATGCTAAAAATTAAACTCAACCGTACACACTTTTTTTAATAAGAATTTTTGGGGGTTTTCTGTAGTGCTCTCTAAAATATCCGAAGTTTAATTTATTATTTACTAGCCGCCTCCGGCGACCAGTTGGTTCGCCATCTTAATAAATCTTGTTCGGAGAGAATCCTGTTCCTCACTGACTTCCTTGGCACTAAAATCTCTCGGATTCTGAATGTAATTTAAAATTAAGATGGTTAAAAATAGGAGCAGCCTTAGGGTAAGTGGCGCCCCTGCTAATTTAAAAGAAGACTCCCCATTTATGCTCTAGTTAGTTTTTGAGTTCGATTAAACAAAAAAAAATCGTTATTCTTTTATTTTTACTTCATGAGTCAGAATCATACAATAAACTTGCCAAATATGGCAACCTAGATATGCTCAAACCTCACACTTTCCACTGCAGGATTACAATTGCGAAATGGCGAAGCAAAAAAAAAAAAAAAAAAAATGAGACCTTCGCGACACGTTTTTTATCAATATCTCCTACAATAATTCGAATTTCGAAAAAATCGCTTCGAGGTATGTCTGGACCCGTCCTGGAGAATTTCCATACAAAATTTGGTAGGTCTACGATCACCCGTTTCGGAGCTACGCGAAACACAGACAAACAAACAAACAAACTAACGGACAGTTTACACATTGTTTTATTTATATAGATTTCCACTTAATTAATTATTTATTTCCATTCCCGATCAATAAAAGGTCGGAATTCTTCAGGCAAAAGAGGAAAAGAGGCAAAGGCCAAAAGAGGCAAAAGAGGAGAAAAAGAAGCTTCAGGAAAGATTGTCAAAGAGACTTTTTCCAAAAGATTAAAATAAAACCAAGAAACCTAAACGACGGCATAAAAATACGCAAAATTTAAATACGTATAGTGAAGAAGAGGAAGGGCCTCATCTATCTCTGTACCAAAATTCATCATAATCGATTCAGCGGTTAAGGTGTGAAAGCGTAGCAAACCCAGGTAGCACACATACGTTGGGGCAACGTATGAATGCATACGTTGGGACGACGTTGAAATGACACGTTGGCTTACGGTTATACAACTGGTTGGCAACTGGTTGTTTCTTACGTTGGGCCAACGTATGCTCTTACGTTTTGCCAACATATTTCCAACCGTTGGGCTAACATATGAATGCATACGTTGGGCTAATGTATAAATACATACGTTGGGCTGACGTATTAATGCATACGTTATGTTAACGTATAAATGCATACGTTGGGTTAACGTGTAAATGTATACATTGGGGCAGCGTAAAATCTGTATGTTGTCACTCTATTTTCCAACTGTTGGAAATTGGTTATTTTTAACATTTAGCTATCATAATTGTTAACCGTTACATTTATAAGTTAGTTTCAAATGTTAGGCCAATGCAGAAACCTAATGTTGGATAATTATATTTGATGAATATTTGACAAATTGATGTGATATTTCATAACATTTCTATAGATATATGAAAAACTGTCAAATTTGAAATTAAAGTTTTTAATTATTTTACTAACAGCAAATGCAGTGACGGATTCAGATAAGTTTTAAAGGACGGCAGATATGTAGAACGAAGCATATTATCAAATAGTCACATTTTGTCTTTCATCAAGTATGGTTCCACCTCAACAGTGGGTTTCTGTGCGCTTAGGAGGAGTGCGAGCGGACACCCCCCCCCCTAAAAAGTACTTTTGTCGACAAAATCGTCAGTTGCCAAAGGACTGTCCTCAAATTTCAGCTTTAATCACCAATCTTTAAAATGCTCAGTGTATAAATTACCAGTTCTGCCGACAGTTTAGTTATACTATATCATGAACATAGTCTTGTTACGATTTTCATTTTAGTGATTTTTGTGCCAGTAAACAAGTCCCTTTTGTCCCCTCAAACCAACTTCATTCCAGATCATGTAATGTAGTGTGTATTTAAGGCAAACATGCACATTAAGTATCTGCCTGGGGTGGGGGGTGCCTCGGGCGAAAGATTTTTAGGGGATTTAATGCGTATTCTCGCTGCATCTGGAGGAAACCGCCCAAGAGGCCAGAAAATCGGTGTATATTTTTTAAAGCATATTGGTATATATCGTCAGAAAATTTTGTCTTTACCCCCCCCCCTCCCAACATTTTTGCTTAAAACCGGCTCTAGTCCCGTCACTAACAGAAATGTGTTATTTTCAAATAGTAAACGATCTGTCAAGTTACAAACATATATTAATCTATAGAAAACTAACCTATTTTGCACTATGAGGAAAATTAATATTGCAGGTGCAACTTATGAACTGTTAAAAAAAAGGAGGGGGGAGAGATTGGAAGCAGGAAAATATTTAGAAGGTCCTTTCAGAAGCTATCCTTTACAGTTTTAGAGAAACAGGACGGCAGGCAAACCAAAATCATAAAAACTTTTCGAATTAATTAAAAGAAAAAACAAATAACGTTCAAGGAAATAATACTTATTTTTTGAAATATGATTCACATCCCTCCTTCTCCTTTGACAGTTACTTTTGTAAAGTGTCCCTCAAAACCTCTGAAAATTTACTCCATTGAAACTTTTGTAAGGAGGCTTAAGCTCTCTTTTTTTTTTTTTTTTTTTTTTTTTTTTTTTTTTAATATTCATATTTGGAAATCCAATAGGAGTATAAAGTCACTGGAGAATGTCACAGAAATCATTCTTTACTAAAATATTTATTTATTATTTTTTACATGTATTTCAATTTACGTAATTTTTTAGATTCTTAATTTTTAGTTTGCCCGAATAAAATTGGTATGGAATACAATGACATTTCGTAGTTCTATTTTTATTTTCAGTTAACTGTAGATATTGACTGCAAAGCAGTGGCGCAGAGAGGGAGGGGGAGCAGGGGAAAAATCCCCAGGGCCTCAGCTTGTGAAGGGGCCCCGCTTTTGCTGTTTATATGATACTTAATTGTGTGTTGTCAATTTTGTAAAAAAAAAAAAAGTCCAAACTCAGATTATGTCCCCGGATGTTTCAAATTAATTTTTGAACGAAATTACAAAAACCCAGATAGCATAAACCACTGCTAGAGCATAAAAGGACGAGTGTTAGCGATTGAGTCTTTTTTTTTTGCAAGAAAAGTAGACATTTATGGTGTTATTCAACGGTTTGCCATAACTAAAAGTAGGAAAGATTTATTTAACAAGAAATCCTTTCTTTTTTTCCCGAGACACATTGTTAAATAGTGGAAGAAAGGGTGTAGCCAGAGGAGAGACTATGGGCTCACCCAACCTCCGAAATTTTGAATTTGCCTTAACGAAATGTTTAAAGATCAAGACTTTCTATGAGAAATTTTAAAATTTCCACTTTTTGGGGCTTTTGAAATTTTTTTGGCTGCCTGCTTGCATGGAAGTATGAATACAAATATTATTTTTTTCAATACTGAGGAAACATTCCATGCAAAAATGTTAACGTTTCAAGTACAGTTTCTCTATGGAGGTGACGAAACCTTCCAAACAAAATGTTGGTATTTTTTAGAGTATGGATGTTTATTGAAGTATAATACTCTTTTAAATTAATAATTTTTTATAATTATTATTTAATGATTAATAATATTAATTAGGTATAAATGATTAATCTAAGCTACAGCAAAAGGATTACAAAGGGACCCCAAAAATTTTATCCCAGGGGCCACCACTTGGCTCTCTGCGCCTCTGCTGCAAAGTAAAAGAAAAAAATATTGCATGCGTAATGCATATGCATTACACATGCAATATCAACGCATGCAAGTATCAACACACGGGTGCATCTATATTATCTGACTAATTAGAAAGATATCAGTACAACAGAATGTATTAGTGATGCTGCTTACACGCTATAGCACATAAAATGAAAAAAGTCGTTGATGGTAAAATGACGCTAAAAAAAGTTACGACGCGTCCCGCACAATTACCATTGCACAAAATTTTGAAAAAAAAAAAAAGAGAGAGAGAGAGAACTTTTTTTTCCATAGCGCATCCTTTCTCTAATGCAAAAAATAGAATATCTGAAGAAAAGTTTTAAAAAATTAGTATTGATTTCAGTTCAGGGACCTGAACTCTCAGTCACAGCCTATTACTTAAAGAGCTACTGATATTTTTCATTCGACTAAAATATGCAGAAGAGACTTGTCAAAGCAATAAAAATGTTTTTCTTCCAGTACTCTCAAGGAGTATTTGATTGCATATAGATTATGTATTTTTCTCCATAAAATTTGAGTCCTGTAACATATAACAGGTGTAGATACAAAAATCTCTTCTAAAATAATAAATAAATAACAAAATGAAGTTGGTAAATATAGCTAAATATATATGAACTGTAAAGTTCTATAACACATTTGTAAAATATTAAAATAACTGAATTCTTAAAACTGTAAAATATTTTATACATACCTTTAACAACAAAACAATTTTGATGCACAAATTTAAATCCTTGTTGTTGATTAACCACTGTCAACCAACAAGATTTCAAAATTGAAGTAGTGTTAGTTTAATAACTACTTCTAAATCTGAAATCTCATTAGTCATTATAATCTTGCAAAATATAAGCACGGCTCAAGTTGATTTTTTTTTTCATAAGAAACTTATTAGGAGAAAACAATTGTGCCCAATTTTACCTTCTCGACTGTTGTACAACTATGAGCAAATAAAACTTTATTATTAAGCTGTCTAGCATTGTTTAGTAATCCAAAAACGCATCTTTTAATAAGCACTGTGCAATTATTATATATTTATTACCATAGCTGCATAGTAAGTTGTTTGTTTACATACTTTGAAGATCGTTAGGCTTATGGACAATCGAACTATAATCAATGCATCAATAATAATAGTTATCGCGATTCAAATTACTTCGAACCTATGCAACGAATAAAATTCACAGAAATATAGCTGAAAAGATAAATATTCGTTTCAGATTTCAACTATCAATCACTTTATAAAAGTGTATCAACACATCATAACAAGCAATGGCGGAAATGGAACGGACATGAATCTATCGCTTCCCGGTTTCCTGAATGTGTGTCTCTGCGCATGCGCAATCGTCGTTGTTAAGCTACACAACATTCAGCCATCGGATAGTCAACGGTTGTTTACCAACGGTTGCCCAACACAACATTCAGCCATCAAATGGCCAACGGTTGTTTACCTACGGTTGCCCAACACAACATTAAACCACCCGATGGCCAACGGTTGTTTACCCACCGTTTGCCATTACAACCTTTAGCCAACAGAATACCGACATTTCCATATGGACATCCAACGTTTGGCCAACGTAACAACCTTGTGCCAACCACGTGCCAACAATAACCCAACGTATGTGTGCTAGTTGGGAACAAACAAACTCACTTTCGCATTTATAATAGTATTAGTTAGAAAGGATTAGGATTACAAGCATGTTTTCTACTCAAAACAACTATCAGCATGAAAAAAGTACTTAAAACTTAACACAGGATATTTTTAGTGGATATATTAAGAAGTACTGAGATCACTGCTCCTATAGTTTTCTCTTCCAATTGCTTTTTAGATATAATATTCTTTTGTAATACAAAACTGGTTTCTTCCTCTAATTATGTATTTCAAATTTTATAAATTATCTTATAACTAAACTCAGGGATGGTCCAGCTGAAATTAAATTTTGGAGTAATTTGTGGAGCAAGACGTTTTTGAAGTACAAAAAAGTCACTTTTGAAGCACAAGAATGTCAATTTTGAAACTTAAAATTGGAGGGAAGGGAAGTCATTAAAGAATACCAATCTAAAAAAAATCTGATGCGAACAACACATGACTTTCTTGCACGTCTATTAAATCAAAAATATTTTCGGCGCACTTCATGTGAACTTATTTTGTTTGAAAGAGATAAAATATCAGTAATAGTAAGGTTTGGTGATTTCTAGCCAAATATCTCGATATCGCCAAGCTGAGTTCAATTTGAAAGTTTCTTTCTGACACTTTATTTGGCGATATTTCACCAAAATCCGACAAGCTTGAGATAGTTTGCGAGATTTTGGGAATAGCCAAACTAATAATTGACCAAAGACTTTCAATGAATTGAATGCATCCATACACCTTAATGTATTTAAAGTCATCTGGCTGACCCTTTAAATAAATTACCCAGTCGATTGCAGTCAAAAAAGATATTGAAAGCAGTTAGATATTACAATAGTTCTAAATGCAAAAGTTCAAAATTCTATGGGTTAAAGTTTTAGAGCTATACAAAATAAGAAATAATATTTGGTGCCTAATTTGGCGATATTTCGGCGAAACTCGCCAAGGTCGACGACAAATGGCGAGATTTTGGGCATGGACCAAACAATGACAGACTATCGCCAAAACTCGCCAAGAACGATGACAAATGGCGATACTTTGGGCATGGACCAAATGACTGACTATCGCCAAATTTGGCGACATGTTGGCAAAACTCGCCAAGGTCGACGGCAGACGGCGAGATTTTGGGCATGGACCAAAAAATGACTGTCTGCAGTTGTATTATATTGAAGATGTCAATAGACATTAAAGTATTGAAATTCTTTCCGGTGGTCCTGTAAATAAACTCGCCACTAGATTGGAACCAAATATCGAGATGCACAACTAGATGTTACAATCTTATATATGAAATTTCAACATTCTACGACTAATAGTTTTTGAGATTTGAGAGTTAAATACATACACACGTACACCAAAGTCGTCAAGCTGGCGACTTTCGGCGTAGTTCTTGAGGGAGGCACGTGACCGTGGTTGGACAATTACCTAACTTATATGGTAGAACGGTATTGTGCTTGAAATGAATGAATGCCCCTAAACTGCCATTGACCGTAATGTATTGGAAATCTTTTGAGGATTTCTGTAGCAGAACTATATAAATAATAAAGACTTCTTTTAATGGAGAAATCCATTTTGTAACTCTTAAGAGCATATATCACTTCTGAGGCGCTTGAAATAGCCCAATATCTCTAAATTACGCTTTAATGAATTTCGGCCCATAGAGCGTAATGTATTTAGAATCTTTTGGCCGGCCATTTAGATAAACTATACAGTCGAATGGAACCGAAAGGAGAGCTGCACAAGTAGATGTTACAACAATCCTAAATATAAAGTTTCAACATTCTACGCCTAATGGTTTTTGAAATATGCGAGTTTAACGAATTTCGACCCATAGAGCATAATGTATTTCGAATACTTTGGGCGGTCCTGTAGATAAACTATCCAGTCGAATGGAACCGAAAGGGGAGGTGCCCAACTAGATTTTACAAGAATCCTAAATATAAAGTTTTAACATTCTATGACCAATAGTTTTTGAGATATGCGAGTTTAATTAATTTCGGCCCATAGAGCATAATATATTTCGAATCTTTTGGGCAGTCCTGTCGATAAACTATCCAGTCGATAGAGACCAAAAGGGGAGGTGCATAACTAGATCATAGAACAGTCCTAAATATAAAATTTCAACATTCTGCGATCAATAGTTTTTGAGATATGCGAGTTACATACAAACGTACGTACGTACGTACAGATGGCATGGAAAAACAGGCCAAAATAGAGTGGCCGCTGGTCAAAATGAGTTGCAGACGCGTTTATAGGATCGTGCATGCTAGCTTACGATGAAATGCATCGAAAAATTCTTAAAGTAAATCTAGAGGTAGACAAAATCGGTTTTTTCGTCGAAATTTGGCCCCCGAAATTTTTCGGGATCACATCACTTCCTTATACTCCGTACAAGGAAGTAATAAAAATTGAGGGAGGAGGGGCATTAACAAAATGTTTGTACTCTGACCTGTTTTAGTTAGAAAATCTAAAGTTTCTTTGTTCATAGACAAGAGATATTTCACCTAAAATGGGGCTATAACTTCGTACTTATTCCAATTTAACATAGTTGAATATGATGTCTACAAGATGACCAACTTTTTTTTTTTTTGGGGGGGGGGGGGCAGAAATTTATTAAGTAATATTTATTCAAAAACTAGCTGCTACCCGCGACTTCGTCCGCGTCATCTTTAGAATCATCGTCCAGAGAGAAATGAAGCATGTAGGAATAACAAATATGTTTGTATCAAAAGTGACTGTATTTAAATATTATTTACTTTTTACTTATTTTAAATGAAGTATCATGCATGGTAGTATACTTCATTTAAAATAAGAGAGTATGAAGAGTTACTAAATTTAGATGTTTTTTTACGCATTTGGCGAATAGAGTCAGTTACGACAGCATTTGCGAACTGCTTTGAGTGTTCTTGTAAAAGAAAGAGTTATGCTAAATGCATAAATTTTAGCCTATGTCAATCAGGAATAGGGAAGCTTTCTATTAGTGAAAAAGTTTTAGAATCAGTTCTGCAGTTACAGAGATACCCATGGAGCGTAATGAATTAGAATTATTTTGAATGTTCCTGTAAAAGAACTATTTATGCTACATGCATGAATTTTAGCTCATAATACTGAGGAATAGTGTGTAGCTTTCTATCAGTGAAAAAAGTTTAGGAATAGGTTCAGTAGTTACAGAGATACACTTAAAGCATAATGTAATTCTTATGAGTATCCGTGTAAAATAACTATTTGTCATATATGCATAAAAGTTAGCCTATAATACTCAGGGCTCCACCAGTGGCTGAGAGGTTCTGCTCTCGAAACTGAAAGGTGGGAGGTGCCAGGTTCAAACCCCGGTCGCGCTGTCGACCTAGCCGCTCGGTGTTTTCACCGAAACCTCGAGTAAATACAGGCTAGGATCCTTTAGAAAGTCCCCCACAGAGGACATTCCCCGTATAGGCCTTGAACACTACAGCTGTCAGGAGGCATTAATTCACAAACAAACAATAATAATCAGGAATGGTGCAACTTGCAATCAGTGAAAAAAGTTCTAGAATCAGTTCAGTAGCTAAAAAATGCCCACAGAGCGTTATGTATTAGAATTATTATTTTGAGTGTCTTTGTAAAAGAATTATTTATGCTTCTATCTTCATTACAAATTTTTCTAAATCCGTTCTGCCATTTTTGTGTGATTGTCACAAACATTCAAACACACAAACATACACATTTATACTATTGGTAGGATTAGGAAATTTATGAACTTTAAGAAACACATTTAGACTTTTCTTTTTTATGCTTTTTAATTTGGCGTAAAACTCACGTAATTTCCATGCCGTTTCATGTGCTTCAAATGCTCGCAATTCAGCTAATAGAACTTCTGTTTTATTTCAAAAGCATAAATCATTTTATGCTGGCGAAAATCGCCAATCAGGACCACCTAAAATTAATTTTTTATTAATAGTTAAAAAAGTAATTAAAATTTCAAAATTCTGAGCCTCAGGTACGCATTAACGAAGTCATGGGCTTATATGCTCAAATTTTCAAAGCTCTGCGTTCTGTAGATTTGTCTGGAGAACATTCATTTTTATTATTATAGATAGATAGATTTATTGGCACAAAACTGGCAAAATTTCCGTGGTATTTAATGTTTTTCAAATGCACGCAATCTTTCATTGAAGTAATAGCATTCCTGTTAACTCAAAACATGAATCATTTGTTACGGGAGAAACTCGCCAAGCATGGCAACGTAAAAGCGGTTTTTAATTAATAATTAAAAAATTAGTTAAAAACCTAAAATTCTAAGCATCCTATAGCCTTCTCCAGGGTCCCATCTGTCCCTATACCAAAATTCATCATAATCGATTCAGCGGTTTAGTCGTGAAAGCGTAATAAACAAACAAACAAACTCACTTTCGTATTTATTAGTTAAGGATGCAGTTATTTTATACATTGTTATACAAAATGTCTTTTTTTTTTAACTGAAAGTTGGTAACAAATTAGGAAAATACTGCCAACTTAAACAAAATTATTAAATTTAAAATAGGTTAATTTTTACTCTTAAGGCATTGAAGGTTTAAATAAAGTCGAAGGGATAATATTCATTTTTAAGATCCATGGGAAAAGATTGAAATTAGTATGCTTAGAATGAGCGATGATTTTTGTAAAAATTCGGAAGATTTACAAGCGTTTACAACAAATGGAAAAATTAAAAATGATGCAGTTTTGTTGAATTTGGAGAGAGAATGTCTAAAATGTCTAAAAACGATCTTTTCGTTGCAGATTGGCACATCATTATTGATTTGCCGCAATTAGAGCAGCTGGCACATCCCTGCTAAACCAGCTCAAGTACCCATTCTTTGCATGGAATACAAATTATTAAACTACAAATGGAAAATAAATGAATATTAAATATGCATTGGTTATACACTTGCCTCAGCAAAATTTTCTCATGAATTATTTGTATCTTCCTATCTAGATCTGTGTTTCGTGTTCACTCATAATAATAGTGATTCATATGTGTATATATATATATATATATAAAATTGAAACCTCTCCGAGCGGCCACGCCAATTTTTCATGGCACGGATTTTTCGGCTCACAGACTTAATGTTAAAATAACCTCTATCATCGGCCACCCGACCCCCTCTAAACGGCCACCGAGTGGGATTGCCCATCTCATTTTACGGGAAATTCTCTTTCCATGCTTTAATTTTGAGCGGAAAAACTCAAGGTCAGGTTTATGGTCGAAGATAAAACCCAGGAATAACTGGAATCGAATCTTATCTCTTGTGCGTTATTATATTTTTGTATTCTTTTGTATTATTATTCTGTATTTACGTGTGTAGTTCAAAGAAACAAAATCTCCCTCAATAGGTAACCTATTTACACAAATTAAAAAAAAACTAATTGTCAAAGGTAGTCGAAAAAATTGAGGATAATTCTTTATAAGCTGTATTACCTACCGTAATAAATGAAAAGGTCCCTTTTATGAGACTTTCAGAAAAAAATCTTTAACATGGAACTGCACAGTACAAAATTTTCAAAAAGTGACACATCCTACTAAATTTTCAATTTTTAAGAATTTTTTCTGAAAGTTTTGCAACTAATACGGGTTTGTAGCTTATTGCAGTGTATAGTACGGTTTATAAAGAGGCATTCTAAAAATTTTGACGTGCACGTCATAATTAGTTTATTTGTATTTATGTACCAAAATCACATGGTTTTTTTGAAGATTGCACCACCCATGGAAACTGAGGAAGGAACTAGACAATCAGGCGTTGAAAGTGCCCTACAAATGATTTTTTGCCCCTTTCAGTCGCTAATTCCGTCCCTGACGGGGAATTTTCCAATGTTTGTAATGGCGAGCAAGCTAAACTTTCAACACAAGCGACTTTAGGGAAAATAACTGAAATTATCAAAATTTCCGAAGAGGTTACAAACAAATGTGTTAGAGATCTGCTTTTTAAAGTAAAAAACGAACATGAAAAAAATTTTGTTTCAGTGAAAAGTAAAAGCTTAAAACAGATGCAAATTGTATCCTTTTTTCAAAAATGTAAGAAAGCAGTATTTTCTCTTTAGAAAAGTTTTAAATTTCATTTTAAATAAGGAATATGTGCCAGACTTGTTTATATTCGCATTAGAGCCATTATCTTATAATAGTAAATAAAACCTTTCAGAGCGGCCAAATATTCTCGGTACACAGTGGGGTGGCCGCTCAGAGAGGCTTCACTGTATAATGTCAAAGTTTGCTAACATTTATTTTACTAATGGACCTTTAAAAGCATGATGTAAAAATAATATCAAAGAGCAATAAATTTAGTTTTCTTTTTTTTTTAATTGACATTTAGTTACTAAAGTAAGTTTCCACTTTTGTCACTTAATTCATTGAATGCTACAATCAAATGAAAATTGAAATAATTTCTAAAGTTCTTAAACCTTGGAAGATAAATATACGTATATGTGTTATAAATAAAATGTTAACATCTGAAAACACATTGATTTTGATGTTATTATATCTGTTTTACTTTTCATTTCCTGTGCATATGTGTCAACAAATCTTCCAAATTACACAGAGCTGCACATGAATTTATTAAAATCCTCAGTACAGTGTGGTGATACCTTTTGAATTTCGTCATCAGTGGTCCATTTCAGTGATGGATTGAGAAAAAAATTCTGGATGCGGCACAAATTTTTGTCTCATTTTTTTATCATTTAAATTTGAATTTACAAAGTCAGTCAGTCCTCTAGAGTGTAAGTTTGTTCATCTAGAGGGCAAGTGCCTCTGTGCCCACCATTACTGCCCTCCGAAAACATAATCACATTTGTAATCGAAAACAAACTTGCTGAATTTAAAAGCAACTGCTTTAACCCTGTTGCTAGTGTTATTTTTGACGACAAATGGAAAAACATGCTTACTGTAATGTAAAAATAAGTACAGAGCAGGGAGCTCGGTTTATACATCGCATTTAAAAGCAGGAGCATCACAAATACAACTCTAATACCCCTGTTTGAATGAGAATTCTAAGAAACACTGAAAATAATTTTTAGACATATGCATTTGTAACATTAAAAAAAAAAAAAAAAAAAAAAAAATTCATGGCTCATTCGGAAACTGTGGAAAGAATACCTTGGTCTCGCATCCTCATTTGGATGCAAATTCTGAAATACCCCAAAAATAATTTTTCGACATTTAGGTTAGCAATATTTCAAAGCAAGAATTTTATAACCATTGAGATATGAAAGGGAACATGAAAAGAACATTTCACTCCCCACTCTCATTTGGATGCAAATTCTAAAAAACCTAAACATGATTCTAAAAGAATTTTCATATTTATTTTCCTTGTAGCAGTACATGTACAAATGAGACATGTGAATGACTGTTTTATAATCAATGAACTAAGATTCATCTTTTAAAATGCATCAAGAAATGAAGGAGAAAACAATTAATTGCTAAACACTTTCAAGACATGCAAAAAAACAGTACAAATCATTTCTTAAGAAAACTTTATTTACAGGTGTACACAATACTTGAAAAGACACATTCAACAGGTATAGAATTTTTCAAATGAACAAGCATATTATACAAAGGTGTAAATATTACAATAACAAATCACTAACATATTTTACACATAAAATGGCATACTAATAAATAAAAAACAATGTACTGGAGATTCAACAGGTTAGAAATTTCATTTTGGCAAATTATCAACAAGAGTAATTTTGACTTAGATACACTGGAGACAACATGGCTCACAAATGACACTTCCAGTATCAAAAAGAACATAAGCTAAAACTTTGGGAAAAACTGCTTATCCAAAATAGAAAAGCTAATCTGGTGTTCTGTTAACATTAAGATTTTAAAAATATAGCTTCTTTATCAAAAACCTTTAGAAAATGCTTACAAATTTCACCACTCTGAATCATTCTTTTTAATAACATTAATCACAAAAAACAGACTAATAGCAAGCTTCTAAAATTCTGAAAACTACATAATAACAGCTTACAGCACCAAATTCTTTTTTTTTTTTTTTTTTTTTTTTTTTTTTTTTTTAATGGGAAGAAAAATAGTATAAATACAGTTTTTTATTTGCATTACAGTTTTCAGTTGTATCATTTAATACTAAACGTGTCTTCACTTAAAAAATTTTTAAAAAATCTAAATACAGGATAAATGATAAGATATAATAACAAAAAATAAAATTAAACTATTAGGAATAAAAGCAAAATAAATGACAGGCAGGAAATTTCAGTAACAATATTTTCATAAAGCATTGTGCAAAGTTGAAATTTCAACAGTAGAATTACAACATGAATCATTTTGATCACTCTAGAACTGTGTTTTCTTTAATAGAGCATCATAACTGCCATAATTCTAGTGTTAAGTCATAATATGAAGAAGAAAAAAATAGCTCTTGGGGGTTCTTAGGAGAAAGGGAAGCTTATATGAGTCTTAAGTACACACAACTGACTATAGACATTAAAAAAAATATATATATAGCAGAGTGAAATTAAAGCAATAATTGTGATTTGTGGAACTATATGTTTTTAAACTGCAGTGTATGTTCATTTAAGCATTTTAAAGACAACCAATGTCAAAATTTAATAATTTTTAAATAATCAGACTTGACAAATCAAAATCATATCAGATTCTTTTTTTTTTTAATCACAAAAGAAATAATGAGATTACATAGTATGAAGGAGTTTTTCATAATTAATGAAACACCTTAATAACAATTTTTATGTTTGATAGGTAGACATACTTGTATAAATAAGATAACAAAGGCACACTGAATATTTGTGTTGAAAAGTATTAACTAATCTGTGTATTTGGCAGGATTGATCTTTCTTTAATTACATTTAAATTAACTAATCAGCACATTTTCTTTCAAGGGGGGGGGGTAACTTTGCTTTAATAATATGCAACTTACTTTTATCTATTTCTTGCTGTTGTTGCTTTTAGAACTAGTGTGTGCATGTCCTGAGCAATGTCTTGAAATTCATTTTTGTTTGTATGTGTTACATTTTATAGAAGAATCATGATTATTTTTTTTCCCCTTTGAAATAGCAAGCATATGTGAAAAGAACCTTATGTGTCCAGTTTCTTCTTAATACTAGTAACTCAAAAATGTATGTATACAAAATTGGATTTTTATCACTTAACTTTTTTTTTTTTTTTTTTAACCTTGTAGTTTACAATTATCTGTCTTGCAATTTGAATATTCGTAAGACAGATATTGAGAAAAATCACTCAAAATATTTTTTAAATAATTAAATTGACACTATTAAACAAATCAATTTGAAATTTCAGAGTCAAGTAGAAAAGTATAGAAAAAATATTTTGTACTAACTGTGAAAACAAACTTCATTCCCATGCAAAGAATGAATACTTTAGTTAGTGGTAAATAATAAAATTAACAACAACCCCAAATGAGAAGTTTTAAATTAAAATTATTCACAAGTATCAATGGTGTTTGGTAACTTCCAAAAATTTCCTCCACATACGCAATTTACTGTGTTGGTTTTATATGTAACCCCCAAGGAAAAAAACTATCCTTTAAAGTGTACTTATATATTGCAACCCTAGTGTGAGATTTTAAATGAATCTTCAAGAAAATTGTTAAGCTTACATATCCTTCAAAAAATTAAATTCATATTATAGTACAAGCATTTAAAAAAATTTTATTAAGTTATTCAAGAAGCCTTCTCTTCAATTAAATCAAACAAAAAATAATCATGGAGAAGGAAATCAGAACAACCAATTGATTTAGGATTGGATAAGTTAAAAAAGAAAATTAAAATGAACAGTACTAAAAATTAATTTGTCCATTTAAGAAAAGGAGGTAAAGGACATCAATAGGAATTAAAATCACATAGGACGACAACATGACCCAAGCTCTGTAATGGAACATTTAAGGTTGGCACATATGAGATCTTCAGAATACAATAAATGTATGTAATTGGCCCCCCCCCCCCTCTGGATGGATGCCTTCAAAAGCATTGTTTATGAAATGCTTGCAGATTTTGAAACAGATCTGGTTGCACGAATCCCCAAAGCTACTTTTAAATTGTTTGATAGATGCTATAAAAACAATCTTCATTTGCATGCAAAGAAAATATGCTTTAAGATTAATAGAGGAAGGATCCTTGAGTCTATAGTACGAGAAGTTTTGGAGAAACAGTAATAGTGATATGACTAGTGCATATCTATTATTAACAAACAAACAAAAAAAAAACAAACAAAAAAAAAAAAATTAACAGATTCGGGGATTTACCTTGCAAATTCCATATAAAAAATTTGTTTCCTGCTTTCTTTCTAAGCAAAGCACAGAAAATAAATCAACACATACATTTCACCGAGATGCATTACATTAAGTTCACTTCAAGCAAGTTTCCAAAAAATAATTTTTTTTTTTTTTTTTTTTTTAACTCCAATTAATGATTCAGATGTAGAATCCTAAATATTATAAATATCAACAAATAGTAACAACTTATTTTAGATTGACTCATATAAAAACCAAGTTTGCAAGGTACACCATTATATTTTTAACAATAAAGTGCAAACAATATTATTACAGAACACAAAAACAAAAATTAGTTGTTAGTTTGATTTCTGTTTATAAACAATTAAAAATGTGGGAGCAGGAGCATCTAACTTTTTAAACTAAGTGCAAAACTTTGTTGTAACATAAGAAATATGAACACTAAAAACTTCATTAGAACTTAAAACAGATACATTAATAATGAATAAATGGCATGAGACAATTGTATATTAAAACGTATGATAAATAATGTTTAAAAAAAATGCAACATCCACAACCATCATACACATGAGATTAGGACAATGTAGAAAAATCAAAATAATGAAACTCAAAAATGCAACCTCAAAAACTTTAAAAATAATATTTTTATATCAAATATTAGCCCCTAAATAATCAATCTTTTTACAGAGAACTATAACAAAACAAATAAAAAGCTTTTTGTTTGTTTGTTTTTTGTCAATTCACAAGTAAAATTTTTGAAGTTCCTACTTCAAATCAAATCCCTAGATAAATAGTATTTCAGTAGTATAGACAAGTTGCACCACTTACTGAAAAGTATTGATACTAAGTTTCTTTACAAGAATTTTAAAAATACAGGCAAATCAAAAAAGGAAAGGAGGAAACATTGATGCCTTAAAGGCGTACACACAAACTGTTGTGGCCAACTTTAAGTAACCCAAACACTGTATGGGCACCCTGGTTAAGAGGTTAATGTGCACATTGAATACACTCAATAAAATATTTTACAAGAAAGCTACCAGCATGGCAGCAAAAAAATGATAATTAAACGCTTTTACTTTAATTAGAAGACTTTACATTTAATTATTTCACTTAAAATACCAGCTGAAGAGATTACTCTCTGAAAGTAAATTTTAGTAATTTGCTGCAAAACAGCATTAAAAAAAGAAAAATATTACTTGAATAATCTCCTATTTATAGTAATATATCTTAAATAATTTTAAAAATAGAAGATTAAACAATATTCTATGCCACCACTAAAATTAATATTTTATCACTCTCTTTTATATCAACAAAATTAGTATTATTTTATTATATATATGTATTTTAGTATCTTCATTCAGAAGCAGATCCAGAAAAAAATTCTATTAGCGAGTGGATCAAATTTTCTTTGTGTTATAAATGTAAATTTTAATTTTTACAAAATAGATCAAGCTTTTACAGTCGAAATTTAATTTGTATTTGGAGATGTAACATGCCAAATCCCCCCACTCCACCCCTCTTTCAGGATTTCTCAATGTCTTCATTTATTTAAATTCATAAAACTTTTACCGAAAAAGAAACTTTAGTTATAAATTCTATTTAGAAGAGCATTTTAGAGAAACAATGCAATATATTTGTAAGAAAAAAAAAATAACCACAAATAACAAGAATATATAATTTGCAACACCAGAAAAAAACACAATCTGTGGTACACAAATTACTGACACTGTTGTAATACACAAAGACTTCAAGTAGTATAATAATTTTTAGAAAATGTGCTAAAAGTCAAGCATCAGCTTGTCATAAGGCCATGACCAAAGGAAATCACTTGTTTATAATGCAAGCAAATCATCCATCTGATCATCTAGAAAACAATCTCTATCATTAATTTTCTTTTGATTATGGACATACTGCTGTAGATCTTCTAAATCCTCCGGTTTCATTTCACCCCCAAACATTGGATGGGTCCGAGAATGAGCCAACCTAAAAATATAGTCAACACTAGTAAAAAGAGACTATAACTGATGTTTTAAAATTATTAAAACTATTGAAAAAACTTAAGAGTAAGAAAGAACTAGAACATAAGACTAAGAAAGAACTAAAAATTTCAAAATAATTTTTAATGTTATGAAATACACATGTACAAGCCACTTTTTTATATTTCTGTTTATCGCTACTCACTTTCTGTTTTTATGTTTTTTATTTACTATTTAATTAAAATCTGGTGCTCACGTGGGACCATGTCCTGTAATACTAAACACATTTTATGCAGATTACAATAGACTTTAATTGATATCTAAACTAATATTTTAGAAAAACGCTATGATAAAATTGCATTATTCTTGAATTTTTTTATTTGATTTTATCAAGATCAAAATTATGGCTATTTTACTAAATTAACATTCACTGGTCATAATCTTTTAAGAAATTTTTAGTAATCATAATCTATATCATTTCTTGTATTCTATTTTCTATCATTTATTATATTGATTACAGATGGCTGTGTAATTGAATGGAATCTGGTACCAAACTATGCCTTTGCAACCACGGGCTTTGTAGTGGAGAAGCATATGCCCAGTGCAGTTTGGCATGGAGCCCTTAGTGATATTTCCTAAGTAAGCTTGGTCATCATTTTATTGACCCACTCAAAGAGTAAAAGAATAAGTTAACCATGCCCAGCGTGGGAATCAAGCTCTGGGACCTGTGGCTTGACAGCATAATAAGCTAACCATTACACCAATGGATTTCTTTTTTATTATTTACATTTTTAAAAATGTTTTACAATATTTAACTAATTTCCATTTCTCATTCTTTCCCCTCTATGCCTCCTCCAAGTCTTTTTTATATAACTATTTTCTTTTTTTCCTTCAGTAATTCCTCACTTCAAAATAGCAATAACCTTCATCAGAGTTGATTAATATATACTTTTTATCCTAAAGAGGGAGGGGGGAAAACCCTCACTTTAAATATATATTGGGGAGGGGGGGGGGAGTTAAAATGAGTTAATACATATACAAGTTCATACAGCAAATTCTCAAGATCCCTTTAAATAATAAGCCATTTGGGAAACTTAAGCTAGATAATAATAAGAAGAATTTTAAATAAGTAAAACTAACACTTTTTATGTATAAAGTTTTTTTTTTTTTTTTTTTTTTTTTTTGAATTAGCATTAAAAGCTACTGATTTTTATGCAAACTAATGAGACAAGAATATTCATAATATATCTTTTTTATAAGAGTTTAAATTATAATAAATCAAAATAATTAAATTTTAACAAAAAGCACTCAAAAAGGAGCTAGTGTTTAAAAATGAAACTTAAAACTTTGTAAAATAACACACAATAACAGACTGATCAGTACATTTTATGATTGTTATTTTAAAAAGTTTTTCATAATTAAATTTTTTTCAATTAGTAATTCTAATGATCAATAAATACATTTATTTCACTAACTGTGGAATCCTAAATATATAATAAAATCTATAACACATATTTGATATTAATTTGATAACGTACATGATATTATAGAATGTAGTTTTAAAAATTGCTTTTATTTTAATTTAACATGCCATCAATATTTATAATTATACATCCTAAATTTTTAGGCTTATTCAGAGATTATTTAACAAATAATGCTTCGTATGAATTAGCAGGGTGTCCAGTAAAGGACACATACTGATTTCAAAATTATATATCTAGAAAACAAAGAACAATAAAGGGATGACACAAACTGTATATTTATTACAAAAACTGAAAAATTTTCAGAAACCTCTAACAGATGCCACTGTAATCACTGGCCTCTATAATGTATTGGCCTTCATATTATCTGATTTGACACATTCTGACTATTTTCTGAGGAGCATATTGGAAGAAACTGTCAAGTGAAACCATACCAACATGCTGCATGAGCTTGAATCATTGATTTGTGTTGCATGTAAATCCATCCTTGAGATATTACTCCCTGAGATGACAAATTTCATTTTTCATATGCGCCACCTCTGTGCGTCATAAGGACAATTTGATGATTGTGCTGCGACTGCTTTCAGGGAATGAGCTTATACATGATGATGGTCAATTGATTTCAATTTGCAGTGCCATCTGTTAGCAGTGGCATACTCAAGGTGATGTTTGGGGGGGCTCTGATCCCCCTTATCAAAGATAGTTTATCATAAAATCTATGCAATTTTAATTTCCAACGTAAATATTACGCCTATAAACATTAAGATTACATGCGTAATCTACCTCCCCTTAAAAGAAGTCTATATACGCCACTGTATATTAGTAACTATTCAGGGATATATCCAGAAAAAAATTTCAGAGGGGGTCCAAATGATGAATACGGCAAAATTTTTCATAAAAATACTTCATTATCATTTTGTTATTAAAAATTGAAATTTCAGAGGGTGTCTGGACTGCCTGGACCCTACCCTTGAATATGTCCTTGTACCTTGTGCCTATTGTAATTACTATTCCGAAACTTCTGTATAAGATTTTTACAGATTACATAACAAAGATACTACTTGCTGCATTCTTTTATTGATCTTTGTTTTTGAGATTTTTACTTTCCGAACATGTACCATGTAAGGAAAGTATTGTAATCATGAAAAAATTCGACTTCGAGATTTTGGTGTTTTTACACGTTTTGAGGGCTTCTGAATCCATTTATGCTATTTTTACGAGATGTATGTATGTATGTGTGTATGTGTGTTCGTGTGTATGTGAGTGAACGCGATAGCTCCTGAACGGAGCATTCGATTGAGCTCAAATTGGATATATATGTCATAAACCACCGTCGCAAGACCGGTATTGATTTTGGTGTGTATAGGACTTATAGTTTTTCTACAGGGCTACGACAAAGATTTCTTCTACATTATGGCCTATGGGGGGAATTTCTTGAAAGTGCGCTAGCGTTTAAACGGTAGATTCGATCGAGCTCAAATTGGGTATACATGTTATAAACCACCGTTGCAAGACCGGTATTGATTTTGGTGTGTAAAGGACGTATAGTTTTTCTACAGGGCTACGACAAAGATTTCTTTTACATTATGGCCTATGGGGGGAATTTCTTGAAAGTGCGCTAGCGTTTAAACGGTAGATTCGATTGAGCTCAAATTGGGTATACATGTTATAAACCACCGTTGCAAGACCGGTATTGATTTTGGTGTGTAAAGGACTTATAGTTTTTCTACAGGGCTACGACAAAGATTTCTTTTACATTATGGCCTATGGGGGGAATTTCTTGAAAGTGCGCTAGCGTTTAAACGGTAGATACGATTGAGCTCAAATTGGGTATACATGTTATAAACCACCATCCTAAGACAGGTATTGATTTTGGTGTGTATAGGACTTATAGTTCTCCTACAGGGCTACGACAAAACTTTCTTTTATGTTATGGCATAATGGCATATGGGGAGAAATTCTTGAAAGTGCGCAAGCGTTTAAACGGTGCATTCGATTGAGTTTCAATTTGGTATATATGTTTGAATTATTCATCGATTAAAATTTATTTAAGTGCTTGGTAATGATCTTAATCGTAAGTGTTCGGAAAGTCGAGTGGAGTCACTGCAGATTTTTAATTTTGAAATCAGTATGTCCTTTGCTGGTCACCTTGTATCTACAGTGGCTAAAGCAACAACAGAGAATTTGCAAGGCTAAATAACCAAACAAACAAAAACCACTTAAAAAACACACAAAAAAATTAGCAGGTTTCTACCAATAGGTTTCTAAGTAAAAAAGGCTATAGTTCCTATGAGTATGGTCTCTTAAACACCATTTTGTAAGATGTTTAATACTTTTGTAATTGCATTGCTACCTGTAATTAAACTTCAGTAGATAAAGCTATGTGTGTCAATGACTTAATAAATTTTCAAAAAAATAATTTATCAAATGAGAACTAACTATAAAGAAAAGTTATTCATTTTTTAGATTTGTATTTTCTATATTTAATCAATAAAAATCTATTTACAAAAAATAATTAACTAGTTTTTCGTACCAGTCCTGTAAGTTTTGTTTGTTTCCTAATAAGAGGTATATTTCAAAATTATTTTTCATGTTTGTTTGATAAAACTGAGACAGTTTTAATCACTGAAAATCCCCCCCCCCTCAAATCTGCAAACCACAGAACACACACATTAATACTGTGCAAAGACATTTAGAAAGGAAATTTGATTTTTTTCCCCCTTACTATTAAAGAAATGTTTGCAAATAAATAAATATATACATAAAAAAAAATTATAATCTTCATTAGTATACTCATCACAATAAAACAATAATCAAAAGAATGAGAAAGTTACCTAGAGAAACTATCATCAAGATTTTGATCATTTTCAAAACCCTAAAATAAAATATATATAAATATATATATGTATATTTTTTTATTTACATATAAATAGATACACAGTTATGATATATGTATGTTATACATGTGTATATTATGTTATACGCGTGTTTATGAAAGTATGTTTAATAACTCATAAAATAATGAAGATAGATTTAAAATAATAATATAAATGGTTAAATAGACTAAAGAAGTTTCATTATTATCCTTCTCAATAAATTTCCACATGTGCTTTCTCTGTTGCGCAACGAACATCCAGATGATAGTCCATTTCATGCTAGGTACCGGAAAGCATATTAACATACACAGCAGCTTTTGCAGTTGTAATTCTGGGTTTTAGGTCATCAGTATTTGACAGGTTCCTCCTGTAAATGATGTCCTTTACTAATCCCCAAAGAAAAAAGTCCAGTGACATTATATCAAGTGATCTGGATGGACAAAGACCACATTGCCTAATCCATCTTGCTATGACATATTCATTCAGGAGCGTAGCCAGAAATTTTTAATCGGGGGGGGGGGGGGGGTTACGACTACTAAAACTCATATATGTATACGTGTGTGTGATAATGTAGTGAAGAATATACATTTTGTATGGCAAAAAATTCCCCATGGGGGGTGGGGGGGTTATGACCCCCATAACTCCCCCTTGGCTACTCCCCTGTTTTCATTCAAAGAACTATCAATGATGGAACCCTAATAGCGTGATACACTACCTTATTGCAAAAAGACATGTGGCTGAAGCTCTTTGAATACAGAAAATACCAAATTTTCCAATATATCTAAATAAGTGACAGATGCAAGTGTCGAAGAGCATATGAAATTAAGAAATTCAGCATCATCTTCTAACCTCCTTAGAATACCTGTTACAAAGACCATCTTACTAGGCCTACTGTACAGTTTCAAGGCTTGAACAATTTGAACTTTGCAAGTATGTAATCTTAATCTTTTCCTAGTAACCTTGTACACAGTCAAAATTGGCACAGTCAATTCTCTTGCCGCTAATCTAACAGATCTCCTTGGACTGACTCTCCCTGGCATGCTTAACATCAATATCATTTGTGCAGGGATGTACCAAATGCTTCTTATCCAAAATACTGCCAGTTTCTAGAAAATTCTTTTTCTACTGCAAGACTCCATTTCTAGATGAAGGATCTTTTTCGTACACTCTTCTGTAATTCCTCTGTGTTATTGATTTTGTTTCGATGAACCACCGAAAAACCTGTGCTTTCTGTTGCGTATTCGTTCTCCTGAATATCCACTCGAATAAAGCATCACGCAGAAGTTGAACAAACACAACAAAAGTAAACATAACATTGCATTGTAATCATTGCCGAAAACAAGGGAAAAAATGCAATGAATAAGCAGACGATATTTACAAAAGAAAAGATATTCAAACAGAAAAATGAAGTTATATACAATAAATAACATGTGCAGACAATATTTAAAAAGTGCAGACAATCACACCAGGAAAAGGAAATATATGATTTATTAGCTGCTTTACCCTGGAGTAAGGCATAATTTGCCGGAAAAAAATTGTCTGCTAATCTAGTTCACTATATATATAATCTAGTCTCACAGCCTATTTTCGCAACCACTAATGTATGAAGTGAGTATGACTATAAGAACATTGCCTGCATATGCATCCATTTTTTAAACACTAAACATGCATGTGCTACAAAGGAAAGATGGCCACTGATGTTAAATATTTATTGGAAAGGAGTGTGAGCCTATGCGCCTTTAAAGAAATGAGAAAAAACAAGTAATATAAAAAAAAAGACAATTCCTACTTAGATCAACAAAGAAAATTTTTATTTGTTACTTTTTATTAAATTTAATTAATTATTAGTTAATTAATTAATGCAGAGCTGTTTGTGAAGCAAGGGTCGATACCGGTAATCTAGTTTGTTTGTTTAGTTTGTTGTTTTCATTCATTTTTAATCCTATGTAAAGGGATCTAAAATTAATTTAATTAATGAATTAATATTTGAAAAAACGGTATTAACACCAAGTGTCATCCACTACAAGTTTAAAAACATGTATTTGAACTTGAGTGAATGAATAAAAAGTATTTTATTAACGATTGAAAATTTGAACAAGATATATAAATATATAGAGAGTGTGAACTAACAGTAGGAATTGAAAAAGAGACACTGTGTGGCATCAAAAATTACCACATTTTTTTTTTGCACAAGCGTAAAAATGGCTCTAATGCAAATATTTTCATACATTCTATCTTTTATAACATGCCACAAATTTACATTTCTATTTTTGTATATGGTCCCTTTGCACAGCCTTCCATTTTCAATTAAGCATAACTCACTCAGTTTTAAATTTACAGTTATGCAGTTTTTTTTTCTATTAGTCTTGTTGGATGGAAAATAAAAACTTTCTATTAGGGAATTGTTTCGTACGGGGTCATATAAAAATTTAAAAAGTGGTACTTTTTTTTAAATAAATGATATTAATTGTTTCTTAACAGAGTCTTATTTCCGACCTTATTTTGAACAGTTTTTCAATTTACATTGCCCATTTATTGCTAATAGAAAAGGAAATAAAGCCTATTACCACCTTTTTGGGACACTCTGAATATTATATCAATATATATTGGAGACTAGAAATATTTTATTTTTTGGAATTTATGATGCTATGTCAAAAGGAAGCATTTGTATATTCTAACATAAATTGTCATAAAAAAAATCAAACCATCTCTTTCAAATATCTGAAAAATTAATTCTAGAATACTCTTTCTCTAGCAATTTTAGTCTCATGTTTATAAGTTATAAATTTTCCTACCCTAATCTAAAGCCTATCTCTCTATATATATTCTTCGACTTGAACCATAAAAGTAAAGAAATAAAAAGGGTGCTTGAGATGTATGGCACATATGAATCGACAATGAAAAAAAAAAAAAATGGCACAAGGTATGGTAAAGCTTGTCCACCTTTGGTCTAGGTGCCTATAATGAATAGAAAAACAGGCAAGAAAGTAACTTTTAAAATATAGATTTCACCCATAAATGCCATAGGTTTGTTTGTATCTTTATTATTTTGAGTTATTAAATATCAAAATGTGTGTGACATTTTATAAACACCCTGTATACAATATATTAAAGTTAAATTTACACAATATAGTAAAAGGAAAAAATACAAATTAAATCAGAATATCATTAAGATACACACTAAACATAAAAAGATTATAAATACATTTCAAAATCATCAAAGTATACAATAAAAGTGTTAACCCATTAACAGGCCATTTATATCTTTTATATAATGGTATGTTAAAGATTTAAGTAAAGAAATGCATAAGATTTAAAAAAAAACTTGAAAATCAAATGAATTTTAAGACTTCAAAAAGAAAGAGGTTATGAATCTGTCAAAATCTTTTATTTAATTCATGTCCAACAAATAAGTTCCCCAAAGTGAATCCAGCTTGGTGATATGGTAATATCTTCTATATATGCAAGAAATTGAATAGTTTTATGAAAAAAATAGTTTTACAAACTGGACTTAAGGAAGGCCAGTTCATAAAAAAGAAAGATTTCTTCATAGGTAAAGATGTAATATTTACATAAACATTAAAAGAAAAATATTTTTAAATAATATTACCAGCTTTCTCATAGCTTCAGAAGCAGAATGACTATCAATATTGAGATCTATCAGAATTCCTTGTTCATCCGAAGTTGACTTATTATTGCCATTATAAGCAGAATTATGAGCATTTTCAGACGCACTTGAATTATTTATCCCCTACAGAAATAAATTAAACATAACTATGCAAGGCATATAAAAATAAAACTAGAATCATTAAACAAGAAACTGATGCATTTTCAAATATGCTGCACATTTTGCTGTTTCCTTGTTCATGTCATTTTTTAAAATCTATTTCACATTTAATATATTCTCTAAGTTAATTTTTCGATCAATCTAGCATGGTCAAAATTCAGTCTTTTTTTCAGGCTTGGAATTTATGCTAATGCAGGACAAACAGTATACATGTTCTTATTTTACATATTTTCCCATGATGCATATATTTATTTTTTAAACATGTACAGATTTTAAAAATTCCAGAGTATATATATATATTACTAAAATAGCTGTGATGGAATAAAGTTCTATTGCCTAAAGAGGAAACAAAATCTAAGATATCCAGACAACATAAAAGGGATAGAATAAATGAAATGTGATGTTACGGCCAATTATCTGCATGAGAGATCAAGATCAGAGGGGGGGAGACTTTCTAAGGGATCCTAACCCATATTTACAGGAAGTTTCAGAGAAAACCACGAAAACTCCAAACGGTTAGGTTGGCAGACGCGACCTGGTTTTGAACCAGGCACCTTCTGTCTGCCAGTTGAGAGTGCAAATGCACTCAGCCACTGGTCAGGCAAGGGATAGAATTTTAAAAATATTTTTTAATTCAATTAGTTCAAGAAATTTAGTAGCTCTTCTGTAACAACAAACCAAATGTTCTACATATCTTTTTGAGAGCTGGAATGATTGGTACTGATTCTTGATTGGCAGTGTTCAAATTCTGAGCAGAGATTGAAGCTTGAAGTTCAAACTGTTTCAAGTTAGCACAAAAACTGAGAGTATCAATAGGTAGTAGCAAGATTACACCCTTTCCAATCCTAGTCAATTGCCTAAACATTCAAATTCTTTCTCGTCAAAATTAAACACTTGGTTATAAATACACTGTCATTCTTATACTATATTCAGTGATGTATGCTTAGTAAATTATATGTAACTTTCTCAAAACTTTTATTAGTTTTGGACTGTATACTAAAACTTTATCATCAACTTTATCATTTCCAACTTTATCATCATCTTGAAACTATCTCATATTTTAAAGATTAGCCAGTTTTATTTTTACCTTTATACAAAGAGGATAAAAATTTAAAAGAAAAAAATACAGGATTGTTACGCGTGACACAATACAAGGGGACAAATGCTACTTTCGTGAAGTGATGGTCAATTACCTAATAGTTTTCATAAATAATGAGCAAAAAGCACCTGATTATAAAAAATATGTTTTACAGTTCAATACTTCATGTCATGTTCAGTTGCATCCAAGTATTATAGGAAAGTTAAGACAATGAAAACCACTGTACTTATTTTCAGAGCTTTCTAGAATTTGTTCATTCTTCCAAAACAGAAAGTAATTGTTATATATATCATACATTTATATTAAGGTTTTTATAAACCATTGAAATTAAAATAAAGCACACCTTGGTTTTAGTAAAATGCAGTTATCTTTTCTTTTTTGTATAAAGTAAATTAAACTTTTAAAAAAAATGAAGTGGACTATCCTCACTACCTATGCATTTAAAAGTTCATAAGTATGTGAATCCTATACTAGTCACCAAGCAATATCAATAAATAGGGGGAAATTCAGTAAGAGGAGGTAGGCCTATTTGGCTTTTTTTTTTTTTTCATTGCCAATGTTTTTTTTTTGTAAAAGTACAATAGAGAAACCAAAAAAACAAACAAAAAAAAAAACAATTGTGTACATGGACCAAAAAACTCTTGGTCTAATATGAGCAGACAGTACAATGTTTTGTTTATGTATTTATTTTGTTTACGATTGTGGCTATGCTTAGTGAAAAGCACAGAGCGATAAATGGTGTCAGTAGAATGCTGTCGGCAGATGCTCAGGACATAAAAACCGGAAGAAAGACACTTGTTCCTTCAATGATGTTTTGAAGTATGGAATTTGTGTTGTCTGATAAAGCAGACAGTGTAACATAAATGTTTAATTTTCTTTGTAAATTTGATTTTATTTTGCAGACTTTATCATAAGTTGGTAAGCAGTCTCAGGAAATTTTGTCTCCAGAATTGGTGTTTGGAGTTCAAAATTTGTATATGTAATGGGAATAAAAGTAGTGAAGTATGTTGGTTTGTAGCGATATGTGAAATGCCAATGTAGGGGAGGGGAAGAAATGAAGTAACAGTTTGAAGTAAGCAAATGGAGTGGGGAAAATAAGGTAAATGATTGTATTTACTGTAATCTTTTTCAGTTGAAGGTTTTTGAGCAGTTTTGTCATAAAATTGATGTTTTTTTTTTTTTTTTTTTTAGTATGTGTTATTTCTGTTGTTTTGTTGCAATTACGTTGCTTTTAGAGTAGCTGTACAGTGATGTTGGTAAATTCGTCAAAAAAAAAAAAAAAATTATTAAAAATGGGCTATTGTTGGCCCATTTCACATTAGCTGTACAGCGAATTGCTGAATTCTCTGAAGTTTTTGTGGATTAAAAATAAGGCCATTCTTTGCCCATTGAAGATTAGCTGTGAAGCGAGTTACTGAATTCGGCAAATATTTTTTTAAATTAAAAACAAGCTACAGTTTCCCTATTTTAAATTAGCTGTGCAACGAGCTTATGCATTTGAAGTTTTTTAGGTTAAAAATGGGCCACTGTTTGCCCATTTTAGATTAGCTATTTAACGAGTTGCTGAACGCATCGAAATTTTTTGTGTTAAAAATGGACAACTGGTTGAAAATTTTTGAATTTTTTCATAGCAAGTTAGATGATTTTTTCTATTTTTGTTAATGTATTTTATGTGCAATTCTAATTAATTAGTTAAAATTATTTCATTTTACTTTGTTGATAGTGCAAAATGGCTGGCTCTAGCGGCTATCACTGTGTTTACATGGGGCCCTTACTGTCACATAGGAAATCCCCAAACATTTTTGAGAAACAGGCAAATTCAAAAATATTTTTCCGTTAAAAAAAAAAAGCTTAAATAGATCAAAACTTCCGAAAAAATAGTAGACACCATTTCAGAGTAAAAAAAAAAAAAGCTAAAAGAGACCCTCTTTTGCCAAATTCAATGATTTCATACCAAATTCCTGCAATTTCAACAAATTCAAATTACACATACATTACACAGAAACAGAATAGCAGAAACATTAGCAGAAACAGAATAGAATCAAAACTCTCCACTGCACAATTCAAAAATTCTTATTCATTGGTTTATGTTTAACTTTAATACACCTCCATAATTTCCTACATAGCAAACTAAAATATCAGAAACCAATGGTCCATTTTTAACCTAAAAAAAATTCATTTCATTTATCAACTCTCGGTATAGCTACTCAAAAATATTCCAACATTCTTTACACAAATTAAAACCATAAAAAAAAAACAGTCAAATATTAAACTCATGTATGTCAAGTTGCAAATGTAGGCCTGACACGAATAGGATAATCCCTCTTTTACAAACCTTAAGAATTTCCAACTTTCCAACACAATTTATTCTAGCAGGGATTTACAAAAAGAAATGTAACATACGATAAATGTGCTCCAGACATTTTTTTTTTCTTACACACAAATGATACTCCAGGAACAACAAGGCATGTCATACCATGATATCCTGGGTTATAAAAATATTACCGAAATTTCCAGCTTATAATCCGCAGCGATAGATTATCCGCGGATAATATGGCGGTGCTTTGACCGAAATTGGTGATTATTTTCTACATATAGTAGAACCACAGTATTAATATTAGAATTGGCTTACTGTAAAACATTTCCTACTAAAAATCTACTTTTAAGAATGAGGATTATCTTTTTTCAATTTAAATCTCAATTGATACACAATTTTTAAGCTAGGCATTCTACCTGTGAAAAAAGAACTGTATTATGAAATTAATCAAAAATATAAAAGCGAACATTTCTTTCGGAACAAACAAAACAAAATGTACGATAGCATGCAGAATACTTATTGCACATTTTGTAACATTGTAATTATTTAGTCAAGTGACATTATTATAAGAAAAACAAAAAATTGAAATTAGAGTGATTGAAATGAGACACCTTTTTACTGGAATAATATAGGTATATCTATATATTGACAGCAGGGGCGTAGCCAGAGGGGGGGTTAAGGGGACTGCAGCCTCCCCCCCCCCAAAATGGGACCCTTTACTTATTTTACAATTTGATACTTAGTTTACAATTCAACTTTAGCTTACAATTTGATGCCCAGCCCCCTTCGAAATGAAATCCTGGCTACGCTACTGATTGACAGCAAATATTGAATAAGTAATCAATACATCGAATACACAGCAAAATTTACGTTTAATATTTACAAGTAATTAAAACAAAAGAAACTAAAAATTAGAATCATCTGAATCTGGAAAATCCAAAAGTAAACCATCATTCAATTCCAAGGAATTATCAGAATTGTCGTTCAATTCATTGGTTGATTCAAAATTTTCTTCTAACAGTCCACATTTTTTTATAGTACAAACAGAGATTTCATCCCATGTAGTTTTCAGTCCTCACGGTATCACTGAAAGGATTGCACCTGGTGTTCTGCTGGCTACTTTAACGTCATCTTTCAGATGCGCCTTCATCGAATCCAAAACGAGGTTTAAATAGAGAAAACTTCCTTTTTTTCCAAACCGAATCGAGCCAGGAGATCATAATGTCCTGGTTCATCCAACCTTTCTCGCAGCATCTTACTTCTATTCCACGAGGAATATTTTCTTTAGGAATGGTTTTTAGTTTGATGATAACCGGGGCAATTTTTCTCCACTTGCAGAACAGGTTAATGCTACAGTGAACAAATTTTTTTTCACTTTCAGTAATATTTATTGCGACAGACTAAGTCCCATCAGTGTCAACAGTTCTGTTTGGGGGAGAATCAAAGCATATGGGAGCTTTATAAATGTTAAATATTTCTGCAGGAGTAAATTTCTTTTCAGCTATTACTTTTTTTGGTGTAAAGTAAAAACTCATCTTTTTTTCTCTCCCTATCAGTCAGCAGTTTCTGTTCAACAGTAATGCGATTCTGAACAGAAAGATGCTTTCTCTTTATGAACCGGTAGCCCCATGTGGGGCCAGCATCGAAACCTCTCTGTAGATACAGGATTCCCTTTACTTCTTTCTTCTTAATCCAGAGATGTAACACATCTTCTAATTCAGGCCATTTTGGCTGGCTAAACCGAAAACTTTATCATTTTTTGTTCCTTGCATTTTTTAACTTCTTAGATTTTCTCTGTAGGCGAAAGCTGGATTCATCGACTTTAAACAGTCGTCCAGCCTCCCTATTACCAAATTCTTCAGCTTCACTGATTACTTTCAGTTTAAAATCAGCTGAATAGCTAATGCCTTTTTTCGACATTTCTACAAGTTTTGTGCGAATATTTTCAGCGATGATCTTCACGCGCCTCAATATAAAGTAGTGATGCCAATTTTTTTGACGAAATTTCCCCATTTCATACACAATTCATTTAGAGCAGACAGACCAATCAGAAGTCGTTTCCGGAATCATATGAGATATGACCCTCAAAGGTCTCTGTTTTTCCCAATCTTCAAGAAATCTTCTGAACGACTGCAGTGCAATCTGGTATCATGTAATTGATTAACAGACTTAAATCTTTTTCAGGGTCTAAATTTACTGGTAAAAGAGAAATGAACTTTTGTTTCATTTTTATAAATAAAGTTTTTTATTGTAAAATCTGAAGGCTTCAGGAAAAATTTCAGTAGATAGCGATGCATAATACGCACTGGATAAATTTTCATCTTTTTTAGTAGATAATCCGCAGATTGTAAGCCGGAAATTACGGTACATTCCTAATTTTTTATACTTAAAGGACACATTTATTAGTGTTTCTATCAAGTTTCGGAAGAAAAAAATATGATGAGCCATTTTTTTTAAATCTGAAGATATATTTTTTCATTATCCATGTAAAAATACAGTATAACATATATTTAATTTCATTCAAACAATGGATTTGTTGATTGAATGAAATTATAATTGTATTCCTCATATAAATAGCTTCAAATTGGCACCAGAATTGTTAAATCTGAACCATTATTTCTAAAGTAATTAAGCAGTTTTTCATAGCGTCAAATGCAAGATAGCAAAAATTTGATAAAAACATAGCTGACAACCTTCCAAGAAAAAAATAAGGAACACAGCACTTGGTCATAAAATCAGAAATAAGGAACACAGTGAGTGGTCATGAAATGTACCATTAAATGTACAATTAAAAATCTTACAAAATTAAATTATCATGTGTATAGAGATGATGTGCATATATAATCATTAATTTATAAAAATAAAATGTACTTAACTTTGCTTTTTTTTCTACAATAGACTTAAATGATTAATGTAATAAATTCTTAAAAGAATAAGATAAATATCATTCAATTAAATTGATTGACTTATTTGATATATTTTGACAACTAAGCATAAATGCTTTGTCAAAAGCTGAAAATGTACACGATTTTCCTGTTTCTTCTGTTAATTTTTAAAAATCCTTACACAGAAGCTGAAAAAACGGAACATTTTGGCTTAAATACGTATTTACGGAACAAAGTTCAAAAAATGGAGCAAATCTGTATAAAACAGAACACTTGGCAGCTATGGATAAAAATGACAGTTTTTCAGATGTATATATCACAGCCAATAGGGACAAAATGTTTTACAAATTGATATAGGAGGGTTTCGCCACCATAAGTTTTGGTGGTAATTTCTTTTTTAAATCTGTTACTATGGAGCAGCAAATTTTTTTAATATTAGGTGAAATGATCTGGAATGACCCAACATAAACATTATGTAACAAAAATTTAAGAATGTTTTCATATTTATTTGTGTAAAAGAAAAGATATATTACCTGTCCATTTCGACTGGACCTTTCTTCTTTAGCTCTTTCCCACAGTTCAAAGGCGATACTGAAAGCTTGTTTTATGGTCAAAGCTGCTGCTTCAGCCACTTTTCGTTTTGAGCAAAGGAATGCATGGCACTCTAGAGTATCATTTTTATTTGTTCCTATAAATGCTACAACATGATCATAGCTGGCAGCAACTGAACAAAATGAAACCCTACATATAAGAGACATAAATTAACTTCTTTTTTTGCAAAAGACAGGCTGACTACATGAATGTGAAAGAAACAGAATAAATAAGAAATAACTTTAGCTCAAACTACAAGTGTTTGTGTAGCAACTTAAGTTAACAACTTATACAAGTGTAGCAACTTATTTTTTGCAAAAGACAGGCTGACTACATGAATGTGAAAGAAACAGAATAAATAAGAAATAACTTTAGCTCAAACTACAAGCGTTTAAAAACAAAAAGTTAAAGCAAATTACAACTTAATGCATATGTTCTATTTAACAACCACTTTAATGCCTTTTTTTTGTTTTTAATCTATACCCCAAGGAGGAGAGATTCTTGTTTTGAAATTTTAAATTCAATATTTATAACTATAAGAAGGTCAATTTTTCGTTCTTCTTTACATACTTTTGTATAAGAATAGGAAAATAACGATATAAATATATTAAAAGAGTTCCTCAAACTGTGCTCAATACAAATGCAGTTAAAGGCCCCTGAAAAATATGACATTGTAAAGCCTCAAATCCGCTAGACTCGGATTTACACAAAGTGCTCAAAGACTCTCAAAGTACTCCATCACAAGAAAAGCTTGAAAATTCCTGCCCGTGATTATAGAAATTTATTTATTTCCAATGTCTGATCCCAATTTTTAATTTTGTACTTAGATATTCTAAGTATCCCTCCTTGATTTTATGGTTAGTATTTCTGGGGTTTTTTAAGCTTTATTTTTAAATGCAAGTTTATAATTTTGTTTTAATAATGCTTTAGTATTCTCTTCTTAATCCTTCAAATTCAATGTTCTATAACTCTAGTGTGAAAAACCTACTATTAAGACATACCTAACCTTAGACATTACCTGCACATCTTCTGAAGACAAAATAAAACCAGTAGCAGATTCAGAAAAAAATTCTGGAGGCACAAAATATTTCTGTCTCACTTTTCTCATAAATTCATTTTAATTTACAAAATAATTCAATCTCCTATAGTGTAAACTTAGCTCATCTGGAAATGTGGGGGGTGCCTCTGTGGTCCCCCTCTGGATGCACCAGTAAATGAAACTCATAACTCCCTGCTTTACATGATCATGTCAATGTGGCTGAAACAACAAAATGTTCAACAAATTATCAAGAACTAAAAACTTCAAAGCACTGCATTGAAAGCATGCTCCACAAGAAGGCCCAACTTAACTGTCTGCTATGATAATTTTTGGGGGTTACATATAGATAAAAGTGTTTTTCCCACTTTACTAACTGTAAAGCTTCAGATGAGTGGCTGTAACCATAAAGCTTCAGATTAGTCTATTAAGTCTGTTATATCAATCAAGTATACTTAGGGTATTTAACATTCCTTTCCATAAGAATGAACACAGAACTTAAAAGTAGTTTACCTATATATAGAAAAATCAAGATGCTTTTCGTTGGTATTCAAATCTCTTGTAATTATTCCTTTTGGATTTACTGTCAAAGCAACCCTGGGTAATTTTTTCCCTCTTGTTTTAGCCTAAAAAAAAATTAATATTAACGTATAAACATAATTAACAGTTAAGAAAACAAAAATAAATATAAATTAGTATTTAACAAACATTGCTTGATTTGTACGTAACTAAATCAATAAAACCCATGATTATTACAACTTTTATGACTTTAAACACTTCTTAAAACACCATCTTCTGCAATAGGTTTATTAGTAGGGTAATATATTTTACTAGTAGGGTACCTATATTTTCAAAAATAATTTGTGATTTTATTTGGAGTTCATGAGTCATTTATTATTTATTATCTTGTTTTTGTCTATAAAAGACGGAATTGTACTTTAACTAATTAAATTTACAGCTTTTTAGGGACCATACAATAAATGGAATTATTAACAAAAACACTCAACAGAAAACTGATATTAGGAATAATTAAAAAAGTATGCACATTTCGGGTGAAAAATATTCAACTTTAATCAACAAGTAAAGCCTGTTTAATTGTTCTCGCTCTTTTGCTTTCATAGTAGGTAGAAATTTTTTCCAGCTGATGAAAGGTGAACAGTTTTCACCCAAAACACACATACTGAAGATAAGTAAATTTTACGTGTGTTATTTCATAACATTTTAATTTTTTCAAATGTATTTATTACTATAATAACAGAGTGCTTTTTATCATTGAGCATAACTACTAGTTTAATAATCTAAATATGAGTGATAAACAATGGGCATATTAGCAATGATGTACCCAGAAAACAATTTCAGAAAGGATCTAAATGGTGGGAAAAATTTTCCCCAAAAAGATTTCATCATTGTCATGTTTGCTTTCAACAAAAATCAAAATTTAAGGAGGTCGTGTCAGGTACCCTGGTCATTCCATAGGACACAGCCTGACATATCAATAAAAATATTTAATGCATAAGTTTTTCAAAGTTTGAGCGAACTTGATAATATAGCTCAGAAACATCGTTCCATGTACAGTAGACTCCCTTTTAACCGGCCTAAATGGGACCGGGAGTGAGCCGATTAAGCGAAAATCCAGTTAAAATGGAGAATGATAAAAATATACATGAATAATTGATGGAACTGCACTATAATAACTAGATTAATTTATCACAAAAATTTTATATACTGTTATATAAGAGGAAAGTTTTGAAAAGATCAATTTTTTCTTTTTCTAATGAAAAGTGAAAGATCGACAATTTACTGCAGTTTCGTCACTTTTCTTTTAAAGCCTCACATCCGAGGAAGAAGCCAATGCTTGTTCTTTTACATTAAGTGTTTTTCTAGAGTTTTTGCTTCATCTGTATGCAGTGCCTGATCATAGGTGGATGGGGCCCCGGGGCAAGAGGTTATTTTGGGGTCCCTATACTATCACAAGCATTTTAACTTATTTTTGTTTGCTGTTATATTTTCCCAGACATAAAAATAAAACATTTTTAAAGAATACTAAAATTGAATTAAAAATTACCTATTTATTTATACTTATTTAGAACAAGACTGTATTTAAAAGTGATTTTAATACTTTTTAGTCCATTTGCATTATTAGTGCATGGGTGGGCTAATTCACGGAATGGCAATTACGAGGCACGGGAGCAAAGTTTCTCACGCCAAAAAATTTTCTTGATACACCAAAAAGTTAAAAATTTTCTTTCCTTCATCATGAAATAAACAATGTTAACTAATGGATATTTTGTGATAAGCATATATATGGCCATACAGGGGCGTAGCCAGGGGGGGGGGGATATCGGGATATATCCCCCCCGAAATTTTTGGATTAGTGATGAAATTCAGTCTATTTATACACATATAAGTTCATATCCCCCTCCCCCCGAAAAATTTTCCAGGTCCATATTGCCCCCCCCCCCGAAAATTTTTCCTGGCTACGTGCCTGTGGCCATACCATATGTTTTCAAAAACTCCTAACTTCTTGTTTATTGATCCATAAGAACAGAACATAAATCTCTAAGTCCATTTATTGTTAAAAATTATGCGATAGATATTAAAAAGGAAACTTAGTTGCAAAAAATTTATTACTGCAGTATATATGAATATGTTATAAATCATGACAACAATAAATCGGGAAATTTGGGGGGAAATTTCGGGAAATTTGGGAACCTTCCATCTCCCAATGGGTGTATTTTGAATCAATATATTTACAAAAAAAGAGTCCATTATCTTTTATTTTGCATTAGAAATTTTCCCAATTGCAAACCTATAAAGTGACGAATCAAGTATCCGGAGACAATTTTCAAGATGTTCTTTTACCCACCCAGCTCGCTTAACTCTAAAAACTCGTAAAATTTTCTAAAGGTCCTGCTATTTCTGTCAATTCAACTATGTTTAAACAGAAAGATTTGAAAACTGAGATTTGAAAAAAAACTATATTTGCATTTTGAGCTTAAATTTATCAAAAATATATTGAGGTTTAAATTTTTTTAGTTTAAAAAGAGCCTTTTTCATACAAGCTCAGTATTCGGTTATTTGTTGAATAAATTTTTATTAAGAATAATTCTCCTTGCATCACAAAAATGAGTTCTCTTAAAAATTATGAATGGTGTATCGAAGAATACACCATTATAGAGTTATTACAAGAATAGAGTTATTATAAGTATATTTGGTAAGCTAGGAAGCAAACTACGAAGTTGTGAGAGAGAAAGGTAGAAAGCGTGAGCAAAATTCATCCCCCACAAATTTTTTGTTGCTTTTTTCTACGATGTATCTAATCAAGGATTTATAATATATATGTATGTGCTTCTACTTGTCTCTGTAAGGTATTATGATAAGCTCTAATATTCTGCTGCTCCTTTAAACAATGAAAATAAATTAAAATCAGAAAATAGTTAATTTCATTTAAAAAAATACAGTATTGGACCCTTTATCTGGAATTCCGAACACCAGAAAGTTCCATAAACCGGCACTTTCCCCAATTTCAGTTTTTTTTTTTTTAAAGGCTCACTGATCTAGATACCATATTTTTTTTTTTTTTTCCACTACGTAAAATCTCGACTATTAGGCATTCAAGTAACCGGAAAATTTCGGCTCGACCCCCCCCCCCCCTTGGGGAGAGGTCTTCTCCAATGACTATTTCCTACTGCGAATCACAGCTGTCCAAACTTAGAACGGGGAAAGAGGATGCAAATTTCTAACTGCTAGACGCTAGAGGTTATCAATAATTCAGGAATCGTGGTAGTATAAAAAAATAAACAGACAAAATGCTCACAAAACAAATATGACGGACACACTTTACAAAAACAAAACAATTTACAGCTGTGCCGGCGAGCACGGAGAAAAATCAGCTCCGTACCGATAGCCAAAACAGAAAAAGTGCTGATTACATATTTATAGCTAGTGAGTCCTGACCTACTTATTTTGCCCATCTGCATTCCGATGATTCAACAGTGTTATCTCTGAACAGAAGCTCGAGAGGGAAGACAGAGAAAACATCACCATTTGTATTATTAATCATTCTCTTAGTTTAAAGAAATTACCTGTTAGAAATCGATAAGTGGTTTTATTTTTAATTTACTATTATTTTTCTCCCCAACAATGCAATGGTATTATTGCCTTGTAACATTGCAATATAAACGAATATTATCATAAATACAATTTAAAACTTTGTTAATAACACACAATTAAAAATAGATCAGTACGCACGTGTGTAGCGATCTATTTTTATTTATGAGTGTTTTTCAACATGCATTGATTAACATTCCAAAACATTTCCGATTAGATCCCCCCCCCCCCTTTAACAGCTTTGTCGACAAACATTTTTTTTTTTTTTTAACAAGCTTAACTATACGGAATTTTCAGTTATCCGGCATTTCCCGTGCTTTCCGGATAGTCGAGCTTTTACTTATTTAAATTGTGCCCCTGTGTCCTTTTAATTAAACAGTTTTTCCTTTTCCTGTTATGGGTTACGTTACAGCTGCGTGTGTTAGGGAGAAAGCAGGCGGATTACTTCTCTATTTCGGCGTGCCTCAGATTGTCTCGATATTTTTGTGGGGAACATTGAAACAGCTAAAGATTAATGAAATGTTCAAACAAAATAAAAAATAAATGTTTAAATGTTAGCTTTTCTCCTCTCAAAATTGTATATGATCTAATTGTACGGTCTCATTTATTTAATTTTGTTTCGTAATAGTGGGCATTTTCTCAACGTATTTTCATAATTAAAGCTGAAAATTTGAGCTGCTTTATGGGAAGCTCCAATTACGGAAGCCAATACTTCCGACAGAGATTTCACTAGTTATACGCATATTTTTTTCAATTAGTATTTTTTCTTCAATATTTAACAATATTTTAAAAGGGCTGCAACTGATTTTAATTGTCATCACAATGATGTTATCAAGGGAGCGAGCGAGGTATATTGTTTTTGGCCATCATGTAAGCTAGCCATATAATGTCTACCGTTTTTCCAAATGCGGAGGCGAGCGTGCGTAGCGGCGGGAGAGGGGACCATGGTTCTCTCCCGTAGCGACGGTTTTGCATATCTGACAGAATACATGGATACCGCGATTTACAGCATTAAAGTTTTATTTTACAGTAAGTTTTGATAAATTTAATTATTTTAATTTTAAAAGCCTTACTATTTACATAATTATATGCAGTAACTATCATAAAAGCTACTTAAAGACCGGTTCTTTTTTAATTGTACTGTGCACAAAGGGTTAATTTTTCGGCAGCGACCCGAAAACCGGCAAATTCCATAAACCGGAATGAGGTCGGTCCCAAGGTTGCCGGATAAAAGGTCCCATACTGTAATTAATTGTGTGAAGAGTCGCCTCACCTTCCCTTCCCCCCCCCTCCCTGCGTATCAGGGACACTTTAAGGTCTGTATTTGAGGATAGAGGGGTCTTAGGGTATACTACTGCTAGGGGTGTAACCCTTGTGGGGAACACTTTCCAAACACTGTGTTGAGGGGATGCAAAAATTCAAACCCTGTAGACCCCTGCCAGAAGCAATCATGACCCTTAGCTACAATGTTGTTCTTTCCTGTCAACTGAATGCTGTCGACCATCTCAAGTTTGTGTTTTATTGACGCTTCCAGGAACAAAACAACCCTCTGCAGAAAGTCACTTTTCTACTTAGGCATGCTAGGGCATAAAAGATTCGGGGACGCATAAAACTGAAGGGCAAAAAAGAGGCATCTTTCAACTTGAAGAACTTTAACTAAATCTAAAAAACTGTCAGGCCCAAAGTTATGACAACACTTCAAACATGTCGGGAGTGTACTCAGGTCTCAGTCGATTACCATGATAATCTACAAAAGGGTGGAGGGGGGGGGGGGCATTGTGCCTTAATTTAAGAAATGATCAAGAGTGGCCAAACCATGCCACTATCCTTCTTTGCGACTGCCAGTTGCCAGTCCATTACACGTCGATTCTAGAGGTGGTGGATAACTAAGGCTCTCCAAACAGCAACAAAAAAGAAAGGATAAAGAGCAAGAGAATTGAGGGAAAATCTCTCCCAAACCAAAATTGGCAAGGTAAGAACTGAAGGAGGGGGTTGCTCTGGAAATATTTGGGGGGAGGCTAACTATTTGAAGTGCCTAGGGTGCCAGGGAGGTTAAAAATGGACTTGTTGGTACTTCTGACCAATTCATTTGAGATGGTTACTGCTCACAAAAACTTCTGCGTTCTTTACTGAAAAAGCTCCATATCCGCAGGCATTCGTCTTATCGCATAATAGTAGCACCACACTCTTTGAGTCTTAACCAATATAGGAAATAAATCCTTTGGCAGTAAAAAGATTGAAGTGAAATTTTTGAAGGGGACTCAGCCCCTTCGATAAAAATATTGAGGGAGCTGAAGCCCTCTCAAGCCCCATGTGGAGTCGGCGCCTATGCTAGTTTAATAATATGAGCGATAAACAATAGCCATATCAGCAAGAATGTATCCAGAAAGGATCCAAATGGTGGGGGCAGAATTATTTCCAAAAAGATTTCATGATTGTCATTTTATCAACAAAAATCAAAATTTAGGGCGGGTCGGGTCTGGTCCCCTGGTTACCCCATTGGACACAGCCTGACATAGCAGTAAAAATATACAGCGTAAGTTACTCAATGTCTGAGTGAACTTGATAACATAGTTACTGCTCAGAAACATCGATCCATGTATTCCACAAAACACTTTTCAAATTTAAATACGAGCTAAATAATGAACAATTTTTCTTTTCTCATAACTACAATGTGAAGCATAAAACATTTAATATTAAGTAACAACCAGAATGTTCTCTAGGGAGGGGGCTAAAATACTCAAATAAAATGAGTGTGGAGACCAAGGATAACAATGACATAGGTATATGATTAATTACTCATTAACAATTCTTCCTTTAGGATCATAAATAGTTCTTGACCAAGTTATACCAAAATTGCATAGGATTCAATTCAATCTTTAATAATTTGTGAGTTACATACAAGCAGCTACTTTTTTAAGTATTGCCGATAAATAAATATATACTAAAGAATTATTCACTACATTAAAGAAATTAGTTAAGGTTAGTTTGTATTTAAACTAGTACATAAAGTTGTACGATATATACCATCAGAATAATTGATCTAATTGCGTCAGATGTTTCTAGGTGGTCGTTGGGTTCTTCAACTAAGGTACTTCCTAGATACTTGACATAAAAAGTAATTCCATCTAAAACAGGCTCTTTTATTGTATCATCCCATTCTTCTGGCAATTCTAGAAGAAATAAATATATAGATAAATTCGTAACAAAAATATAAGCTCATCTTATTCGTAGTTCAGTAAGCAAATATAAAGAATTTTTAAGGAAGATTATGTCAAGGTTAACAGAATTAAGTGTATAATAAAAATATTTTGATTAATTAAAATCGAAACCCACATTTTTTTAATAATTTGCGCTCAAGCTCAAGACAGACATATTTTCAGACTATATGTCAGATTGTAAGTTACATTACTCGCCCATCATGAAACATGCACATTTAAAATTCCACTCCTCGTGCAGACGGCTCAAGGTAAGATTTTGCCGAAATATAAGAAGTTCAGTTAAATTCAACTTACTTTTATGTTTTAATCGGCCAAATAATCCAGAAGAGCCTACGCGTACTGCTTTTAATAAAGAAGCCATGTTTTTTCAATCTTCAAAAATTATATAAAAATATAAATAAAACAAATTTATTTCATTGCGTAGCTCACCACTACGAACATGTCTAATAGTGAAACTAATTAAAGCGCCCTCTAGCAATTAAAATGTCAAATGATGAAGATCTTTTTTTTTTTACATTACTTTTATATATTTCCTCTACAGTACAAAATAGCTCGAAATGTTGATTATTATCAAAATCATTGATTGATTTATTTTGTGTAGTTTCAAATCGCCACAATGATATAAAAATTAGAGAAAACGAAACTAATATTTTGCTCATTTTGGATGGCATCAATTAGTGCCGTAACTTTTATTTTGGTTTCGCGGTAAATTCTTCTTTTATTGTTTGTATTGTTGTAGTATTTCTTTGGTACATTATTTTCCGTAAGTAGCTTTCAAGTGAACAGCCAACTATTATATTTTGTTATCTGTATACTTGTTCATTAAAAAGATCTCTGAAATAGGATCAGACATTTAAAAATATTACCGTCTTTTAATCTAGTGGTTTTGGTTCCGTGAGGATACATGTGGTGTGTTTCCAGCCATGCTTAGTAATAATGAACGGTTGATAAATAACTAAAAATTATTACACATTTAATTTTTATTAAATTTAATGAGGCATTTACTTAAGATATTTCTGCTGTAAATAAAATATATTTTTATGCACTACTTTATCTAAGTAAATTTCAATAAACATATACCGTATTAGCCCGAATATAAGGCGACCCCGAAATTTTTCTTCAAGCTAATTTAAAAAATTCAATAATTAGACCCCGAATTTACTGCTAGTGAGGTTTTAAAAGGAAATGATCAGTCAAAAATATCGCATTATAATCTGGCATAATACGGTAGCAAAAGATGGTTAAAATACCCCAACCTGCTCCACTTGGTAGGCCAGGTTGGAACACTGACAATAAAACTTTGCAATAATACTAAGAAAGAGTTACTAATTCATTCCTTTAAATGAATATTGTATTTATTTTACATTCAAAAATTCTTGTTTAAATTATTAGAGAGAGAATCTTTGAAATCTACTAAGGACTTCTCCTCTTGGTAGAGAAAGGAAGAATCTTGTTTATGCTTTTTCAAAAGAACTTGTTATATTCATTATTATCTTAAATATAACAAAGGAGTGTTTGTCAAAAATCGTAAAAAGTCCAAATTTTTAGTTACTTTCCAATTTACTAGTGTTCCCCTCTTTAAAACTTTTTTTTTTCTAAAGATCAATCTAGCAATCACCAAGACTTAACAACCATTTTGCATGATTAACTAAGCAAACTGCAATAACTTTAACTGAAACTGCACATAATTTACACTAGTAAAAACAGAAAAAGCTGAAGTTACTACAAAAAAAAAAAAAAAAAAAAACCTCAATCTTCAGATAATTGTCCATTTCTAGCATAAAAAAACTTTGGTTGTCCCAGCAACTCCCTGCACAGCCACTTGAAGGTCCTTAATTAGCAATCTGTTTTTAACCTTAAAGAACTTCAATGATCAATTCAAGAACTCACTCTTTAGGCACTCAAAAATCTTCAACCAGTAGTCCATTTGTAACTTAAATAGAGTGCAGTGCATTCAGCAATTCTCTATATAGTCCCCTCCAAATTCCTCAACCAGTGGTTTATTTTTGTCATAAAACCTCTATGGAACCAGCAACTAATTGCATACTCTTAGGCTGGTACTGGCCTCACGGGAAAAAGTTATAGGGGGGGGGGGATTAAAAATTTCAAATGTAAACAAATGTTTAAAGAAAATTCTAGTGTTGCCTATAGCAAAAAATTAAATTTATCCCAAACTAGAATTTTTTTTTAAATAAGGTGCAAAGTATTTTTAAATATAAGAACACTTATTTGGGTTTAATTGCAAAAACCGGTACATTGCTTACACTTTCATGTTTGTTTACATCTTTCTGACTTCCTTTCGCACAACCTTGGTCAATGAATGGAACCAGCGAAGAATGTTGTTGATGCACAGTTTGATAGACTGTTAACCATGAAGGCATGTGTATTTCATTTTAGGGACTCTTTATTGTCAGTTAGTGAGCTGTCTTTCAGTTTGTTGGTAGAATTGATGTTTGGAACTTGAAACTTTTTCATGTTATAATGGAAAGAAATGAAGTATGTTATTGACTGGTGTATGAAAGAGAAATGTGTGTGTTTGTTAGCCAATACAGCAGCAAAGTTAACTCTATTGGAGAAAGAATCATTACAAGTTTTGTTTCACAAATAACAAGCTTCCTCATAGTTAAATTGATCGAGGTTCTGACTACGATAATTGCCTTCTTCTGTGGTCACCTGGCTCTCCAGACCTAACTAACTCCATGCGATTTTTTTATGGGGTTACACGAAAGATCGTGTGTTCGTGCCCCCTATGCCTCATAATTTAAAAGATTTACACCAAAGGATCACAACCGTATTCGCTACCATCAATCGCGACATGCTAAAGTGAGTGTGGGGAGGGAAGAACTTGACTTCAGACTTGATATCTGCCGCATCACGAAAAATTCACATATTGAACATTTATGGAACAAAACTTGTAACATTTCTTGATCCAATAAAATCAACTTTGTTGCTGTATTGGTAATATATATATATATTTTATAAGCCTTTTCCAAACCCAGGAGGGAATTCTGAGTAACCCACTTATACATATACATGTATAGTATACCGGATATTTCAAAATAGATGTTACAGTGATTATCTTTTAAACCGTAAGTGATAAAAACATACTTTCTGTTTGAAAAGTTAGTCAAAAAACTAGTAGATTTCATGTATGGCAATTTTTTTAATGAGGACTGTATTCATATTAAAATACAAAATTTAATTCTTATATGGTTCCTCCTTTCCTATCCGATAAATCTCAGTGAAATAGTTAGCAAGAAAATTAATTTTGAAAATCATGACTTACAACAGTTTTACCTACTTTGCTGGGGAGGGGGGAATCTTTACTTTGGGGGACTAACTATGAGTTGATAAAAGATAAATGAAGATCCCATTGTTGGGTAAAGCAATCAAATGTGTGAAACTATTGAATTTTTTTTTTAATAAGGTTCAAAGTATTTTTAAACATAAGAACTCTTATTTGGGTTTAATTGCAACAACCGGTACATTGTTAGGTAGGTACAATTTTACCTAAAATGATCGGTACTGCTTTATGAAATTAGCAATAGTTTAGTCTTTTAGGGGGTCATCCAATAATTACATCACGCTTTTAGAGAAGGAATTTTAGAGTGTAAAAAAAAATGGTGTAATTTACTATGGTCTGGTAAGGAAAGGAGGGACCATATAAAAATTGAATTAAGTATTTTAATATATATACAGCTCCTAGTAATTGCCATATCTCAAAGCTACTCTTAATTTGACTTACTTTTCTAATTGAAAATATGTTTTTATCACTTACAGGTTACAGTTGAAAAGATAATTGCTGTAACATCTCTTTTGAAACACCCAGTATATTTGGTATAGTAAATTGAATACTTTAATTAAAACTTAAAACTTCTGCTTATATGTCTTGTTACTCATTTTTCTTGAAATTTATTTAAAATGTTTTGAATTTCACAACAAAAATATATTCTAGTACACTAACAACCAGAAATTGAATTTTAGAGCAATTTACATCAAATGACTCCCTTGTAGTCAAATTTAATATGTACTATGCTCTGATCACAAATTCAACACAGGGAATTCTAATCAGATAGCTTTGAAGTTTGTTGCTTTTGACATGTAACAGACTGTTGACCAATTTCCATTGGTGGTTGGGTTGGAGGGAAGTAGGGAGACAATATAATCCATGAATCAGTATGTCACCGTCAGTCTTGGGGAGTGATTTTGTGGGGAGGAAATTCATAAGTTGTAGGTGTTAGAGTATAAAATATTTTTTCCATATCTCCAATGCCACCTATTCTCTCCTGCGAAGCACTGCACCGGGGAACAAACTCTTACTACTGGCCACTTTGGAGGATATGACGTCACTCCCTCCCCCCTTCTCTCCGAGTGTAGGAGGCGAAGGGTTGTGCATGTATTTTTTCTCCACACTTCTGCTTCTCCCGGCGAATGCGCGATGTGAGAACTGCTTTGCTCACCGTTTACTGAACTTTTTATATTGTTATGTATGTTAATTGTTTCGTGGCGTATCTTTATTAAATGTATGTTCTCCAAACATGGATTTGTGTTTCGTCAGTGATTACTTCCAGTACCTCACAGGTTATGGGACACAGCCCGCAGACCACAGCGCTGAATAGAGAAAACTGATTTTCTTTGTCTGTGGAGAACACGCTTGGAAATGGCTTCGTTCGGAGCGTCGCGAATTGAGCTTTTAAGTAAAGACAATTACGAAACGTGGAGAATTTTGATGAAAGCGGTACTGATCAAAAATGGAAATTGGAAATACGTAAATGGAACACTCAAGAAACCAGTAGTTGATGCCGCAGATCCGAAAACAGAAGAAGCGTATGATTTGTGGATTGAAAATGATGAAAGGGCGAAATCGGACATTATATTATGTATCTCCTCGTCCGAATTAAAGCAAATCAAGAACTGTGAAAGTTCCAACGACCTATGGAGAAAATTAGAGGAGATATACATGTCAAAAGGTCCCGCTAGAAAAGCGTCGCTGCTAAAATCTCTCATTCAGTTAAAAATGCCAGACGAATCGAGAGATGTTCGAGGACACCTGAAAAAATTCTTCGACATTGTGGATAAGCTTTCCGAGATGGAAATACGAATTGATGAAGACTTGTTATCAGTGATGATGCTATACAGTCTACCATCGACGTTTGAAAATTTCCGGTGTGCCATAGAGTCCCGAGATGAATTGCCTAAACCAGAAATACTTCGGATAAAAATCGTGGAAGAGGGCGACGCCAGACGACCGGATACTGACCGATCGGAAGTTGGAGCGTTCGCGGCGAAGCATCTAAAGCAAAAACCATCATGGAAAACCGCTAAAGGTGTGAAAAACGAACTAAAGAAAAATGATTTATCCAAAATAAGATGTTTCACTTGTGGAAAAATAGGACATCGGTCATCTCAGTGTTATGCAAAGAAACAAGCAACAGGTTTCATGACAGATGTTATATCAAACACTGCAGATAGCAGGACTTTCTCTAACGGTGAGATAAAAGAAATGTGGTGCCTCGACAGCGGGTGCACAGCTCACTTGTGCAATGATGAATCGAAATTTGTTTGCATCGAAAAATCTGAAGTTGCAGAGCTAAAACTAGCTAATAACCAGACAACTAAAGTGACTGGAACAGGAAATGTTGCAGTGAAAACCAAGATCGACGGAAAAGTGGAAGATATCATCGTTCACGACAGTTTGCTGATACCTGACTTGAGAACGAACTTGTTATCCGTTGCAAAGCTATGCGATAAAGGATTTACTGTGACTTTCACGAACTCTGGTGCAACGATTGAAAATTCTGACTCTAAATTTATTGCTGATCGGAAAGACAATCTTTATTATCTAAAAGTATGTAATGAGAATGTCAATCATGTAAGTGAATCCATTGATACAAAAAGCAAGGTTTGTGATATAACAAGGTGGCATTGTAGAATGGGACACCTTAATTTAAAAGATCTGATAAATTCAGCAAGTAAAGGTAATATTAGGGGTTTAAATATTGCGAAACCATCGGATGAATTTAATTGCGAAGTGTGTGCATTAAACAAATTATCGAGAGCGCCTTTCCCTAAAAGGTCAGAGAGGGTTAGTAATTTGTTAGAAGTAATACATTCAGATCTTTGTGGCCCATTTCGGATTCCTTCATTAGGTAAGTCTCTTTATTTTATGACTTTCATTGATGAGTATTCGCGCTATTGTGCAGTTAAATTTTTGGAAAATAAAAGCGAAGCTCTATCAGCATTCAAGGAAATTAAATGTCTTTGGGAAAATCAAAAGTCTAGGAAAATTAAAGTTTTTATGAGTGATAATGGAGGAGAATTTATAAACAGGGAATTTGAAAATTTCTTAAAATTGCAGGGAATTCAACATAGGTTGTCTGTTCCGTATTGCCCGGAACTATCTGGGATAGCGGAGCGAAAAAATAGATCGTTGGTTGAAACAGCCAGATGCATGTTATCGCAAGCTAATTCACCGCTTTATTTATGGGCAGAAGCTATAAATACTGCTAATTATGTTAGAAATAGATGTCCTACAAAAGCAATTAATGGAAAAACTCCTTATGAGTTATGGAATGAAGTAACCCCCAATGTCAGTTACTTTAAAATATTTGGATGTGCAGCATATTGTTTAAATGATAAACCAAAACACAAATTTTCAGCTAGATCAAGGAAAGGGATATTTGTAGGTTATTCGGATAATTCTAAAGCGTTCCGCATTTATTTACCTGATGAAAGAAAAGTAATTATTTCGCGAAGCGTTAAATTTTTTGAAACGTTTGATAGTAGTGTTTCTCCTTCTCTAATAGATGAAATCATAGCTGAGGAAAACATCCCCATAATTTTTGAAAATGAGTTTTCGAGCCAAGACCCTACGGGTAAAAATGAACGAGGGGGGACATTTGAAACCGAAACCCAACCCCCGGTTAGTGATGAGTCAATGTCCGAATCCCCTATCCCTAGCGAAGAAAAACGAGAGGCAAAAGAAATTGTCTTATCGCTCCGAAACCGAGATGTTGTGCGCGTGAATGAGGGGGAAATTGCAGGTGTTGTTTACAACTGTAGTTCCGAAATTCCTATAAGCAATGCGCTAAAGGGTTCGCAGGCGAAGTTATGGTACGAAGCCTTAGTTAGGGAGATAAAGAGCATAATAAAAAATGAGACGTTTGAATTGGTAGATCGACCCAAATCTGGAAAATGTATTGGTAGTCGATTTATTCTTAATAACAAATATAACGCGGATGGAACGCATTTAAAATGCAAGGCGCGACTAATCGCGAAAGGTTTCAATCAGAAACCTGGGATAGATTTTAATGAAACTTTTGCGCCTGTCGCAAGACAAGGGTCTATTCGCCTTATGGCTGCCTTATCAGTAAATTTGGGAATACAAATTCACCAATTCGACGTAACCACAGCTTATTTAAATGGGAACTTGGAGGAAGAAATTTTTATGGAATGCCCTAAATATTTCAGAGAAACATTAGAGCAATTAATTTTGCAGGAAAAACCTAATAGCGAATACTATAGAAAAAGTAAGAAAATGCTAGAAATTCTTGACGAAGGGGACAAAGTTCTTTATTTGAAAAAATCACTATACGGGCTAAAGCAAGCGGGCAGGTGTTGGAATGTCAAAGTAAATGATATATTGAACAATTTTGGAGGGAAAAGATCTGATGCCGACCCTTGCATGTATTATATTAAAAGTGATAAAGGACTAACTATAATTGTAATTTATGTTGATGACATTTTATTCATGTCGCAAGACCCAAGCATAATAGGAGAGTTTAAAAATCACCTAGAAAGGGAATTGGAAATAAAATATGAGGGTTTGGTTAAATATTGTTTGGGAATAAATTTTCAACAGAATGATGGAACAATTACAATGAGCCAAGAAAGTTATATCAAAGAGCTATTGGATCGGTTTGGTATGGTCGAAGCAAAGACGGTGAGTTGCCCTATGGACGTAAGCATTAAATTGAAAAAGGGAGAAAAATGCGATGATGAATATCCCTACCGAGAATTAGTAGGGGGGTTAATGTATTTGGCAACATCCACCCAACCTGACATTTCTCATGCCATTAGCCAACTTAGCCAGTTCTTAAATTGCTATGATAAGACCCATTGGACTGCTGCAAAGCGTGTCCTGCGATATCTTAAGGGAACTATTAATTATGGTCTGAAATTTAGAAATACTAACGATCCCTTATATGGTTATGCAGATGCTGACTGGGGTAATTGTACCGATGATCGAAAATCATATACAGGTTATTGTTTTATAATGAGTGGTAGTACGATAAGTTGGGAATGTCGGAAGCAGTGCACTGTAGCCCTGTCTTCTACTGAGGCCGAGTATATGGCTCTTTCTGAAAGTACTAAAGAGGTACTTTACCTAAGTAAAATTCTAAATGAGATTGGTATTTCAAAAATTGGAAAAATAAGAATACTAACTGATAATATAGGTGCCATTAAATTATCAGAGAATCCCGTGTTTCATAAGAGAACCAAACATATAGATGTGAGGCATCATTTCATAAGGGAAACAATAAATAGTGGAAAAATCGAAATAGCGCATGTTTCCACCGAAAATATGGGAGCGGATGTACTTACAAAACCACTATCAACTGCTAAGCACGCTAATTGTATTGATATAATTGGTGTGGGTGATGTGAAAAATTTTTCGATAGAATAGGTTGACATTGTGGGGGGGTGTTAGAGTATAAAATATTTTTTCCATATCTCCAATGCCACCTATTCTCTCCTGCGAAGCACTGCACCGGGGAACAAACTCTTACTACTGGCCACTTTGGAGGATATGACGTCACTCCCTCCCCCTTCTCTCCGAGTGTAGGAGGCGAAGGGTTGTGCATGTATTTTTTCTCCACACTTCTTCTGCTTCTCCCGGCGAATGCGCAATGTGAGAACTGCTTTGCTCACCGTTTACTGAACTTTTTATATTGTTATGTATGTTAATTGTTTCGTGGCGTATCTTTATTAAATGTATGTTCTCCAAACATGGATTTGTGTTTCGTCAGTGATTACTTCCAGTACCTCACAGTAGGTACTAGTAATTTTATATAGCATGATGATATATTCTTCATTTATATTTTTACAAATTCAGTTATTATTATGTTGGTCAATGACATTCTGCCAGCGCATAGATATTAAAAAGTAAAATTCTCTTAAAAACTACCACTTTCATTCCCCTCCCCCTAAAAAGTCATCCTAAACTATTTCCTTTCCCTTAAAAATCCCTCTGAAGAATACAAATCCCCCAATCTGGCAACACTGACGGGGAATTGATTGAAATAAAAACTAAATGTAAATCTTTTTTTTTTTTATTAATTTTTTTCATCACTTTTAAAGTGATATAAGTTGCTTTTATGTTTTTATTAGTGCTATTTATATACTGAGTTTAATTTGGTATATAGCTAGGTTGCTAAATCCATCAATTTTTTTTTTTTTAAAGTTAAAAACGAGCCGCTGTTTGCCCAGTTTACATTAGCATACCTACCAACTTGTACATGTCATCAGCCATGCAATATACAGATTTTGTACATCTTACAATTTTACAATCGGATTGTAGGATATTTCAAACAAAACATAATAATATTAATTCTGAAAAATAAATCCTCCACTAATCCTTGCTTAAATGCAATTTTTGCACTGTTCTTGTGCCAAATATGGCTTTTTTTTTTTTTCCTAGGGTACGAGAGATCAGGAGAAGTCGTTAACTATCAAATAAGCCGCTACCACTAATGCAAATGTTCTTCGGCAAAAACATCCAACCTGGCATCCTGGTCTTACTCTTCCAGGTTACAGGAGGTTTGAATGAGAGTTATTTTCAGAATTCTACTTTATAGTTTATTTTGTAAATCTGTACACTTTTTTTTTTCCTACCCTCAAATTGGTTCTAAATTCAGAGGGTTTTTTTTTTCTTTAAGTACTGTAAAAATTTGATAAGCATTAATTTTCTGCATCCCAATTAAGGGTAAGGGGAAGCTGTCTTATCTCTCGCCCCTTTAGCCAAGGGCGGATTAAAGGGGGAGCAGAGGGGGCAACCCCCCCTCCCCCCGACATAAAAGAAAGTAATGTTAAAGATCCTATTTTACTTCCATAAAATGGATGTATATATCAATCTTCTAACTAACTGCCCCCCACCCGACAAACTTGCATTAATCCGCCGCTGCCTTTAGCTGGTTAGTTAATGCTGCATTCCTCTGATTTGAGCTCAAATAGCTGTTTGTTTCTTCTGTTAGCACTAAAAGTGAGTGCTTCAGAAGGGTTTATTTATTTACTTTAAGTCCTTTTTATGTAGAGGGAACATGTGGGAGGGAGTGACATCAAGTTACATGCTTTGTTTTCTTTCTACACTCTGTAATTTTTAGAGACCATTTCAGTAAAAATTTGTATAAATATATGTAGCAATAATGTAGATGGTGCAATCCAAGAAATTTCTAACTATAGACAATGTTGATTTTTAAAAAATTCTTTATTGGACGACAGAAATAAGTCAATCACAGATATCTGTCAATTGTCCCTTGATGAAAACTGGTGCATTACTGATGAAGAAGAAATAAATGATAATAGTTCTGAGCTGATTACACCTGGAGACATCTGTGAGCAGTAGAATTTTAGAAGAGAAGTTAATTTAAATTTGTTTTAGATGAAGCATAAAATCAACATTATACCTGCTCCCCATGCCCATCAGTAAAAGTCTGCCGAAAATTCATATGCACATTACGCAGTTACATGGGAAGGGCATTTTGTAGTAGGAAAACAAAAATACTACTATAAACATGTCTTTTGAATACAACAAAAGGCTCCATGTGCACTTTCCACCATATCATAGACATCAAGAAATACTGCTATAAAATGATAAAAAGAAATTAGTATTTCAGTACATTTTAAAATTTTTGTATTACTGGTTGAAATCCTAAGCACCCTCTAAAGAATAAAATAATTTATCCTTTCTTGATAAGGTATTTTACATTTTTAGAAATGCATTTATTTATATTATGTGTATTATTAGTCAAGAGTATGCAAGCATAAAATTGTTTTTATTGTTCTTTTATACATTTAGCATTACATTTCTTATAAAATATTATATTAATTTTAAAATTACAAAATTTTTTTATTGAGTTTTGCGTAAGTTTTAATTATTTCACAACAAATTATCAAGTAAACCTTTATTACTGCATAAAATTTTAGATTACGGAATGTTGGCAGGTATGCATTAGCTGTATAACTAGATTGTTTAATCCAAGTTTTTTTTTTAAGTTAAGAACGGTCCACCGTTTGCTCATTTTAAATTAGCTGTTCAGCTAGTTGCTGAATTTGCATAAGTTTTTCTAGGTTAAAAATGAACTGGTGAGTTTGATGTTTTTTATCTGTTTTTTTGTTAGTATAATTTACATACAATTTTAATTCTTTAAAATTATTTGAGTTCGCTTTGTTGATCATGGAAATGGCTGGTGACAGTCCCTAGGGCTTGGCAACTGTTAAACTCCATGTTTACATGGTATCCATATCGACTTATTGAAAATTACTCTTATTTGTCTTGTATTGTACAGTATGACCTCTTATTTGTATTGAACCAAAGTAATCCTGGTTGACTGTAGCCATTCAGAAATGCTCAACTGGTGGCCCGTTCACAAAATTCAACTACAGGAAACAAAACCCTTACCTCAACTTTTCCATTTTATTATTTTCTCTTGTATTGCCTTGACATACATCTTTATTGAATATTGTATTCCACCACCTCCACAACATTCTGTTGGTCAGCTACAAATAACATTTTTTGTCTTTCTGCAAACCTTAAAAAATTCCAAACTTCGAAATATGTCCTCTCTAAAATTTATGCATAGACCATAACAAAACTCACCAATTCATATTCTTTATCCACAAAATAAAATAAAATATATATTGGATGATACTTTAATGAGCAACACACTCCTTTGGAACCTATATCGTGAAATACTAATTCACTTCATTGACTGAATACTTCAAACTACTTTCCAGCACTCAAAAACACTTGCAACATAAGGTTGTCATTCAAATGTATATACTTATGGTGCATCCTTTGTTCACCACATTGACTAATTAATTGCTCTCAGCTTTTGCAAAGTCAACATCTAGTTGCTGAAATTGTAAGTACTAATGTACTGCTCAATAGGACTTGTCCAGTTTTTCTCTTATAAGTTTATATTTTCCTCTTGGACGTATTAATCCTCTGTTAAAGTCCATAGTAAATTCTTCACTATTGGAACATGAATGATTTTATTGTTTTTTTCTACTAGCTGCCATTCATTTCAACTATGCAAGTTTGGTTTTTCCTTCATTGCTATAAATTAATGAAAATTCTGTTGTTGTTTTTATTTTTGTTGTTGTTGTTGTTGTTGTTGTTTTAAAGAAAAGTCTTAAATTATACAGTCTAGTAAAATATAAAAGTAAGTATTTTCTGTCTTTAATTGGATGCAGTTTTATGAAGTGGTTCATTTCAATTTTCTGGCCAAAAATGTACATGTTTATACTTTAATTAATTTCTAAACATTTGAAGATAATTTATGTATTTTTTGCTGCTGCTGTTGCTTTATTTTTTGTCGAACTGCTGGTAGTATCAATGTAAATGAACTTTACTTGTTAAAGTGTTATAATTTAATGTAACAACATGTAAATTTTTTACCTTGGTAGTTGAAAACTGAAAATTTTTTTCCTATTTTCAGATGAAGCATTTTCACCTTAGTTATCACAATGAATGAACATGAAATAGCCAGAAAATTACGAGATTGCCTGGTTCATCTGACAGATGGAAAAGTTACTGAAAGAAAGGTTTGTACTTGCTGTTCATCAATCTTCAACAAAGTCCAGGGATCAATGGGAACTACCCTGACATGGTAGGGTCAGGGACTTACGCTTGCTCCCTCTCCCTCTCTGTGCCACTGCATATCATGAGTGTTTGTATGAGAAACTGAAATAATTGTTCAAAAATTAAACTATTTATAAGTCCAGTCTCTGAGGAATAGGGCTGGGCCAAAAATCAATAAATACCGACATATCGGTTTTATTTCAACATCAGATATCCGATATTCCCATTTTCATTTCAGTGAAATCTCAAATTCGATAAAAATGCAGGCTGGTGATAAGAAAATCCCGAGATCGATACCAGCTTGTGATGCTTTTGCTACTGCTTTCTCTCCGTTGATGGCAATTGTCATGGTAGAGAATAGTTTTTTCCTCCCTAGGAGCTCTGCAGAAAGAAAGCAGGGAGTGTTAATTTCAAAGGGGATGTAGAGTATAGTGTGTCATTCTGCTTGCGGAAGATATCTAGGCACAATAGTAGTTATTTAACAATGATTTTGAGTGAAGGATATTATTATGCGCAAATGGCTATTTCAACAGACAATAGAGCTGCTGATATTTGGTTGGATCAATGATATCTGATAGAGCAAATGTTTTATTGGAAATAATAATTTAATCTAAGTTCGGTACCGTGTACATTAACGGGAGCTGGTGCATGTAAAATCTGTCATGGCTCCTAAGTCCCCCATCAACGATACCTCTGGAGTTCTCTCATAGCTTAAAGGAAAATCATGGTCATCCAAGCTGCCAGCCTTTGGCATCAAATCTATATGTATGATTAATTAGTCTAATTACCATAATTAATTAACGTATTTCTCGGAAACTATCCATCGGAGTGCGTTTTTATTGATTCTCGACCCCCTTTAGGAACCCCAATTGTTACATAAAATTTCAAATACTTTGACACCAAACTTAACCTTTTAATCTTGCAGGCCCAGGAGGTCATACGAAGCTCCCCTGTATTTTCATTTCGGGCAGTTTAAACACTAGTTTTACTTGAACTGCCCTCTGACAGCATCTCCAAAGCCTGCAAACCGTCCCAGAGCAAATTTCCACATGTTGGCATAGGGCTGGGCGAAAAATCAATATTACGATTTGTTTATTTGATTGATTACATTTTAAAAATACTAAAATTAAGTGTGAAAAATATTGATATCGCGATATAAGATGGTATCGATATCGATATTTCAAATTCCAATATCGTCCAGCCCTACTGAGGAACTCATTTTTTTTTACCACTTTTTGTGTATACTTTGATAATTTTCCTTTTCATTGGCTAATTCTTGATTCAAGTTAGTTGTTTTCTCTTTGTTACCCTGAGATTTTGCCAAATTGACAAACTTCTAATGGAAAAAGTCTGTACGGGTTTCAAAATTTGTCCTTTACTAGTTTTCATCATGACTAATCTTGTTACATCATCCTTTTCTGAGAGTAATTCAGTAGCAAGACCTAAAGGCTGCTTACTGCACTTTTGTTATCACTGCAAAAGAAAAAATATTAATGGACAGAGGAGTGTGCTTCAAATGTTCAAGTGGCCATAGAGTGCAAGCATGGAAAACTTATGTTAGATATTCGTTCATCTTAAGTCAGATTGAGTATTATAGTTGTATCAAATATTGCATTTGCTTCTTACTGTAATTGTGTTTCAATTTTCAAATTTTTTCATCCTTTTAAATTTTATTTATGAAGTTTAAAAATCTTAAGGTAATTTTTTCTCTGTGTATTAAAAATTTTATATTGTAACAGTATTGAATCATTTGTAAATTAGTTTTATGTTATGTTCTTAAGTTTTATATATTTCTCTCTTAAAATTTTAGAAACAGCTTGATAACTTAAAAGCTTATTTAGTACATCCTGCATATCTGCATCATCTTAACAAAAGTTCAAACAAAGGATCGAATGTCGCAGAACGTGGAAGCATTGCTATAACATGGAACAAAGTCTTTAATAAAATTAGAGATTATATCGAACAGGTACATCAAATACATAATTTGTTTCTTATGTTGGATTTAATCTATTTTTAATTTAATAATTAGCTTTTAAATCTATCTAATTTGTGTTGGGTACTGATAAAAGCATATTTTCAGTACCCAACACAAATTAGATAGATTTAAAAGTTTTCAGTACGTATTAGATACTATTTTTTTGAAAAAGGTATAATAATAATTAACTTAAAACCGTATATTACTTTCTTTGAAAGTTATCAGTGTTTGTAGGATTTAATAAATGCTGTAGTATTAAGTTGGTGTTTTTACTTCCTTGTACGTAGTATAAGGAAGTAATGTGATCCCGAAAAATTTTGGGGGCCAAATTTCGACAAAAAAACCGATTTTGACTACCTCTAAATTTAATTTAAAGAATTTTTTCGATGCATCTCATCGTAGGCTAGCATGCACGATCATATTAACATGTCTGCAACTCATTTTGACCAGCGGCGAGTCTATTGTGGTCAGTTTTTCCATGCCGTCTGTACGTACGTACGTACGTATGTATGTAACTCGCATATCTCAAAAACTATTGGTCGTAGAATGTTGAGATTTGATATTTAGGATTGTTCTATGATCTAGTTGTGCACCTCCCCTTTTGGTCGCAATCGAGTGTATAGTTTATGTACAGGACCGCCCAAAAGATTCGAAATACATTACGCTCTATGGGCCGAAATTCATTAAACTCGCCTAACGCAAAAACTATTAGGTGTAGAATGTCGAAACTTCATATTTGGATAGTTGTAACATCTAGTTGTGCACCTCCCCTATTGGTTCCATTCGACTGGATAGTTTATCTACAAGACCGCCCAAAACATTCGAAATACATTACGCTCAATGGGCCGAAATTCATTAAACTCGCATATCTCAAAAACTATTAGGCGTAGAATGTTGAAACTTTATATTTAGGATTGTTGTAACATCTATTTGTGCACCTCCCGTTTCGGTTCCATTCGACTGGATAGTTTATCTACAGAATGGCCTAACAGATTCGAAATACATTACGCTCTATGGGGCGACATTCATCAAAGCGTTTTTTAGAGGTTTTGGGCTATTTCAAACGACGCAGGAGTGATATATGCTGTAAAGAGTTAGAAAATGAATTTCTCCATTAAAAAAAGTGTCTTTATCATTTACAGTTCTGCTACAGGAACACTCAAAAGATTTCCAATACATTACGGTCAATGGCAATTTTAGGGGCATTCATCCATTTCAAGCACAATACCGTCCTACCACATAAATTAGGTAATGGTCCGACCACGGTCACGTGCCTCCCTCAAGAACTATGCCAAAAGTCGCCAAGCTTGGCGACTTTTGGTGTACGTGTGTGCATATTTAACTCTCAAATCTGAAAAACTATTATGAAATTTCATATGTAAGATTGTTGTAACATCTAGTTGTGCATCTCGATTTTTGGTTCCAATCTACTGGAGTTTCTTTACAGGACCACCAAAAAGAATTTCAGTACTTTAATGTCTATGGACATCTTCAATATAATACAATTGTAGTCAGTCATTGTTTGGTACATGCCCAAAATCTCGCCGTCTGTCCTCGACCTTGGCGAGTTTTGCCGAAATGTCGCCAAATTTGGCGATAGTCAGTCATTTGGTCCATGCCCAAAGTATCGCCATTTGTCATTGTTCTTGGTGAGTTTTGGCGAAATTTCGCCAAATTTGGCGATAATCTGTCATTGTTGGTCCATGCTTAAAATCTCGCCAAATGTCGTCGACATTGACGAGTTTCGTCGAAATATCGCCAAATTTGGCGCCAAAAATTATTTCGTGTTTTGTATAACTCTAAAACTTTAACCCGTAGAATTTTGAACTTTTGTATTTAGAACTATATTATAATATCTAACTGTTTTCAATGTCTTTTTTGACAGCAATCGACTGGGAATTTATTTACAGGGTGAGCCAAATGACTTTAAATACATTAAGGTGTATGGATGCATTCAATTAATTGAAAGTCAGTGGTCAATGACTACTTTGGCTATCCCCAAAATCTCGCAAACTATCTCAAGTTTGTCGGCTTTTGTTGAAATATCGCCAAATAAAGTGTCAGAAGGAAATCTTTCAAATTGAACGCAACTTGGCGATATCGAAATATTTGGCTAGAAGATATTTTATCTCTTTCAAACAAATAAGTTTAGAGGAAGTGCGTAAAAAACATTTTTGAATTAATAGACGTGCAAGGAAGTCATGTGTTGGACACATCAGATTTTTATTATTAAGTCAAGCGATTATGTACTAGTTCTAAAATTTGAGGTTTATTACTTGAACAGCAAGAATATTATATAGTGAAATATTTTCAAATAATAAACTAATCAAATAATGGAGGAAAAGATATAACTTCGAAATCTATAATGATGATGACATTGTTAAATACATAAAACTGAGTAAAATGAGATGGGCTGGTCACCTTCTGAGAATGAGTGCTAAGAGAACTGCTCTTAAGGTCTTCACTGCCACTCTTTTTTGTAAAAGACCTAGAGGAAGACCTAAGAAAAGATGGGGGGACAGCCTAGATGAGGATTTTGCCAAGCTGAAAATAAGAAACTGGAGGTCCATTGGAGGAAAAAGGGTGGAATAGGAGAGACTTCTGAAGAAGGCCAGGGCCCACAAAGGGCTGTCGTGCCAATGTTGATGATGATGAGATGATAATTTGCCCACTAGTCCCACTGTTGCTCATTGATATTTTGTTCACACAACTAATAGATTACAGATAATATGTAATCATGATTCTTGATTTTAAATTGAGTGTATTATATGAGCTAATAGTAAGTGAGTCAAATAACCACATCAGGGTTTAATCCACTATTTTTTAGAAATCTTAAAATGCTTGGAATTCAGTTTAGAAAGACTAACAAGCTAAGTGAGATAGATAAAATTTTGTGTAATAAAACACATAGAAAGGTACTTTATCTGTGTTATTGTACAAAGTTTTATTTATCTCATCTTTTAACAGCAGTTTCTTTTTGGGTATTTTTTGTTACTTAAGCTAAGTAAAGGTATCTAATAGTGAAATTTTAATTAGTGTGTTGAATAGATAAGTACTATCCCTTAAGTCCAAGACCATTGTGAATTACAGTGACCTAATCAATCCCATCTTAACCACATAAGTTAATTAAATGTGATCAAATGACTCGACTGCTACCATTTTTATTAGTTTCATAAAATTGTTATTAGGTTATGATATATTATATAGCAGCCACAGAGCTTGTTTGACAGCATTAGAACTATGCCAAAATTGCAGCTATGATTTTGCTTATCTCAAGAAGTTTCAATATGAAAATCTATACAATAAGAACAACATTCACATGTTTCCTAAAAATATTTTTAATACTCATTATTATTTTTTTTCCCCCAAGATTTCTTTACTATCATCTTGGCGATCAGTTGCTTAGGACTTAAAATTTTAGTTGCCATTATAACACATAAGTGCTGTTTTTCTTCTTTTTTTTTTATTATTGTTCAGACATTCTTTTATTATATTTACTTAGGAATGCAATAAATTCAAAGAAAAAGAAGCCAGCAATGAAAATTTATCTTCAATTGTTCGAAACAACATTGCTAAGGAGAAAAGATCCTGTTCAGATTTACTTCGCTGTTATGTTAAGGCTATGAATCTCAGTAATTTTCTTTTCCATTGTTCTAATTGTAAATTCTTTTATCAAATTTCATTCATATGATTTTGTGCAGTTTTTGTATAAATATTTAAATTAAATGCACTACTGTTTTATAACTAATATTTATTTTAACTGAAAATCTTCTCCTCCCCCCCCTCCCCCATTCATTTATTTCAGACAAGCAGTATGAGATGGCAAAACCTGTTGTACTACATATACTGGCTGTATTAAATGAGCCCTACACTCAACATGCATTTGGAATAAACTATTCAAATACTTTCTTGAAATTCATTCTGTCCGATCCTTTTATGTGCTTGAACATTCCTGCTGAGACATTGAATGGTAATCACTTCTCTTTTTTCAAATAAGCTAACTTTTCTCCAGAAATATGTATTTATTAATAATTTACTATTAAGATCATAATAATTATATGCTTTTAATGTTTTGTATCATTATGAAAAAAATTATATCTTCTTTTTTTCTATGTTATTTAAACAAATCCAATAGATTATCATCTATCTCAGTATTTTTATTTTGTTTATTTCAATGTAAATCATTTTTCACTGCTTATAAATTATATTTTTCTTTTCAGATGCCATTTGGTTTTATCAGAAAATTATAAAAAATTGTCCTTTAGAATGGAATAAAGGTCTCCTATCTCAAGTATTGCTTCATCTAGTTACATTAAGGTTGAATGTTGGTGCATGGAACTGTTTGAAGATGTTAGATTTTTTTAAACACATATTTAATGCTTCAATGTAAGTATAATTAAGTGTAAAATCTTGGTTCTAAATTGTGCATTTGAACTTATTTTCATTTGTTAGTTTAATTAGACTTCTTTTTGAAAAATGAATGTATATTAATCTTCTGACATTCGGGCGAGCTTTCAATTAGTGCTTCCAGAAGTTCAGACCTGGCCGAAATTCGAAGAATGTTGCCTTCTCCCTTTCAGAAATTATCTGATAGCAATTCATCGCACGTGGTGGTGGAAATCCACACTTCCTTGAGAGCTGATGTTTATGATGATCGCGCCGAAGAATGGCTGGGGTAATTTTCGTTGTTTTTCTCCGAGATATCAAAAAATTCACGAAATCAAGGTTCGAGTTTGTGAGGTTTGACTGTATTATTTAAGGTCATAGAGAAAAATCAAAACTCAAAATTGTTGTCAATTTTAGGTAGTGCCAATTTCTAGACTATTTCAACAATATCAGTCCAGTGCTTATCTTCTTTTTCTGGATATATGAACTTAAAACAGTCAGTTTTTTTCCCTAGGTAGTTCACTAGCAGTTCATCATTGCTAATCTCAGCAATGATACTGATGTAATGAACCCTTTTTGTTTCCCTGTAAATTTTACTAGAATAAAACATATACTTAACTTTTTTTTTAACTTCTCTTGGATATTGCACCATTAAACTCAGTTAATGAGTTCTATAAAGACATACTTCTGTCTATAGAATGGTCTCAAATTTTACACAGTTCATATTGTTAGGCTAATTAATTTTTATCAGGCCTAAATTAATTTTAGGCCTAATTAATTTTATCTTTAGTCATGATTTGCATCTAAAACAGAATTTTTTAAATAAAATAATAACTGATTTACTGTCTATTCAGCTGTCCCATTAGTCCCCATATTAACAGTCCCATTACATCCCTCAGTGTAAGAATTCAAAATATCAAGAATAGAAAATTGCTTGTTCTATTACACAATGTTTGATTTACATTATCATAATCTATATGTATCTGCTATCTAAAAGAATCTTTCCATTAATTAAAAGTTATTTTAAAAGAATAAAAAAGTACAATTAAATATAAAAATTAAAATTTACTTTGATGTGCTAGAAACAACAATGATGTTCTCAGCTTAACTGCAATTGTTGTCCTGTTGTTGTTCAAAGATGTAGTATTACTGTAGCCATTATGTGGTATACAAAATTTTCTTAGAAATATTTTATATTGCACACACAAACTGTTTTGTCCCATTAGCCCCCAATCTCCCCTAGAACTTCGCCAATACATAGCTGCCAACCCTTCCTGTTTCCCAGGAAGACTTCCTGATTTTGAATTTTTCTTCTGTCTTCCTGCAAGAAAATTGTCTCTTTTTTTTTTTTTTTTTTTTAATAAAAAAACACTTTCCTGCCATTTTCCCGTACATACTGCTAAAATTAAAAAAATTATAAATAGGATTTTGTTATTTTGTTTTAAGTAAAAAGTGTGGAGATTTCAATTAATTTCACATTTTGAACACAGTCTTTCTGAACTATCACAGCTGTCCTTATCTTTTCTCTAGGTTGGGGCTTTAGAGAGAAATGCTCTTCTTTCCATTTTTTCATCCACTCCCCTGATTCATTCATTCGTCAGAACCTATATGCATATGCCAGGCTAGTGGCATCAAGCTGCCGTAATACACATATGCTGATTAAGCATGAAGCATATGTGTATTACAGTAGCTAAAGCATAAAAAAAAAGGCTAAAGTACTAAAAAAGCAAGGTAGTAGTAAAATTTAAAATTATTTTTCGACTGTTTTCGACACATTAGTTGAATACTGAGTGCTTATTTACAGAATTTTTAATAAAGCACAATTTACCAGTAAACTCTGCTGATCATGCAAACCCATGATTTTGAAGGATGTTTCCTAATTTAGAATAATCAAGAAATATAAATATGCAAGAATTAAATCTTCTGGAATCATTGTGGATGTTTTTGTGGCTAAAAAAGAACAATTGATTTGCAAAATTTAGCATTAAATCTGCAAATCCTTATTTGGGCCAAAACTAGCTGATGCTGCTTCTAACCAGCTATTCACAAAAAACAACAAATTTCAGATTCTTTCTTGTTTGTACAGTTTAAACTTGACTGGAAAAGTCATCCTGTTTTTCAGGAAATCTTCTTGTTTTTTTAGTCTGATCTTCCTGTTTTAAGGCAAGATAGGTGTGCAGCTATGGTCAATATTTATTTCATTTAAAAACAATTTCTTAAGGTCTGTGTATAGCTTTGCTTTGGCTGTCACTTTCTGTAAAGTAAAACTATCAGTGTGACATCCGAGAAAGTTTTTGTTGTACAACTATTTCAGGGTTTGTACTGTGAAAATGGAAAATTTGGAAAGCTCAAAGGAAAAGTGCTTAAATTCTGGAAATGCCCAACTTAGCATGGAAAGTCTCAGGCTTTTCTTCAATCACAAATAGAAAAATATTTCTGTTCTTCGAAATAAGATATGTTGTATGCTAATTTACAGATGTTGTTATATTTTCTTTCAGTTTTAATTAAATTTTTTAACAGGCTGTATTGTTACATTTTATTCTTTTAGTAACATAAGATGATAAAGTTCTAATTAGTTTTATCTTTACTTATATGTGTTTTATATTTCATTCCTTTTTTTTTCCTTATTCATAAATTTCATAGAATCATAATGTATTAGTATATAAAGTATTTATATTGATTTTTTATGTAATTAATTGATTAATATTAACTTGAATTGGATTTAAATTGAATAACTATTTGACATAGAGTTTAAATTGCACAAATGTCAAATAGCTCTATTATTGATTAATTATCTCCTATATCTGTTTCTAGTAAGCCTAAAAATTTATAGAAATGTATCTTTAAAACTCAAGGAATTTCATTTCAACTAATGAGTATGAACCTTGGTAATTTGTCTCTGCTGAAGCTGCATTATTACTATGATGGAATAGACTTTCATGGAAAGAGACAAATGAGTTATGCCAGTGCATCTTTGTTCTGTGGTTATAACTGAACAAAACTGAATTGTGTAAAAATGAGCATAAAAATTAGTATTTCATTTTAATCAGAGAAATTCTGAGAAAAAATATTCACATTTGCCAAAATGCTGAAAAGAAACTGGATTATTATCATTTTATTAAAATATATTCAGATTTCAAAAGGAGGACATTGCTTTTACACTGATATCATTGATTTTAAATATTTACAAAATTAGTTATAATAAAACAAAACTTTTTTATGTAAAGAAAAAATAGTATAATTTTTTCCTAAATTTCTTTGAGTTCTTATATATATATATATTTCCCCTTTGAAAAACTTGCAAACCTTGTTTGCATGCCATATCAGGCATATAAAACTTGAAAGATACATTTTGTTAAGTGTTGTTACAAGTATGCTGTATACACATTTCATGTGATTTTTCCTATTAATTAATATGTTCAGCTATACCTATTGTGTAATCAGTTTAACCCTTTCAGACCAGGTGTCTACAATTGAGGACACAAATTTTGAAAAAATATAACAAAGTAAATATTAATAATTTGAAGTTTAAAACGGTTGTGTACATTTTAGAGGGATTTAGTAATCAGAATTTTTTTATTTTATTACAAATTTTGTTATAAAAATGGGCATACATATCTATCTGAGAGAAATTATTGAATTGTTTCTGAAAGGGTTGAATATGTTCAGTTCTTATTTTCTTTAATGGATTTATTGATTTAGTTTTAATTTTAAAACTTTTTTTTTTAAACAAAATCATGTCAGAAGGCATTTGTGTCACCTAAATTTTCTTGAATTTTTTTGAAGGTCTGATAAAGCTAGTAAATACCATGAAAACCTCCTTCAGTGTCTTTTATTGATTTGCCAAGATCTAAAAATTGACTATCCTCTTCTCTTATGCAATGTGGGTGAAAATGTGCTTTTGCCAATCATGCAGTTGTGGAAAACAAGACCGTCAGAAAAAACTCAGGTGAGTAGTTAATATCATTTTCTGTGTGTAAAAATACTCATTATAAATTTTAATTTGCATCTTGCACATTACCATATTAAATTTGAAATTAAAAGCTTGCTTAGCAGTCATTTTTCTAAGGAGTACTAACATTCACTTTCTGATGAAGAACAAAATTATGTTAAGTACATACTTAAAAAAACAGAAAAAGAAAAAAAGAACAAAGATGAAAATTTTTACCAAACTACAAATAATCAATGTGTAATTTGAAGAATGCGCTACAGGTGCATTTTGCTTAGCATTTGCCCATAACAAAGATATGACTCATTTTATGTACTGTAAATTCATTTAGCATATCCCAGTGTATCCAATATAGATTTCTGGAGGGGTTTTCCCTCATTGTATTATAATTTGCAGTTTTCTTTTTGGACAGTGGTTCTCTAAAATTCATAAAGCATTTTTCTTTTTTTTTTAAGTTATTATTATTAATTTTATGCAATAATTTTAATGGATTTACTGTTAATTTTAGGATTTAATGCTTGAATTCATTAGATTTCAACTAGCCCTACATCATCCTAAAGGAGCTCATAAAGAAAATGATGGTGCCTTAGCATACGACTGGAAGATTTGGAAAAATCACCTTTTAAGCCTATATAAGTTACTCATTACAGAATTAACTTCTCTGTGTGAAAGAAATAAATATCCTTCTGGGTATGCTGTAGTTTTTGTAAAAATAATATTTCAGTGTGTTTCAAACTTTCAAACATAGTGATCTACTTTTAAGAAACCATATCTATAGCAACCCATTTCATCCTTTGTGCATTGAATTTTTACAAATATTTCACTAGAGAGATACCTCTGGACATACATTCAAGGTTTTGTTATGACTTACCAAGAACTGACTCACGGCCCACAGTTTGAGAAACACTAATTATTTATATTTTCTATATTAAGTTTCAAAATTAAATTTTGTTATCAATTATTCAACATGCATTATACATAAAATTCATTCATTAACATTATGATTTTATATAGGTGCTTTTTGTATGCATTTCTGAATATTTTTATTTTATTAAAAAATACTCAAAAAAAGTGTTGTTAAGATAGAAATACTCCAAAAAATGGCAATTTGGGGTGGGGATACAGTTTGTGAAAGGGGGTGGGGGTCCAAAGAAGCTTATTTTTGGAAAATTTTAAATTTTATTTATAAAATGTTATATTCAGAATAATCCTAAAAATATTAACTTACAATTTTAAAAGCCCTTCCACTATAGCATGCATTTGAAAGCTCTTTCAAATGCATTTTCTCTTACTCTTTTCACGCACCTTTACTCAGTGTGCCTTTTCCTTAAATATAGACCCTTAAACTTGTCTACCTTTATTATTTTTATATACTAGTATACATCCATGTGACATACTTTGGGGGAAGGGGAGCAACTTTCTGTTAAAAATGTATTTCAAAATAATTTATAAAAGTTAGTATGAAAAAATCCACTTTATGCCTTTTCTTTTAAGTTTTTAATTATAATTGTGGGGTTTAATAAGAAAAAATAATCATATTTCAATCAAAATAGCACTAATTATATAAATTGGTGTATTGTAATATTTGATATATTACGTCAATACCACATGAATGCATTATGCTGAGTTTTTCTTTGCTTGTGTGAGCATGTTAAGCCAAAGGAAGATATTTACCAAAAAAGTTGGAGCTGTATTGCACTGTATCAAAGTCGAGCTAATAATGTTCAACAGCTTAGAAAAATAGACTACTTCAGAATTGTTATTTTGAATAATTTATTATTTATGATTTTTTGTGTCTTAACATTTATTTCATAAAGTAACTGCTTTTAATGTTGATTTACATTTAAAATGAATTTTCATAATACATGCTTTTCAACCACCTATTAAACACAAACATGAACATCCGGTTTAAACTAGAAAATGGGCACTTCATTATATGTGGTAAGTTTTAGTCAGACATGAGCTTGGAGGATCACTGAAAGAGATGGACATGTGCACTGCATTCTCCTATTCCTCTGCTTGCTTCCCCCCTCCTTATCCGGTTGCCTTTATTGGTAATTTGCCAATATTTCACGGGAAATGTGGTCAGACAGTATTGCTTCATTAATGATTTACAATGAAATAGCATGTTTTCCTTTTACACCTTTGATTTATTTTCCAGAGATACCCTAAAATAACTATTTAAAGTTCCACTGTAAATTGTAAGATTTGAAAATGGTTATTCTCTAAAAGCACTTTTGATATTTAGATAAAAGTGTGCATGTTTTACCATATTACTTTATTCTGTTAGTAAACTATGTAATTATGAACAAAATCTGTTAGTTAAAATGATTTGGAACTGTATATGAATACCTAGGCAAGTAGGAAAAAGATTTTTTCTGGAAGTTAGATTTGTTATAATAATACAATTGTTTTAATAAATTTACTAAATGAAATATTATTATTATTATTATTTTTAACCATTGTAATATCTTTTAACAACTTTTTTTTTTTGCCATCCCCAAAAATGTATTTTATTTTTCAGAAAGGAATCAATATTAAAACCATGCTTAATTTCTGTGGCTGTTGAAGTTTTTGCCCAAGTATTTGTTGAGCCAGTTGGAGTTTTAGATATAACTCAAGTATCAGCTTCAACTTCTTTTGATGTGACAGGGCCTTCAAAAAAGCGAAAAATAGATGTTAGTTTCAAAACATTGATTGATAATTTGTCTAGCTCCAAAATTATTCCATGGTAAGTACTTTGGTCACATGTAATTTTTGGGTTATTTGATTAATGTAATTTAATAAATTAGAGCAACTCATCTCCATTTTTTTCTATTTAGTTCAAATTGCTTCTCAAATTCAGCGTAAATCCATTTATAGAAACTGCTATTTTATTTTTCTTTTCTTATCTATATGAATTCTTATTTTGATTTTGCTTGTGAATTTCTGTGAAAAAGGAAATTGATTTGTTTAATCCCACATCCGACCTCAATAGTGTGTATGTGGAAGGGGGGGGGGGGTAAAAAATCTGCATGAACATGTTCTCTTCTCCCTTCGGACCTGTGGAGGGAACAGATGCTGGATTAACAAAAAACACTCAATAGAAACTGGTGTTTAAAAGATAAAATAATTAAATTTTGTAAAATAACACACATAAAAAGTACTTATTGAACAGGTTGCCCATTTTATAAAAAAAAATATTTGCCCTTCTTCAGCTGAAACAAGTTTCACCTACTCCTGCCACAGAAGAGTGAGAGCACATGTCTAAACTTAAGTACTTTGTATATATGTTAATTTACAAAACTTTAATTATTTCATCAGTTGCAGGGTTGCCAATTGCTTTGCATTTTGCGAAATTTTTCAGCAAATTTGGTAAACTCCACAAATTTGTTTAGTTCCTCATTTTTAGTTACAAATCCTAAAATAAGGGCTTCAAGTTTTGTTCCATATTTTACTCAAAAACTACAGCAGAATGAACTCGACAATGATTTTTTTATTCTTTTTTAGTTTACGCATGTATTTTTCTTTAGTACATTTTTAAGTTGAAATCATTGTTTATTGCGAGCAGAAAATAATTTCGGGATCAGGTATTCATATTTACATTAAACCAATTCTGTCTCCAAGGCATGGGCCTCTTATCCATCATAGAAATTCCGCTGTGACTTCACTAATGTAGTTCAGATCGCAGATCTTCAATTAAGTCATTTTCCCCTCAATCTTCTCTTCACCCACACCACAGTAATTCGGAACTTTTGAATAGTGTGCTTTGTTGTTTTATCACCGTAAAGTTTTATGCTTTCGAAACCATCTTAATTCATGTATATTAATCATGTATATCATTGCATTCATACAGCAAGGTTTGTTTTCAATGAAAAACTTAACTGGCTTGTATATGTTTTAACAGCAGTTTCAATTATTTTTAAAATGTGAAAAAAAAAAAAAAAAATCAACCAAAAGTTATGTGAAATTTTGGAATACTATTAGTTGAGTACATATGTTCTGCTTTGAATAATTTGTGTAATTTAAGAAAGTTTTTTTTTTCTTTTATTCTTCACTTAAAAAATCATAATTTTGCAGTATAACATCAAGTTATAATGTTTCACTACTTTGCAACTCAGGAACAGCTTTAGTATAGGTCCTTTTTGGCGATGTTTTGATTTGGCGACAAAATCTTGTCGCCTACCCAAGTTTGCCTTGCTGATGCCAATTGTAAACAATATGGCAGATCGAATGGCGCTGGTTCCAAGATAATTTCCTATGATTTATTTTAATGGCTTTTAAATATTTTTATGAAAAAAAAATTAAACAGATAACAAGCTTGCATGTACATATAGATTCGGTTTAATAGAATTTAATTACTTTTCTTTTTATGTGAGGGGGGGGGGGTCTGTGCCCCCCCTTCAACCCCTCCCTTTCTCTTTTTAGTAGATTAAATTAAACAATGCAAACAAATAATATTGTAAAGGCAATACCTCACAAAAATAACAAATAAAAAAGAACAAATTTAAATATATTTTAGCATTCTGACTAAAGATTACGTAAGCAAAATAAAGAACTAATTTAAATCATAACAAACAATGCTTATCTCATACCTTAATTAAAATTGCTAAATTGTTTCAATATTGAAATAATAAAATCAAAATATCAAATATTATATTAATAACGAAATTATTTGTTGCTCCTACCCTTAACAAATAAACAAAGGTAATCATAACAAATAAAAACAAACAATGCTTATCACATACCTTGATTAAAATCTCTAAATTATTGCAATATGGAAATAATAAAATCAGAATATCTAAAATTATTTCACTGTATAAAATATTAATAACAGAATTATTTGTTGCTTCTACCCTTAACAAATAAACAATCAAGAACGAAAATATTAACCTGAAACGTACTATCAAAAGAATGTTTATTCATACAAAACTGTATATAAACAGTCAGTATGAACTTGAACATCCATTTTAAATTTCAAAAATAATTAAATAATAATAAAATTTATTGTACCGCAACTCATAAACTCCCTTAATTTCATGTTGCTTATTGCTATAAAAGCTGGGAAAATTTTTACTTATTTTTTGTATCAAGTTTGGGAAATAATTTTAATAATTGTCTTTACAGGCTTCAAGTTATATCAGCATTTCTTTTAAAATATTCGTCAATTTTGTCTATTCCGGAAGCTGTATGTCTTTTAGATGCTCTTATAGATGTGCATATGTCTTGTAATGAGTAAGTTAAATTTCTCGTAGAATTTACTTAGATTAAATTGTATTTTTCTCCTGTCTCAAACCAGTATTGCTTTTTTTATGTAAATATTCTGTTAAAGCATTTATTTTGTAGACATTCATATCGCCTGAATTTCTTTTGATAAAAAATATTTTCTTCTTTTTTTTAAATTAGTTTATTAATCTCATTTGCTCTTTTCTTATTATTACAATTAACACTATCTCTAAAATTTTATTTTGATTATCATTATTTTATGCTATATATTTGTCCTGTTTAAGATATAACTTTTTCTCACAAGAACATTTTATAAGCTTTTCCTCCACTTTTATTTATATCTCATTTAATTATGCTTTATCTTTCTTATGCTTTAGCTCTTCTAAAAAGCTACAAGCTTAAGGACATTTAGCATATAGTGATACACAAGTCTCAAAATTAATGATGGTTTGATGTTCAGAGACCACTAAAATATATAACGCATCAGTACAATGCAAAATTTGTTGGTCCGTCAGACCAGTAACATTTTATTTACATTTTTCTTGCAAACTTTCCACATTCAGTTCCCCAATACATGTCATCTAATTTTATCAATACATGTCATATAATTTGATCTATTTGATGTTTTTATAATAGATATTTACATTTTAAAATTCACCTCTTAATGGAAATCAGTATATTTGCTCGCATAATTTCTTTTGTTTTTCAATTTTTAAAAATCATGTATATGGACCAGAGAAGTCATGGAGTCACTGGTCCTTTGGACCACTGACTAAATTTTCTAATTTCTACCCCTTGTGATACCTGTCATGAGTTTAACCTTTATAAAGCAGAAACATTTTGAATGAAAATATTTCCTGTTATGTTAATATACACCTTTATACAGCTTTCTAATATTTTCCACATTGTCCAAAGTGCAGTATTGCTGTTTACAAACTTTCCCGCATGCAAAAGCCGACTAACGGGCAAGTGGATAAGACACTGAACATTAGGAGTTCAGTGTCTTATCCACTTGTCACTTGCTAAAGTGTGTAGATCCAAGATTCTGTCCTCATACACAACTGTTCATCTAACAGTCTGCAGTTTTGAGCTTTTTCTTTAGGTTAAGGGTTTAGAACCCCTTATAACGAGTCCTGCACACAAGGTATTCTCCCTCTCATAGACAGATAGCTCTTTTGTAGCTTGTAAAATTGCGTTGATATTTATTTCACTTAATTTTGATTTTACTAGAATTTAATCATATTTTAAAAGACAGTAACAAAGCATCCCTTAAATTCCCAATAACATTAAAAAAAAGTTTTCCAGCATAAATTCATGGTTATTTTTAAACTTTTTATTCAGTTTCTTCTTCTTCTTTAACCCTTTCGCTTTCAATCCGGCCGTACCGGCTCAAAATGCACACTCCCAGATCTGGCCTTACGCCAGGACTAAGCTTCGTCCCGCCCGCGCTTTGCAAGATCCATTTACATGTGTCAAGTGTGAAAAACCCCTTTCTCGTGTTTGCTATTGTAACCCCCTTCCCGCTTTGGGTGATCACAAGGTGATCAGCTGCGTTTGCGAACGGGTGCTTTTCAAATCCTTCGGGAGAGGCACTCCCACTGATTCTTTGCACGCCTGTTTTGATAAAGATATATCTACACAGGTACAAAAGAAAGGTGTTTGGTGGGGGAAAACATACAAAAACATTTCTCGGGCGTTTCCGGGATTTTGAGCAAGCATTCCAAATCAAAGCTTGGAAGCCAAAGGGTTAAGAAAAAATGTATAGTTTATTTCTTCCTTTTTTAAATGATTTATTTACTTTTTAGCATTGAAACTAAGAATTGGCTGTTACATTGCTGTCAGTCATTTGTTCAGGCTTTTGGTTGCCAAGATTCATTGCAAAAGAATGAAATAATTTTCCAGTGGCAACGTGTATGGGAATTAGCTGTTAAGTAAGAAACGCATTATTATTCTTTTAAAGTAGAGTTATGTTCCTAGATAACAGTCCTATGTAAAGAAAAAAAAATTATGTGAATGTTGCTGTAAAAAATTCTCAACCCCTGGTCATATTAATGTGACCACCAGCAGATATATAATTTTTACCTTACAAAAATATACCAGGTAAGTAAAGCATTGTAATCTTGAGAAAATTCAACTCCTAGATTTTGATGTAATAACACATTTTGAGGTATTCGGAATTCATTTATGGTGCTTTTACTTTTGTTTATGTATGTGTATGTATGTGAGTGAACAAGAAGCTCTTAAGCAGTAGATTCAATTGAATTCAAATTTGGTTTATATACTATAGACCGCCCTCATACGACAGGTATGGGTTTTTGAGGTGTAACAATGTATAGCCTTTTTTCAGGGCTACAAAAAAAGAATTCTTATACATTACGACCTATGGGCACAAATCATTTAAAGTACATCTCTAATGTCACATGCAATTACGCACTGATTGGGCATGTATATTGTAGGTCACAGTCATGACCTGCATAGATTTTGGTGTGTATTAAACTAATAGTTTTTTTAACAAGGTGGCAGAAAGGAATTCTGATACATTACGGCCTATGGACACAAGTCATTTAAAGTATGCTAGTGTATAAATAGTGCATTCAAATAAACTGAAATTGCATTTCCATATTATGGGTCACCAACACAAAACCTGTACAGATTTTGATGTGTGTAGGACTTGTAGCTTTTGTACTGGGCTAAAAAAAAAAAAAAGTCATACATTGTTCAGAAAAATCAAACATTCAGAAAGTTGAGTGGAGTTACTCCAAGTTTTTTTACTTGTCCCTTCTTTTGTAAGATAGAACTCCTATGAATCTATTGCTGTTTTACTGTTGTGGTAACTCTTGTCTACATTTGCCACCAAATATTTATTTGTATAGCAATACTAGTGTTTTGGATAGAAAATGTCTATTGGTCACATCAACCCTCTTCTGTATCCCTGCTTTCCTATTGGCAGCATGTCCGCCGGCAACTGTAAAGGTGACTTTTGCTATTAATATAAAGATACGGTGACTTTTTGGAACAGAAAAACTCATTCTATTTTCAAGTTTTGGGCTACTTGTACCTTACTCCAGGCGACTAATTTGAAAATCAGATTTCGGTTTTTGTGAACTCCTCTTTCTCTTTCAAAATTTACATGAATACGCATTTTTAGAACCCCTTAAAAAGTCCTCTGACCAAGGCCACCCCCACCCTATAGGCAGATGCTCTTCGTGTAATTTGCCAACACTCAAAACAAACTCAATCTCTTTTCAAAGTTGTGATTGGTTAGATATCAAACATTCTAATCCATTTCTTTAACAGTAAAATATTCAAGGTCACATTCTCTCTTCCCGAAATCTACTAACACTCTTGTTGCTATGGATGCCCATAAGAAGAGCAAGGTAGGGCACTCCCCTCCCTCCAACAGATTTAGTATATTGTCATATGATATAAACAAAAGGGCATCACAAAGCAAAATGAGAATTCAAGTGTGAAATTTGCTTGCCTCTAGAAATATTTTTTAAAGCTTGCATTTATGCCACCCCCCTCCCAAAAAAAAAAATAAATAAATCTATGGACACTCCTGCTTGTTGCTTTCCATTTCCCATGCTCTGTCCAAACAATTATTGCAATGGAAAAATTCCTGAAAATAGTAGATGGCCGAAGTGTGAAGGTTCTGGGTTCAGGTCCCACCGTGTGGATGTCGATCTAATGGTCTGGAGTTTTGGTAGGTTTTCTCCAGATGTAATGGGAATACGCGTTACAATCCCTTAGAAAGTCCTCCTACCAAGGCTTACTTAGAAAGGTCTACTCCTACCAAGGCTACGTAGAAAGTCCTCCTACCATCCTTGGCAGATTGCCCTAGCGTCGCGTTGCTATAATCACACAAACAACAACAATGCGAAAACTGAATTCTGTTTTGTTTATTTGAGCTTACTCGGACGGTACCTAGCTCTGGTCAGCAGTGCAGAGTTGAATCCACATTTAAGTTATCCTGAAATCTGCCAGTTCATGCTCATTATTTTAAATTCAATTTTAATATATTTTGAAACTATTTTTTTTTTCAATAATACATGTTTTAAACTGATTTCTTTTTAAATGTACTATATGCTCTTTTGTACAACTTATGCAGCTTTTAATTTATCATTTTATTCACTACTACTTAAGTGAAGCTGAATGGCACATGCTTATTGCTTAACTACAAAATCAGGTTACTATTGAAATACTTTTTTTTTTTGTGTGTGTGTGTGTGTTAACTAAAATTAAGAAAATGGCTGCTAAAATGGGGACTTTTTTTATGTTGGTGGGGCTACTAATGATACTATTTTTTCCTTCTGACATTGATGGACACCCTGTATTGGTCCTCGTAAACACTCTCCTGAAATCCCATTTTCCATATGAGTAAATTTTTGTCATTCTCATTCTAATACTGATGATGGCATGTCATACGTGCCTAAGCCGGTCTCTATTTTAATTTTTGTATTGGTGCTATGTATGTCGTTTCTTGATCCTTATTTATTGATTAAGGAATTTATGAGAAATAACCTGAACTAAATTCTGCTTTAACTGAATAGTCAATTCTAAATAATTCCAGATTTCCTTTTTAGTAAAACATTATGAAATGCTAGAAAAACCAAATGTTTCAAGGATTAAAGCAACTTGTGTTTTAAAAGTACACTCTTAATCATTCTACTTTCTTATAAATGCCAATGTATGAAGTAATTTACTTTTAAAAAAGCACCACTGATTTAAGCTTATGTGTAATGTGGTAATTAGTGTTTGCGATGCCAGACAAAAATACAATACTGGTAGTCTGTATTTTTAAAGGTTGTATCAAAATACCAGTATTAATAAGGATAATAAAATAATAAATTATGATCATAGAAACAAAAAAAATATTTTTTTAGGAACATTTCTGTATTAGATTACAATAAAATAACAAAATATACAGTACTAGCATTAAGAGTAAATAAAATCAATCTTATTGTGTAATAGTCTATTTATTAAATCGAACACTACTCTTTATTTAATGTATATATTTAATTTATGATCATTGCATCTGTTGGAACTGTCATTCAGTTGGAACATGTTTTTGTGCAAAAATTACCAGCTCTTGAAAAGGCTCTTTCTGCATCCACACTGGTTGCTTCTACTGTTAATAACGAACTGTATACTTCTCTAAATATTCCTACAAAGTTTTTCGTCTTGTAACTACTATGTTTGATGGTTTTGAATGAATCTGGTTTTAGTACTACTTTTTTATTTGTTTGTGCCAATTTTTTTATTTACAGTTAATTTTAATTTCTTCTCAGAAGACAATTATTTTTCAATATCAACATTTTCTTCAGCAAATTCCTCTGTATCTGGATATGTTAGTATTTGAGAATGAAAAAATAATTTCCCTTACAGTACTGGTATTTTACTTTAGTAAATGCTGGTTTTACAAAATTGTATAATAACACAAAATGTAGGTGTTCCAGCATTGCAATCACTAGTGGTATTTAAAAGCTTGTTTTTCAATATAATTATACTTGTGATTGTGTGTGACTGAAAATGTATAAATTGAAGTATCTTTTTTTTTCTCTCAGGTCAGTAGCTCTCATGCACCAGTGTCAAGATGCTGGACATGGTCTTATTTCAATTCTTTTAAGTTATAAACTTATCACTCCCAAAACTGAATTTTACAATCTTTATACTCCAGGTAATAAAATTACGTTTTCATTACTTTCTAACTTATATTTATTTGCTTATTAGTTTCATTTATAAACACAGTGGATATTTTGTTTTTTATTTCATTTTATAGGATCTAGTAACAGAGTTGCTAAAGCTTCTTTGAAATCTCTTGCCACATTCTTGGAAAAATTTACATCATCTTCAATCTTGGGTGTTAATTCTTTCTTCTCTAATAGCCTGTCTTCAGTAAATTTTGAAAATCAAGTGCTTGAGTGGCTGTTTTCTAGAAAGAATGATGACAATTCCCCATTTCAAGTTGTATCAGAAGATGTAGATTTGTCAACTTACGAAATGTTTGCTCATGTTGCTGCATTACTGTGCCTTCAAAATAATGATTGTGGAGCTAAAATTGATGTTTTATCAACTTTTCAAGGTTTTAAATTTTTCTACATTTTTTAAAATATGTATAACGATTTATAGGAATTTTTTTATTTTACTCCTTACACATTTTAAAAATAAATATTTATTAACTTTTAAATGTTTGCAATATCTAATAATTCTATGCAGTCAAAATGATTTATGTCTATTAAATGTTTAATGTCTATGTTTTTTATTATTATTATTATTATGTATTTTCCTTCTTTTATATCTAAAGATATTGATCATAGATTTAATTTAGATATTGATTTAATTTCAGAACCCTTTTTATGGATCAGTGATTTGGAAATTGAGCTTCTATCTATCAAATTCAATAATACTCCAGATCAAGTACAAATTAAGGAATTGAAGAAATATCCATCATCAAACATTGTATCTCAGCCAGTGTGGGATAAGATTCTAAAATTTTTCATTGAAGCTACTGGTAGTATCTTTCAAGAGCAAATTTGTAATATGCAGGTATGTTTAAATTCTGTACTGTCTTGGTGTTTAGTAGGAGATAAAAATTCATAATTGCTAATATGCAACCATGAATTGATTCATTATCTTTGCTAGCTTTAATAGAATATTACAGAGGTATTGGATATGTAAATTTGGTCTTCTCCAATGCCTGCCCTGATAATCTCTATTTATTATAAAAGCATATGTATGTTTTTGTGTTTCTGTAGGTGGCATTGTAGACAGTTACACCTATTGTACCAAATTTGGTATAAAGCTAGTTATAAACATGATATTATGCACTAGAAAACAATTTTGTACACACAGATGCATAGACTTGTTCTTTTGCAAACTTAGATGTTTTTCATTTTAGAATTTCAAAAGCAAAATATTCACATACAGAATTTTAAAGTGGCATCATAGTTTTAATATTTAAAATAAAGAATAATTTATCTTTTTTGTTTATAATATTAAACTCAAAGTGAAATACTTATGAAATAGTTTAGAATTATGTAGTTTTTTATTTTTTTTTAATTCATTAAAAGGGGTTATCAGTTTAATATTTTGACAGTCATTCCACCACATACTTCTCAATAGTAAAGTCATGGAACAATTTACTAGACTTAAAGAATGTTGAAATTGCCTTTAGAATACCCCTAAAAAGCCTTTAAACTTTGTCCTGTAACTAAAGTGAGAACCATGCTTTATGATAAAGTAAAATAGTTTAGTAGTTATATTCTACTAAAGTAAAAAAGTTTCAGTTCCCTGTGTTCCTTGTGACGAAGGGCTTGGACTGACGAAGGCCAAAACAATTTTTGGACGAAACGTACGTATCTTTTTACCTATAACATCTTATGTGTGTTTTTACAAAGTTTTTTTTTTTTTTACTTTATCATTTAACACCAGTAATTTGAGTGTTTTTTCCATGCTTTATGTATCTTATCACAACTTTCTAATTCATTTCTGTCTTCTATCTTGTTTTTATGTTTTATGTGGGCTTCGGCACCTCTGCTTTATAGCATTTTGTACCAATCCCAAATCCAAATTAGATCGATAGTGGCAGTACCTGCCAAATGTGTTCATTTCTATCACAGACTCTTGAACAGTTCATTTCTAACTCATTCAGGAGCCGATAGATGATAGCACTACTGATTGTTAGGCAGTCTTTGGTTGGTCCGAGGACCGAATTCACAATCTTTTGGCTTCAAGACCGACGCCTCTCCCAACTGGCTCACGGCCCCTTTCTAATTAGTTTACAATCAAACTTAGTTTTTTAACTCTTCAAATAAATTAACTGCAATAAAGACTTGCCTACATGTCTTAAAAATACCTGCAAATAAGTTTTACTTGTAAATAAACATTATTTAGTGAGCATTTTTATGGCTACCAAATGTTTAAAATGTAAATCTTAAATGCTTGGTGTCCTTTCTGTGAGGACCCAACTCTGACATTTTGGCTGTTTTGATAAATTTGATTTCAATTAAACACTCAAGGATGATACAGCCACAAGAGAATCCTTTTCTATTTAGCACATAATTTCCTGGAAAAATATCGATTATTTATAAAATGTCAGAATTATTTTTATCAGTACTAGCATCTGCCGAGAACTGGAGAATGTGATGAAGATATATGTCGATAAAGAAGAATAAACTAGACAGACTATGTTCTTGAGCTGTGTGGCACGCGGTGGGCAATTCGATCGACTACCATTTTGCTGGTAGTTAAGTCGAGCAAGGGAAACGGGAAATGGTTGCACGTTAAAGGGTTAGTTCTAGATTTTTTTTAATAACTAAAAGGTTTTTAGATAATACTTGAAAAGTCAGGAAATATATTTAGTCAGTATTTAAATAACTCAGGGAGCTAAAAGTTGACCTCGAGAGAGAGACTCATACTTGGTTCGCTCCACCAAAAATGACAACCTGAATGACTCTCGGGCATAGACCTCAAAGAGTTAAGCATGCTTAATTTATATTAAAAATACATAAGCCATTTGCTTAAACAGCTATCACTCTAATGGGGTGAAGGGTTTTAAAATACTTATCAACACTAAAAATGTTGCTGTAATTGAATTTTTATTTTGCAGTTTTCAACTAATTCATCTTTCATCAGGCATGCTTGTTTATTATTTGAAATGCTTCAGTTGTTTTATTTTGAAGGAATAATCAGAAAGGAAGAATTAGAAACAAACATCTTTATGTCATATTTACAAGTAAATATTTTTATTTCCTTTTGAAAAGCAATGATTCCAATGTAATGGTTTTGAAAGTTTGTAATTTTATCTTCATTTGTTTGTAGAGATCTCTTACAACTATTGTGGAAATGCTTCATAAAACTGAGTCACATTCTGACAATATTGTTTTACTAAAGGATTTTATGCTATGCATTATTTCTGTGATCAAACAAAAATCTGAAATATATGGTGAAGAGATTGCTGAACCATTCAAGCTACAAATTATTAAATGTATTCCTGAAGATATATTGATGTACATTTTGAATTTCAGTTTAAATAATGTAAGTATTAATGTTTGTGGTATACATTTTTAATGATTTTCTTAAATGGTGCATTTAGGTAGATTGATTTAAAGTATTAAATATTTAAAGTAGTATTCCAGTGAAATAGTCTGTGAAGTGTTTTAATGATTAGCAGTGATTTCTGAAAGCAATTATAGCATGAAAATGTGATCGATTACAAAATATTTAGAAGTATCAAATTTTAAATATGGAAACTATCAATAGTTAGTCAAAACAGTACCTTTATTAATAACCCTTATATAAGACTCCGAATATTTCCTCACATTCATTTTCAGGTAGTTTTCTTTTCTTTTTCCCTCCTCCCCCCCCCCCCCTTTAATGTTTGCATTTCAGGGGACTCAAAGGAATCAAGACTCAAAGAAATTTCATCTAGTTAAGTGCAAATTCACAAAGGATGTTCTGAAAGAGAGAATTTAAGATTTATTTAAAAAATTCTGATAAATATATGTATTTTACAGATCATTATCATTTTAGTTTCTACAAAATTACTTTAATATTTAAGGTTTATGAAGCAAGATTTGCTCACAATTTCTTCACTTCTTAGCTACTTCTAATCTAATCAAAAATCTTTTTATTCTTTTGAAATGGCTGTAAATGGAATTTCTTTCTAATACTGTATTTCAGATATGAGTAAACTAACTGTGTTCATAGCAATAATCCAGATCTTTTAATTGATATTATAAATAATTTTCTTACTTAAAGTTAACTTTTTAAAATAAGTCTCTTTTTTTCTCAGTATTAGTATTCCTTAAATAATTTTATATTTGACTTTTACCATGTTTAGTTACTACAAAAATGCTCTTGCAGCTTCTTGTTAATTAAAGTTCTGATAAGGGGTAGGTCTTTTTGCTGTCCAGAAACTGAAGTCTTTTTTATGTGTCGAGAAGATCATTTGCAATTTATTTATTTTTATTTATTTTTTTGTTCTCATTTTGAACGTTTGAAGCTATTAAAAAAGTTGCAATTTTTGCTAGTACGAAAAGTCAAACATTCACAGAACTCTTTCTGAAGACTTGAATCTGTAGAAATTTGACTATAGATAATCTTGTAAATCAATCTTGTAGAATATGAAATCTCGCATTTGTGAAACCTTGTGCATTTCCAAAAATTTGAAATGCAATTTCAAAAATCACTGCATTGGTAGACTGCTGCAATTCTGAAAACCAGAATATGCACAGATTCTTGTTGGCCTTTAGATCCATTTTTCACCCATTTTAAAAACCTTAAAAGTAAAGCATTCTTGTTTCTGCTGATTTGATAATAAGGGTATTGGCAGTTTTGAAAACATGAAAATCTCCAGCTTTTTGTTTATTATTTGAAAAATTGTTTTTAAAAACCCGAGCAAAAATTATTGTATTGAACATATTTTTTAAAAAGTTGCTTTTTTTAAAAAGGGATAAAGGAAATACCTAAACTTTATCCAAAATATTTTTTTCATTATTTTTTTAAATAGATATATTTATTTATTTACTTCAGCCTGAAAACAACACTTCTGTTCATAATTTGGATAATAATGCTGGTGATGACTTTGAGGATGATTTTGATGAGCCTCAAAAAAAATCCTTTTCTTTTTTAAAAGAAGAAGATTGTGATTTTGATTCTAACTTAGGAGGAGGTAAAAATATTTTATTGTGTTTTGCTTTTTCTGTTTTTACTTGTGCAATATCTCATCTTTGTTTGACAATCTTATTCTATGCTTCTATTCAAATACTAACTTAAAGTGAGGATTTTATACTGAGTTAACTATGTTGTATCTAAGATTGTACTTCTTTTACCTAACTTATTTTTGTTTGTTGCACTTTTAATGCTATAAAAACTCATTTCAATCATCCTTATCAATAAAAGCTTCACAATAACCCATGACTCGTATAGTGAAAAAAATAACGTACATGAAAAATACCAGATTAAAATACACATATTAAAATGTTGGAACAAAACATAATGCACCAATTTTCTACACTTTCTGTAAATACAAACTAAAATATTGAAAATTAATTCAAATTAAATATACTGAAATCTTGTTGATTATAAAGTAATTGAAACTAACAAAATAATAAAGAATCAAATCAAATTTAAAAATTCTTTTAATCATACTCTTATGAAGTACATATTCGTGTTTGATAAAATCTTATTCAAAAACATTAAAGCTAGCATTAATCTTTACATAAAATATGAAAAAGGAATGATTAATAAAATTTAATTTTTATAAAAAACTAAATTAACATGGCTGATTTTATAAAAATAATCAAAATTATGATTTTAATAGAAGTTAAGAGAAAGGGGAAACATGTTACATGCAAAGGGAATGTTAATTCTTACGAATGACCAAATGCACCGTGTAGGAACATCATGCCTTCCGGTATGGCAGTTAATAGTATCCAGTTAGTCCCTTTCAGAAACTACAGTATTTTCTGGCCTAAAATCTGTGGATTATCTGTAAAAGAAAAAAATTTAAATTTTAAGATGTGTATATACGCCGCCACGGATTATCTGTTTTCTTTTTTTTTTTTTTTTTTTTCCCTGAAAAATTTTTAGTACAGGATTTACAACAAAATTCAATAATAAATGACTCCAGCAAAATGTATCTTCCAATTAAATATTGAGTTTTTACTAAACTGTAAATACTTTTAAACATTCTGTTTTAAAAAAGTATCTATATTGTTTTCCTTAGAAGGAAAAAATATCCAGTAGCATACGTAATTGTATAATGCATTTTCGCATTAATACTGTCCCAGTTTCAAAATATGTTGTTTTAATTACCATGCTAAAACTCTGCTATTTCTGATTTCTGTATAGCTTGAAATGTGAAACATTTTTCCTCTGCACTTAAATCACTATCCATCCATAAATAAATAAGCAGCTTGCTAAAAGGCAGCTGAAAAGAATTAATTCGGAAATAAAATGTTTGTGTTAACACTCAAAGATTGCTTATCAGCAAAATCATTTGGGAAGGGGAATCAGCCAGACATCTCAAGTGAGACAGCTGTTTTTGTTTGAATGCATCAGAGTGGATATGAAAAACAAAGCTGGAGGGGCCTGTTAAACCAATAAAAATAATTTTCCTCCTCAAGAGAATAATGCTCGTTAGTGTTGTTTATTATATATTTTTTTCTTTTATGACATATATGGCTCTATAATATTTACGGTGTACGTAACAGGGCCTGCACAAGGCACGGGCTAATGACAGCACACGGCAGGCACAGGGCCCTGCGCTGCGCCCGAGGTTTTTTGGGAGGGGGGTAGAGAGAGGGTGAGATTTAGAAAATAAGCTATTCAATGTAAAATTAATATTTTTATTCCTACCGGAAAAAGGCATAGTTCGGCAGTCTTCTCTTTCGCAGTTTAGAGTATCTGAAAATGTAACTAAAAAATAAATATAGGGTTGTACTAACCCTATGAATGAAGAATAACTATTATGTGCTTCAACTTTGACACTATAAAGATTACGTACACATCGAGGCGAAATTTCTCAAACACTCACATTTAATAATAATACTATTTACAAAGGGATTTTACAATTCTGGTACCACTTAGGTAAATAATTAAATATCCACACAGGATTTACTGTGTAATTAAGAACAAAAACAATGAGCCACACAGACGTGCATAAAGCAAGCCAGTCTACTTACCCGGAAAGTCTGGGAAATGAATTTCTAAGAAATAGCTAAAAGGTCAATGGATCAGAAAAAAAGAAATTGAAAAAAGTCAATGTATACTAACATTGGAAAACTATAATATGCTTTATATAAAGTTCACCATTAAATATTTGGAGTAATCAATACATATAGTAATTATAAAGTTCAATATCATGTTCATTCACTTGGCTAATTTTAATCATTTCTCTTTTAAAAAAAATTTAAGTATTTCATGCTGAGTTGCACAAAAAATTACTATAACGCTAAACAATGTGAGGCACATTTTTATGCACTTTTACGAACTAGTTTATATGCTTATAAAAAGCATTTGTTTAGGTGAATAAGGTATATGATTTTTCATTTCAGATTAAAATGTTCTTTTTAAGTTTGGAATATCGTTTTTAACATAATATTTCACTTCAAAAACAAAATCTGAATGTTCGAATTTCCATATTGCTTTCCTCTTAGATTTCATTTCTGTTTTAGTGAAACCTTTTAGTGCAAAACAAGAAGCCATAATGTCTGTTTACATATTATTGCATTACAGGGTCATATACTTTATTTGCTTTTCAAAAATATTATTCTGCAGCATTTTTAAGCTCTAATCAACTTTTTGGGAATAATACCGTAAGCGGGGGCAGGTTTAGTTGGCGACTTTTTTTTTGTCTCCAACGTCTAACCTTGGCGACTTTGTTTTCTCGCCAAACATAACATAAACATAAGTAGTTATACAAGAAAAAATAAACCCAAAACTACAATACACTTATCTAAACACCTTATTAAAACATTTGTAGACATATTTAAATGCAATTACAAACAAAATGAATATAAACAAAGCACTAGCCCTGGGCTGTAGGTACGTTAAAAAATAAATAAAATAGAACCTTCAAAAGAGGCAAAATACTAAAATATGTTTCTGCGGGAAAAATATACAGCAAAATTTCCCTTAAAGTGTTAAAATCACAGTTTAAAATTAATATATAAACACTCAATTAACTGTAATTTAATTTCATATGATAAATGCTTAAAAAGTAATCTTATAAATAAAAATGAAATTCTGTTTGTTTGTTTGTTTGTGGATTTGATTCGTATACAAATCCACAAAAATGGACCTATAGGCCTGAAATTTAGCACAGATATCTAAAATAGTATAAAATAAATCGTAGTCCACTTTAAAACTTTGAAAGTCCACCCGTTCCCGGAATTTAAGAGATTTTTTATGCTCTCCACGCAAAAAGCTTTCCGTAATTGTAACCCCTGTAGTGAAAAAAGTGTGAAATAAGGATCGTGGTGGCCATGTGTGGCGATTTTGCCGAATAAAATGTTTTAAATTCTTAAAGTAAAAATAAAAGAATAATAATGATTTTTTTTTTGTTGTTAGTTTATATTTGTAACATTATTATTTTTTTATTATAATATCGTGTGCATGGGAAATCGGAGCAGGAATGAAATGTTTTATACGCAAAATAATAAGAATATAAGATTTCCGAGGCTAATGGGTAAATTTTTTTAGTTTGGCGAAAAAATAAAATGGCTCAAATGCCGATTTTGAGAAAGTGAGTTCTAGCGGTTTGCACAGATTTCGGCTTGGCGCAATTTATTGAGAGCTTAAGGAAATAGATTTTTGAAAACAAGTGCAAAGGTTTTATTAGAATACAGCGTTAAATTTTAATGGTCCGTGAAGAAATAATGCAGTTATTAAGGGATTTCAAGCAATCTATCTCCAGAATTCTCGCCAAATGAGTACATTGATTTAAGTTGGGGGAATTCCGCCAAATTTCAGAAAATTGAAATCTTCTCATTTAGTACATCGGAGTAACGATGAATAAAACATGTTATAGTTGATAATTTTAAAAAATTCGGCTGTATTAAAGGATTCCACTTTTCAAATAAATGCTTGCTTTACTTTTTCGCGGTCGAACAATTTCCCATATTGATTGCTGCTAAGTCAATGCTTCGAATGATTCCCTGAAAAAACTCTTGCAAAATGGCGTATGTTGGCACTTCGGCGAGGCTTAGATTTGAAACTGGATTTTATTTGAGACTGGGTCATATAATGACACTGGTTATAGATAAAAATGAATGTTGGTATGTGTGTATGAGGTTGAAAAACTCCAGCACCGTTGAGCACCATGGGCGTAGCCAGCGAGGGGCAGGGTGGGGCAGCTGCCCCCCCTAAAATGGGCTGGTCATAGGGTCTGATTATGACAAACCGGGCATTCTCCGGTTAGACCGTTGCACCATGAAATTTGGTTCACCTAAGTCTTTTATCATGGAGAAGCTTTTTATGCTATCCGTTTTCCTCTAACTTGCCACCAGGTGGCGCAGCAGAACGTCGAATTCTATTCCATTTAGCCGTTTACTATGCGAATATCGTCCAACCGATTTCGATGAAATTTGGTACACGCGGATATTGGAACACGGAGAATATTTTTCAGTATCCATTTTGCTGTAACTTGCCGCTAAATGGCGCTGCAACGCATCAACTTCTATACCGTTCAACCGATCGGCATAAAATTTTTTATACTTACACATTTGAGCACGAAGAATATATTCTAACTGCGTTCCTTTTGATGTTACTCACCACTAGATGACACTGCAATGCATTATTATTTTAACTCGCCACTAGATGACGCTGCAGCAGGCCAAATTATTCAAACGGTCGCTATGAAAATCAGTATACATAGCTATTTGAACAATGAGAATATTTTGGCGTTATCCATTTTGATATAACTCGCCACTTGACGGCACTGTAGCAAATCATTACTTTAATTAACCACTAGATGGCCCTGCAATGTATCACTTCTTGACTGTGCAAATGATCGCTATGAAAATAGGTATACATAGATATTTGAACACGGGGAAGAGTTTGGCGCTACATCGATATCTGAATGCGAAGAATATTTTCGCCGTATCCGTTTTGCTAAAACTCGCCACTAGATTGCGCTACGCCGCATGGCCTTCTGCACCGTACAAACGATTGCCTTGCAATTCAGTATGCATGATTATTGGACACAATATAACGCGATATCCATTTTGCTATATCTATTTATTACAATGAATAGTAATTACCACAAATCGTAATATCAAAAAGTCCATTCATTCCCGTGCGAAGAACGGGTACTTTAGCTAGTTACTTATATATTTACTTTCAGAGCAAGTCACTTTTAGTATGATGTAGTTTGAAACAAGGACTGAGACAAAGTCATACATAACAGTCCCGGCAGAAATGTTGTTTCTTTTCATTTTCAATTTTTTTTTTTTTTCAATGAACATACATAACACTGCCTTGCAGACCTCAGTTTCTTTTTTTTTTTTTTTTGTGTGTGTGTGTGTGTATGTGGGTAGTATTATTTCTAGAAAAGTGTCTTTCTTCAATCTCATAGCTTTTTTAATATGTGTTGCAAAATAATCATAGCAAGAAAGCAACTCATTTCATTTTCTGATGTAGGTCCATTTCTGCCTTCTAAGAATGCTATCTAAATGTCTTTTTCCACATAACGATTTGTTTCTAAAACAATCATTTCACAACAAATTATTAGCTATGAAAGTATCAGAAAATTGAAGCTTTCCTTTACTATCATAAAAATTAAAATTTACATTGGGTTTCCTCATAGACTGGAATCTCTGAGGAGCCACAGGCAGATTGTCACAATCTATCTCTTAAAATTACGTTGCTCCATCAAAATTATAATCTCTTTCATTGGAATCAATATCCTCTAAAAAACTTTTGCAACTATCAGAATCATTCAGTGAAATAAGTCTCAGTTCAGGAATTTTTCACTCTAACAAAAGAATCTTCAATTATTAAAGCAATTATTAATTAGATAAATCCTAAAAAAGCCAGTATTTTGGTACAAAAAACTTTGACAATAATCTATCATTGAAAATATGCATGCAAATCAGCTTTGAATATTTATCTAAATATTTTAATTGAGCAAAATAGTAGATACATCTAGTTTTCCAAATGTATATATACACTATATATACTGGATTGTGGTGTACCCACAACCCAAGTGGTGTAGTGGCTTAAGAACCATTCTATAATGCATTGGGTCTGGGTTTAAATTCCGGCTTGGGCATGGATGTTAACTTGTCCATCCCTTCATAGGAGGTAATGCTAGCCGCCCTCTGGGTGCCCCCATAATAAAATGGCTATAAACCTTCAGGCAGTTGCAGTGGATAATGCTTAATTGGCAAGGGTCTGCCCTGCCCGTTGAAAATATATATATGATATGTATATATACATACACTGGATTACTACCACCATCTATTTGACAAACTGAAATTAAACTTCCAACAAAAAAATACTGGCAAAGCAGTTGGAATATCTGAGGAGAAATACCTCATGTACAGCATTCCGACATATAAAAGTAGAGAAAAAACTGTGCCTGTACCAGACACGAGCAAAACAGCTAAGTGGTGAAAAAAAATTATTTATAAATTTTTATGTTTATGTATAATGTTGTATTTTCAAAAGTTGTAATTTCGTATTTATTTTTTCTTTTGCAGAATGTTCTCAACTTCTCAATACAAAAAGTTTACGTGAAAATTTTCGATTACAAATGCAGTGTCTTCAAGTCATTGGTGAATTTCTTAACATCCTCGTAGATGAGACTTATCTCAACAACAGTTATTTTCATACCAACATGCTGAAAAAACTAGTATCTGCATTACCAGATAAAGAAAAGTTATTCAAGACAGCTGAGGATATTCATTTGGTAAGTACTATTCATTTTATTGTTTCTATTCAAATAAAAGTTGTATCAAGGGTGTGACCTTGTTTTAGTGGTGAGTCCTGAAAAAATGTGAGTTTTCAAATTGCGAAAAAATATATTTATATGAGGACCCTTATCCCCTTAACACAGTATATATATTTTAAATTTTTTAAGCAATAAATGATTATAAAAATTATTTTACAAATTTTACTGTGTTTCACCTAATTATGTAAGTACTAAAAACCTAATTATGTTGTTAAAAAGTTTGCTCTATTACTAATCAAAAACCATTTCCCCTAATACATTTAATTCTTCTTCAGTATTTATTTTTTATAGCTACACTTTCATAATTTTTAAATGATCTCTTTATTTTAAAATCAATATTAATGTATAAAGTATCCTTACAAATTGCTTTTCTTAAATCAGAAAAAGGAAACAGTAAAATCTCTGACTGCTGAGAATATAAGATTGCATAAATTAAAAAAATGATTTCCTGCTGGGTGGAAAATTTGCCAATATCTACCAATTTGGCAAAATTCACCCTTTCAGTAGGAGACTGGCATGGTAGGGCCAGACAGATCTGTGCCCCCATGACAGCACCATATAAGCATGTTTGAAGTTAATGACGTGTCATATGGCTTTTATACTGTGAAGCCAAACATGCCCAACCAATGAGCAAAGAACGATGCCAGGTGTAGGACATTCTATGAAAAGCCCATAAATGCTTTAGATAAGTAAAAAACATAAGAGTTTTTTAAAGTGCTTGTTTTAATGGTTTGTATTAAAAAAGAATAAAATGTGTACATTAAAGGTCATATTATTTCTGATTTTCCTAATTTTACAAAACTCATTCCTTATTTTCTTATTTCTCCTGCTTTTTAATTAAAATTGGGACTGTTTTGATCCATTGAAAGTGATTTTTTTATCCTCATTTCCCTCTATTTCCCGTTCTGTGTTTTTGTAGAAGTGAAAGTTATGATGTCAGAGGAAAAATGATTCTTTTGTTTTTTTCCCCAAAAACTTTGAGCAGCTTAAAATGAGTTCTCAGATATGCTAGCAGATGGCACATTCTTCACAGTGCAAAAATAAATTTTGAAAAAATGTACATCACTTAAGTTGCTTATGATGGTATAATATTTTAACAGAATTGAAACAAAGTCTTACCGGAGGTTTTCATCAACTTTACAACCCCCTTTCCCTTTCCCTTTCAGAGTGTTTTTTCCAAGCAAAGCAAACACTTCCTTTGCAATGTACCTCAAATCCTTCAATCTGCTTGTGGGTTATAGGCAAAATTGTTTTTATTCTGCATTGCTCTTAATCCCCAGTGATTCAAACTTGATTATTCTTTAAAGTCCATGCTGCATACCTGCCATTTTTAACACTTTCCAACAAGGTTGAAAAGTGTTTATGATTTCGGTTTGTCTGTCTGTCCGTCCATTTGCACTCCCGTAAATATCCATCGACTTCGGTGAAATTTGTATTTGTTATTCTTATCTACTGTACCATGTACCCTATTGAAAATGGTTTATGTAGCATTTATAGTTTTTTTACAGGAGCACTCAAAATATTTCCAATACATTGCGCTCTATGGGAAGTTATTCTTTAAAGTGTATCATCCTTACTATATAGTTACGCTGATCTCTGACTTCCAGATAAAACTTTTTCCGCCATTACTGCGAAAAGATTACAAAGTACAACATAAAAAGCCTAATAACTTCTACACCATTTGTACGATCCACTTGAAATTTTTCATAATTATGTATAAAAAATATAGAAAACAATCTGCGCTACTTTAAAAATCTGAAAATCCACCCGTTCCCTCATTTTTAAACGATTTTTTGCTCTTTTCAGCTTAATTTTATTTCCGAGAGTAAAAAAGTTTCTGCACATTCCCAAAAGAGCATGAAATTCGATTTTAGTATATATAATAAAAATTGAATATGTATTGGGTTGGCAACAAAGTAATTACGTTCTTTTACATAAAATTCAAACAAATACATTTTCAACAAGTTTTTAATTACAGGCAAGCCGTGCCTAAACATGGGTTTCATATTTTCTCCATTTTAAATCAAGAGTTTATCTGGTAACACTTTTTTCCGTGAATGAAAGATGGCCACACACACACACCCGCCCTTTTTACGTCTATCCTCCTTGGAGGACAATATTCAAAATTTCCTGAATTGATTTTTAGGTATTCGTGACTGTTGTATTTTACAACAAGAATTTCATGGATATCTCTATTTTTCTTGGAGATCATGTGGGATGTGTGAAAAGACCTTTTTGGCCACCTACTCCTCCTAAGTTTACGAATTTTGGAAAATGCTCTCTAATTTAGCATCTATCTTTATGAACTCACGTATGTGCCAAATTAAGTATCATTAGCTTCAGTAGTTTTGGTCAGGTGAAATATTGACATACGGAAAAACGAAATTACTTTGTTGCCAACCCAATAGTTATTTATTTTAGGTGGACGAAGATTAAATATATTAAGTGTATAAATGTTTTCATCAAACTTTTTTTCTAGAGTCTGTTGCAATTGCCTTCACTATGGGCTTTGACTTCTAGTTTTAGAGATATTCTGCTATTTGTAATGAAACAATATTGATATATGTTGTTAAGGATTACAAGATGAAGCTTTCTATTGAAAATAGTGTCTATATAGTTAAATGATTCTTCTACAAGAGCACTCAAAATAATTCCAATACAATATGGTCAAAGGCAGTTTAGAGACGGGCATCTATTTAAAGCATATAATACTATAACCTACAATATAATTATTAACTAACTCCGACAACGATCAAGTGCCTCCCTGAAATTGCACCAAAAGTCACCAATGTTGGCATCTGCAATGTTGGAATGATGCAATAAAGTGCCAAATATGGTTTGAAAAATATCAAATGTGATAATATTAAGCTATGGCGATTTCATTGGCAATTTTGAAAATTCGTTATTCTCGCTGTAATCAACCGATTAAGTGTATTGTGTTTCATTAAGGAATGGCTGCATAGGAGTGGGAGGGGGGTTGAGTAAGTAGAATTTCTCCTACCGATGAAGATCAGAGTAAGATTAATGCGTAAGAACCCAAAAACGGGTTAACAGATTTACATGGAACAAAATTGCAAACTGATTTTTTTTAGTGCTTTGAAAATGAATTTTAGACTGCTAGCCCTTAAAAGTATAAGTTTCTGATCTCCATGTTCATCCAATACCCTGTTACATAAAATGAATATTTATATTTTTAACTTACCAACAAATTTGAATGATTTCAGTTTGTTTGTCCATTCAGTTGTCCACCCGTCCAGTGTTCTAAATCATTAATGGTTTTGAATATGTTTGGAAACTCATTTGACAAAAAAATAGTTTGGCGGGAATGACCGCTGGAATAATGCGTAAATACCAAAAATAGTGTAAATAACATTTACAGTTCTTTTACAGGAGAAAAAAATCAAATACATCGCACTCTATGGGCAGTCATTCTTGAAAACATATTTTAGAGATTTTGTTTTTTGATAGAAAACAGTGTTGGCATACATAATATTAAGGCTCTCAAAGTAATGCTCTCCACTGAAAATAGTGTCTGTATTATTCAGTTCTTCTACAAGAACACTCAAAAGAGTTCCAATACATTACAATCTGTGGCATTTGAGAGACACTAATACATGTCATACATAGCTCAAGGCAATGATTATAAAATTTTTAGATTCTTCAGTTAAACGATTTTTTTTTTAAATCTCTTTTACAGGGTCTCATAAAATTGCATATATAGTGATAATACAACATTATCTTATCACCGAAAGCTCACCAGATTTAAGGAAAATACATTGCCAAATTTGGCGAAGAAATATTGATGTGTTGGAAAGTGTTTTATAATCAATGCGTTCTGGTAAATCATGAAGATGACCCCTCACATCCCACACTTCTGGTTTGATCTTCTTACTCTTAGCAAAAATCTCTTGTTGTTGACGAGGAGTTCATATTAGTTCTGAGATACGTTATTTGTGAAAAACTTGCATGATATCCCATTTGTGTTAGATCCTGTTGTAGCATGAGTCCACTGTAATTCTAGCATCATTTGTCTTTCTTATATTTTTTTCTTTTATAATGTTGCCCTTATGTTTATCTTTATATCATCATGAAATATTCTTTGTAGATTAAATCTAAAAATTCAAAATAAAATATACCTGTGTAATGCTATGTCTACTTGAAAGTCCATAGTCTCACTTTTTGTCACCACATGCAATTATAATATAAAAAATTCCTTATTAGGTGTCTCCGGAAATAGCATACTTTTATATGTGTGCTCATGTTACCAAACTAAATTAAATTTTATACTACTTTTTTATATTTTTGTTTAATTATTATTTTATTTTAGGTATTGCAATTGCTAAAAAGCATCCTTTTGACTAGAAGCTTAGATGAAGAAGTGATTGAAAAAATTTTAAATACATTTCGGTAAGATAATATCCTTCTTTTTCAATATATATATATATATTTTAATTACTTGTATATTTTTGAGCAATAAATTACCAAAAAGAATTTAATGTGTGATTAACATGTTTTGTATGAAAATTATAACCATATAATGGAAGCAAAAAAAAAAAGAAACTTTTTATTTTTTCCTTCGTGTATACAACCATCTCTCACTTTGAAAATCGCGTATAACTGAAAGGGTCTTATTTTCTAAATCTTCATCTAAATTATGAGAGGCAAAACATTTGAGAAAAGTATATAAACTAGTGTTTGAAGCCAACCCCAAAAATAAAAATCGAGCAGCGTTAAATCAGGGGATCTGGAGGGCCATTCTGTGACTCCTTTCAAACCAATCCACTGTTTATCAAAGTTAACATTGATCCAGTTTGTTACACTTATAGCCTTGTGTGCAGGTGCTCCATCTTGTTGAAAATACATACATTTTACATGCAATAATGGTGTATTCTCCAAAATATTTGTTACTATGCCATCTAAAATAAGCTGCAGATATTTTGAGGCTATAAGTGTTCCTTAATTAAACATAGGACCAACAAGTTCGCCGTTCCAAATTCTGTACCTCACGGAAACAGAAAATTTTTTTTGGTGGTGTATTTCTCTCAAAAATTGCTTTAGTATTATTCCAATAATGATCGTTATGAGTATTTATTGACTCATCTTCTGTAAATAAACATTAATCCATCCACATAATATTTTCAATAAAATTCACATTTTTATCTTGTTGAATTAACAACCAATTGCAGAATGCCAGACGTTGAGCAAAATCAGATGGATGGAGTGCTTACAGTCCATGTATACAAAATGGATGCCAACCAGACTTCGTGCCGATTACACAGATGTGTAATCGATTACGATTACGATTAATTTTCACTTTTAGATCAGGATTACGATTACCGGAGAAAGTATAATTCCCGATTATGGTTAGATTACGATTATCATATAAAACCCAATTTCCGATTAAGATTTGATTACGATTATGTAATCTGTTAAAACTTTCGATTATGATTACATTTGAGTCCGATTACGATTATATTACGATTACAAAACTTTTCTTTTTACCCTTCTGGCGTTGATATTATAATGTCTAAATTTTACAATTTTAATTCAAGAACAGAATAATGGGTCCATCTGTTCAGGGAGCTGAATTACAAGAATGCCATACAGCAAGAACTTCTATACTATTAGACGAATCTGGTTGATTTCCTAGGCCCACTTGTGAAAAGTTTTTTAATGCATACAAACCTCTATTTGAACATGGCATTTTACGATTTTAACTTAAACATATGTCATTTGCAGTGTGCGTGTGGGGTGGGAGGGGGGGGGCAGGCTTGGTGGTTTAACACATCTTTGAAATAAACCCAGGTTTAACCTAATTAAGCAAAAATTAGTATACAAAAATTGATATTTGATCCCTTCTATGCTCGGCATTGCTTCCTTGCCTATGTCCTGATTTTCTGGTTCCGAAAGAGGTACTGGCAGACGCATGAAAAGTTAGCCGTGGTTCCTATTCAGCCGTGAAGGAGGAACCTCTGTCATTACGATCTTGCAACGATGTGCGCGAACATATTAAACCAAAGTTTAAGATTTTTTAATGCATTGAGTAAAATGCTAAAAACAGGGGCTCTCGACAAATGCATTGTTTTCTCCACAATAACCGTTAGCCTGAATCTGAATAGATGAGGCTGAACGCATATTGCAGTTATTATTTCACAGAAAACTTCACGCACAGTTTAACTTCTTTTTTTATACTTTCATAACACGTATATGGGCACTAAATATCTAAAACCGGGCCTGCCGAACAAACAAACTTTTAATTTCTAGAATACACACGCCATTTCAAAAATTCAAAACTAACTACTAACTTTAGATAGTAGTTAGTTTTGAAGTGCATGCATACTACATGCATACTATCTATTGAGGATAATTTAAGAATTACAGAAAGACTTAAGAATACTACTAATAATAATTACTTAAGTATAGCAGAATGGAGATGTCTAAAGATATCTCTAAACATACATCTTAAAAGTGTGGTGGGTCATATATAGTGTATTGGTGCTGGTACGACGTAATAAACAAAACTGGACAGTGATATTGGCGGTGTGAATGGTAAAACCCAATGTAATGCCAATTACAATAAAAAAGGCACGAATTTACTGTAAAACTATTTTATAAATAATTAATCGTTCAAGGATGCTCACTTTCTAAGCAATTAGCTGTTATATATGCTAAAGAACTAACACACATTTTTGTCTCTGGTCAAGAATTCCTTTTACATATTGAATATTTAATATACACATACAAACATACATACTTTGAAATTTAATGAAAATAGTATAGTGCCAAAAGTTGTTTAAACTTTTGAATGTGGTATAAAGGAGCTAACATTTTTATGAGAGATAGAAAATAGGTTAATATAGACGTAGAGATGTCAAAGATTTGCGGATTGGGGGGGGGGATGTCTGTATATAGGTTAAATATATTCAAGAGTGGAAATAGTGAAATTTTTATAGGTTTTGCGGGAGGAAAAGACTTTTGAATCGATGGTGTTTTAAACAAAGTAGACGGCAAGCGGAACATGTTGTCCCTTGTCCTACGCCTATGTTGGTTAATGCGAATTCTCGGAGAAATTATAAAAGCTTATAATACGCACAATAGAAAAGTTATATATAATTTAGTCTCCAGTTTAATTCCAAATTGATAATAAATAGATGCCAACAATTCAACTTCGAAAGACGTACTATGTTTTAATATAATATGTGTACAGTACAAATTAGATAAAAACTAAATATTTTAAATAATTTTCACACTCATCAGTGAAAAAAACGAAGTATGAATACTTTGTGAATCATATTATAAAAAAAATGAACTGTTTTCTGGGACTAATCACTAACACTGGCATAAATGAAAATAAATTATTTATCCGTTAAACTTTTAGAACTAAGTCAAGGCAGCCAATCAAGTCGAAAATAAGACAAAATTGATTTTTAATACTTCATTATATATTTCTAAGCATTTTTACTCTCACCATCAAATTCTATTGGAAAAAAAATGTTAATTCTATTAAAGGGGGAAAAGGGGTTTTGTAGATCATCCCTACTCTTTACCCATTTATCCAGAAATTTATCGATCATTAAAAAATATTGATATTTCTAAAGGTCTTTATACATTATAAAATTATTACATTCTTATGCAATTACATTCTTATTAATAGCACAAAGATATACTAATTTTTAACGGAAATATATGCGCTCCTACCTGCTTATCCAAACAACACAAGGAACCAAAGTTTATCTGTTGTCCACTAATCCAAACAACACATTCATAGTTCTTAAATGCACATCCTTTTCCATTTTTATTTTTATACTTTTCTAAAACTGTAAAAACATGCTGCACTTTTTCCTGTGTAGGTGCCATTTATGTTCTTTTTCACGACCGCAAATCAAAATGAAGAAATGAAGCTAAGATCTGACACCACAAGAAATAGTTTTAGCTATTCCCTCCCGCGCAACCCTCACTTTCTTCTGGGAAGTCCATTCTATTCTTGTCTCTCACCAGTCCAGACTCGGATGAACAGAAGACGACAGACAACAACAACAACAAAAAAGAATGGTCATCTAAATATTTTCCTGGGGGATAAAAATAATACAAGTGAGCTCCTGTCTTCCTCCAAACGTCAGAGCTCCAGGGTAACTTCCTGCCTTCAGGGCATGCCTGTGCCTCCCCGTGAAAATTTTCCCTGCAAGCAGAACAAAAACTAAAACCGGGCAACTGTAATCGTTTTGTAATCGTCTCGTAATCAAAGCGACTACGATTACAGGCTCTTCGATTACGACTATCTGGCAAATGAAATTTCTAGATTACGATTAGACTACGATTATGCGAAAAAATAAACTTCTAGATTATGACTAGATTACGATTACATGAAAAATTTAATTGCCAGATTACGATTATATTACGATTACACAAGAAAATGTAATCGATTACAGTCGATTACGATTACACGATTATGATTACACGAAGTCTGATGCCAACTATATTTTTCAAGAGTTCTATCAATTGATGTTCTAGGTAGTTTCAAAGTCATGCTTGCTTTTCGAATTCTTTCACGTGGGTTGGCAGAAAAATATGCTATAATATCTGTTTCTTCATTTTCACCATACAAGCAATTCCTCCCACAGCCAGGTTTTGGATAAAAAGCATCAGTAGTTCTCAGTGGCCTCATCATCCGGTAAACAAACATGCAAGAAATTTCAGGTGAATTCGGATATCTTCGTACAAATTCTCGAGCAGTTTCTACATTATTTCTATTGCACTTAGAATAAATCATTGTTAATTCAAACAGCTCGTCATTTGTTTAAAAAAAAAAAACCATTATGCAGTACTAGTTATATTTTTTATTTTGAAAATATGAAACTAAATATTGCTACAATATTTTTAATACACTATTTATTCTGATATGTACAAGAAAAGTTTACCGTATATACTCGTGTATAAGCCCACCCGTGGATAAGCCCACCCCCCCAGTTTTCTCCCAAAAATCTTTCATAAATGACTGACCCGTGTATAAGCCCACCCTCCCAACTTTAAAAATGGACGCGTCCGTAAAATACTCCCCCTACCAGAATTCGACTGGCTTTCGGTGATTGTTTTGCGACACAGGGTCAACATAATTGGCGACTTATAGCACTCAAAGACCGGCTTCGAAACTTCTGGAACGAATGGATGGCTTCCGATAATGTACAGACTACAAAGACAGGCAATCTAAAAAATACAAAAACGTAATGTGCTAGATCTTACCGGAAGGGGGGGGGGGGGATTGATATGCTAATTTCCGGGACCATGGTTTTCCCATGTACATAGTATACATATATGCGCGTATGTGTGTAGATGTTTACTGCTCCCTGAACATTGAATTTCCGATGATCAAATTTTGAAATTTTTTTTTGACCCGTGTATAAGCCCACCCCCCCACTTTCAATCCAAATTTTTGTCCAAAAAAAGTGGGCTTATACACGAGTATATACGGTAGTTTAGTTTAGTTGTTCTGATAAGAGTTACTACTGGAAACAAATGAGTAAACTCAAAAGACATTGTCTGCATTTCATTATGCAGTTGTTAAAAAATTTTTTACCATAGACATTTGAAATGGTTAAGCACCACATACAGGAAATAAAAAATTGTCTCAGTTCATCTGTTAGAACATTGCTTTGAAAAATATGATAATTTTCAATGCAATTATGCATTAATGGTTCATTGAAAATATGATAATTTTCAATGGAACCATGAATCTACCCTAAAAATGCAAAAATGGCTCTAATGTAACTATTTTCATACATTCTATCTTTTATAACATGCCACAAATTTACATTTCTATTTTGTGTATCGTCCCTTTGCACAGCCTTCCATTTTCAATTTTAAATTTACAGTTATGCAGTTTTTTCTCTTAGTCTTGTTGGATGGAAAATAAAAACTTTCTAACTGAGAAGTGTTCTATACGGGGGTCGTATAAAAATTTTAAAAGTGTAACTTTTTGTAAATGAATGAGGTAACTTTTTTTCTTAACAGATTCTTATTTCCGACCTTATTTTGAACATTTTTTTAATTTACACCACCCATTTGTCTCTATTAGATAAAGAATTAAAGCCTATAACCACCTTTTGGGACACCCTGTATATATATGCATGTATATATTTTTTTTCAAATTTAGGCACAATTGTATATAAATAGCATGTTAGATTTAGTTCCAGTTGCAAGAAAATATTTTTTCTTGAAACTCATAAGCAATATTGCTCAAATGCTCACACATTTTTTTAGACTTTTTACTTTTTTGACAATTGGATCCCTAATTAAACTAATATGTGATATTATTTCACCCTAAAATTGTGCTATGGAAGTAACCGTTTTATAAAAGTAATGACAAATACATTTACGAAGATTTGGTGCAACAGTCTGTTCAAATAATATGTTTTAAAATAAACTTAAGTACAATATGTATATTACAAAGCTTTGAACCAAAATATCAGTGGCATATATAGGTTTTTATTTCAGAAGGGGCCAATCTAGTATTTGGCTTTTCTTGGGGGGGGGCATTTATCTGAATAAAAATTCTTTAAAAAACTACAAGATCTTTCGAGAGCTTTTAAACTATCAGAGAAATCAGAAAATTTTACCAGAGTCATTCAAAACCTAATTACCTAAACCTTCAGCATCCTAATTAAATAATAACAATGCCTTACAATGTTCTAAAGTTGATTTATTTTAAATCTAATTGTGGCTAGAGTTGATGTAAATCTTTCAAAATTTCAGTTTTTAATAATTGTTTCTCATTTTCGGGAGGGGCCCGCAACCCCTCGGCACTCCTCCTTAAATACACCACTGCTATGTAATTATACGTTTTAAGTTTTTTCTTTTTCTCATATGTTTGATATAACCATATTATCTTTCCCTAAATGTATTTATTCAGACATATAATGTCATTGATATTCTATGATCACCTTTTTGACTCATAAAAAGAAGAAAAAAATTCACCATTTACAAATTTGTTATAATTTTTCCATGTGTTTACTTAGATTAACACTAAATCAGCTGAGCCAATTGCAAGATTTTAGCCAATCAATTTTAAAGCTCTTCTCTCTGCTGTTTCATCATACATACAATCGGAGTCCTGTTGTATCACAAAATTTTCTTAAAAATAAGCAGAAGACTTTGCATCTAATTTTTGTGTTATGGTAAGTATTGTTTTAGAAAACAAAACTTCATACTGTATTTTCTTTTTCCTAGAAATGATCTGTCATTGATGATTTCTTCCTGTGCTTCTGCTCTATTAAAAAGTAAAGGATATCATAATATTTTGGCACTGATTGTTGGCAGTGTGTCCACCACCGACTAAAAAGGCAACTTTTGCTACTAATTTACAGATAAGGCAATTTGGGCGACTTTTTCATACTATTTTCAAGTTTTTGGCTACTTGTACCTTACTCTAAGCAACTAATTTGAAAATCAGATTTCAGTTTCTTGTGGACACCCTTTTCAAAGCCACGATTACTCGTTCATGAAACACTTTAATCTATTTTTTTTAATCGTGCTATTAAAAATAAATGTACTATTTGCTCTATTATATAGCTCATGGAATAATTTATCATTTTATTTATTACTTTTTACTTCTAAGCTAAATAAAGTACATATATTTCTTACACAAAATCATGCAAAAATGCTACTATTTTGGCAACTAAAATTAAGAAAATAGCTACTAAACTATTGACTTTTTTATGTCAGTGAGGCTACTAATGATACTATTTTTCCCTCCTGACGTTAGCGGACACCCTGACCATAGGTGATTAAAAAGGAGACTTTTCCGGATAAATTAAATATGAAGCATCATGGAATACTTTTTGTGGTTAAAAGATCTAATTTTTGTACTATTTTCAAGTATTTGAAGACTACCTTTACTCTTGTCAACCAATTTGGCAATCAGAAAAAGGCAAGTTCTGTTATTTCTGTTCCAAGCTATATTTGCAGCCAGATTGATTCCTCACTAAAGACTGTTTGTATGCAACATTTATCCTGGAGGCCCAAGCAGTGATTTGGTCATCCTGATACATTTGTATTCAATAAAAGTATGTAGGAGAAAGGAACACAGGGTTCCTTTGGATCTTTTAAAAAGCCCTTTAATTTTGCAGACAACTCTTAAAAATGACCTATTTCTCTTCCAACAGCCCTTAAAAAATTCTGAGTCATCTTGTAACTTAAAATATATTTTTCAATAATATAGTATTTGCCATTAAGCTGAAGAATAGAAATTAGAACTGAATAAAATTGTAAAAAAATTAATGAAATGCACATTATTACCACATTGTAACCTCTTCATGGTTTTCATTGTAAAACAGCTCCAGTCGGATAAAATATTAAAAGAAATTCCCTCTCTTTTCTTCCTTTTGCATATTGCATTATTTTCTTTCTAACTTAGTTGTTTCCATGCAAAGATTTGCCGGAAAATTTATGCAGGACTTTAAAGGTCTATGTTAGCCTTCATGTTTAAAATATATAACAAATTTTAAAATATTAAATTTAAATTAAAATATTTATGAAGTTATTCAAAATGACATAATTTAAAAAGATTTTTTCAATTATTTACTAAATGTAGTTACTAGTTTCATATTTTGATAATTATTCCTCGGCATATTTCTCAATAGTAAAATCATGGAACAATGTACTTGCCTTAAATATTATTGAAGTGCCCTTAAAAAGCCCTTACATTTTTATTACCTAATTAGAGTAAGTATAATGTTTTAAAAAAATTAAAATTAAAAAAACGAGATTTCACTGTACACATACTTACACACCACCACCCGTGATTTTCAGCTTTGAAATTGTTTCAAAAACTGTTCAGCCATTATTTTTGCACATAAATGGAGCTAAATATTAAAAAAATATTTTCTACTTTAGAACTAGTACCTGTTCTCTGATTTTTAACAATTTTCTGCTTTTTAACTTTGAAAGAAAACATCTCTGACAACATTAGACCCCCCCCCCCTCCCAAAAAAAAAGGTAAATAAATTAGTTATTTTAAACTTGGTATATCTGAATTACTTGAATTGCTAAAATTACGTTATTTTATATCTTTATTCATTAGCCAAAGAGAACTGAAAGAAAAAGGCAATTGTTCAACAGCTTTCTGTATTCTAGAAAATCTCTTAAAACTTCTTCAGGTAAAATTTCTATGCTAAATTTAAGTATAATATTTTCTGTAAACGTATGTTTTAACAGTATTATTTTCAATTTGAATATTTTCACTGTTACACCAGTAATCCATTAAAGCTTAGTACATTTCAATTTATTAGTGCTTGCAGAATTTCATATTGTTATAGACAGCCAAGGGCGGCTCCAATGGGGGGGCCATAGGGGCCATGGCCCCCTCCGAAATTTTGTTTTAAAACTTTAGATTCGCATACTTCACGATTTCACACGTTCAATTTGCATTTTGAACAATTTATAAACCTAAGTAAAAAGTTCGATGGCCCCCTCCGAGAATTAAGTCTGGAGGTGCCCTTGTAGACAGCATTGTTTTTCACACTGTTTCACAGTATTAATTTGTAGTACTTTTTCGGCAACATTTACATTACCAAAACTGTCTAATTTGAAATGCAATCAAATCATGTTTTAACAAAGTCCAACAGACCATCGAAAATCATTTTGCTATAACAAAATTTCGTTATACCAATACTATGAATTTTTAGAATGACTTAAACAAAATTCATTATAGAAAAATTTTTAAAGATTGTAAAATTATATTTGAAAGTTATAACCCAACAATTTAAATGAAAATAAGCATTGATTTTATTGAAATTTTTCACTTACTTGAAGTGGAGATATAATACATTATTTTTCTTTATACAAACATCTCACTCGCAGAAGAGATTACACACTTTTCTAAATTAAATACATTTTCAAACAAGCTGTCATTAACATAATTTTGGATGATAAATAACTTTTTAAAGTCGCTGCACTTACTAAAGTTTTCGAAGTTCTCAGGATAACAAAAATGTGAGATTCTCATCCACACATTTTTGTTTGCCGCTGCTGTCATGAATGGATTATTAATTTTTTCCTTGAATCCTACAAATAATATCATCATCAGTCAAAGGTACAGAGGTTATGATATTATCATCAGCAGAAAGAAAATCCTCCAGAATTGCATGCATAAGCACGAATGTTTCTTTCCTAATGTGCTCCCACAAATATTATAAGTGTATGGTTAGGTTATCATCACCATCCAATCTTGTTATATGTATGTTCAGAATAGAATTTTATCCCCTTTCCTGGCTTTGTTTTAATGGATTCAGTCATTCGTAATATCAGAAAATTTAATGTAATAACTCCTATGTAATTTGATTTGGGGATAACGAAAGTCTCTGTTGTAACAAGATTCTCGGTGTTATGAACTCTGCTGAAAAGAATTCGACTGTATTACCATTTAATATCATTGACATCATGAATATCTACCAGATCAAGAAAGTCACAGAAATCACAAATGAAGAAAAGGTCACATAATAGAAATTGTAGGTCATGGAATTTACTAAAATTTATGAAATTGACTATTTGTTTACTATATATATACAGTGTTTTCACTAGAGTGCAAGAATCTCACTTTTTTTTATCATTCTCGCATTAAAAAATTATTACTACGAGAAATTCGTGCCCCCTACAAATCGGTTTCTCCAAAAAAAGAAAAAAACTGGAGTGACTCCACATCAGTTCGACTTCCCGAACACTATATTTACCAAGCATTTAAATAAATTTCATTCAACTCAATTATATCTAATGTTCAGGCACTAGTGCACTTAAAATGATTTGAGTGTATATAGGCCACAATGTCTATGAATACTTTTCTGAAGCGCTATAAAAAGCTGTAGGGTGTACACTCGCTAAAATTTATGCATTATGTAAGACAGTGACCTATAATATGCGTACATAATTTGATGTCAATCGAATGCACCATTTAGACACGAGCTCGTTTTAAATTATTTGCGTCCATAGACTGTTATGTATAAGAATTATTTTTTGCAATACCGTGAACAAACTAGCAACTCTACACACACCAAAATCTATGCAGATAATGACCGTTTATACGCCAATTTGTGCTCAATCGAATGCACCGTTTAGGAGCTATCATGTTCACACACATCTCCTAAAAGTAGCATAAATGACTTCAGAAGACCTCACAATATGTAAATACACCCAAAATCTCAAAGTCAAATTTTTTCATAATTACAATACTTTCCTTGCATGGTACATGTTCGGAAAGTTTAAAAAAAAAAAAAAAAAAGTGGACGAGGCTGGGGACACGATTGTTCTTCAACTAGGTTACTTTTATTGCATGGGCCTGACCCAGTTACATGCATTTACCCGAGGCAGGGATAAATACCCATTTGTGAATACTGTATCGACTGGGTATTTACCTTTACCCAAACCAGATCTATAATGGAAAATTCTCTTTTTTAAAAATCTCTCTCAGTTTTGGGGAAAGGGTGAGAAATTCTCATCCATTTTTTTCCCGTAATGAAAACCCTGTATATATATATAGATAGATAGATAGATAAGTAGACAGATATAAACATATACAATGCAAAATAAAGTTAAATTAAATTATCCATCACATGCAGGTTGTGGAATGTTTCCAAAATTTCACCAAAAAGTCAAATAAATGTCAAAAATGCAAGTGGTAAGACACCTTCGTTATCAGTTTTCTAGTTTCATTAGAAAGATTTCATTTGAGGCCAATGTTTTATTGTGTAGTAGGTGTTTGAGAGATGTTTTGTTTTTAATTTGCTCTCTCTTTTCTGTTAATGTCTCACAAATATTATTTTATGTGTTATTATTATTATTTCTTATTTTGTGTTACAATACTTTGTGATATTGCTAGAAATATTTTTATTTGGTGCTCATATTTTGATATGCTGCTTTAACATTTCATTTATCTTCTTAAAAAGAAGAAAATGTATTCAAGACTATGTTAATATTTACAGTATTTTTATGTAAAGTTTATCATATTTAATGTTAAATTACTGTATAACTGGATAATTCTTTTCGTTTATTGGTTGCTATTTCATCTTCTAGGTGAAGTATTTCACTGATTTATAATTAATTTATCTGCTGTTTATTCTTACTAAACTTCCAAAGCTTCTGTAAATTTTAAAATGTATGTATTTTCTGACTAGCTGTCTATGTAGAGCAATACAGTTATGATAAATTAATTAGTTAAAACTCTTATATTACTTAAATTCTGATTCACTCCTCTTTCCTTTAATTTGAACTGTGTCGTTATGGAATCAGGTCCATTATAATTTAATGTAGTCTTGTATGTTTTTTTAGTTATGTATTACATAGATTTTTACATAAAGTTGTATCATTTCATTTATTTACTAAACTCTGCCTCCCTCTGTAATTTTAAAAAGGTTAAATAAATGTTTTAAAAGTTTTTATAAAATGTTTCCCCTTATGGCTATGAAATTTTAGCTTTCTTTATAATTAGTAGATGCTGTGTTTCATCTAACTTTTAAGATAATAAATTATTTTAAAATGTTTAACTCTGATCTTGGTTAGTATGTCATTAAAATAGAATATGAAAAGTTAAATATAATGTTGAGTAAAAAATAAAAGAAAAATCTTATGTTCTTAAAAGTTATTTGTACTTTAGATAGATGCCTGTAGCTCCTGGAGTGTAGAAAAGAAGAAATTAGCTGATGACAATCAGTCAGAGAAGCCTGATTTACTTATTGATTCTCTAATTAAATTTATAAACAGTCCTTTCACTACTGTTCGTCTTTTTGTTGCACATAATGTAAACGAAATAGCTTCAGCTAATATATCTGATCGGATATTTCAAGAAATATGTTCGGAAACTTTCAGTTCACTTATAATTGCTGTAAGTATAAATTCTGCCTCACATAAAATGAAACTTCTTTAGAACGAAGTTTCATTTAAGGAACTTTCTTTTTGTTACTTATATTTTCGCAATAAATCCATTACTAAAATTTTCAAAGTAACTGATAAATTGTACAGTTTTTGTATTTCAACACAATGTTACACATACAATTTCAGTGATATTTATAAATTGAAAATGCATAAATTTGCAACATTCTATTGTTGACAAGTAAAAGTATAAGCAAATAAAATCAATCAACTGATTGTTCAAGAGAGAAGTTGTTTAATCTTCATCTAACTTCATATACATCGAAATAGGATTGCAAATCAGGTTCATCTGTTTTGATTGAAGATGAATTGTACTATTTTAATGACATTTACACATCATTACTAATGTTTGCCTAGTAATATATATTATTATTTGCCATTAAAATGCATCATATGGTTTAAAAAAAAAAAAAAAAAAAAAAAAAAAAACTGATGTGGACAACACAGGACTTCCTTGCACATTTATTAAATCAAATATATTTTCGGCACACTTCATCTTAACTTATTTTGTTTGAGAGAGATAAAATACTGCAGTAATAGTAAGGTTTAGCCATTTCTAGCCAAATATTTTGATATTGCCAAACTCTGTTCAATTTGAAAAATTTGCTTCTGATGCTTAATTTGGCAATATTTCGACAAAGGTAGTAACTTGAGGTAGTTTGCTATATTTTGGGGATAAAGGTAGCAAACTTGAGGTAGTTTGCTATAATTTGGGGATAGCCAAAAAAAAATATGACCACAGACTTTCAATGAATTGAATGTATCCATACAGCTTAATGTATTTACAGTTATTTAGCTGATAAATAAATTTACCCAGTCAATTGCAAACAAAAAAGAGATGCACAGTTAGATGTTACAATAGTTCTAAATAGAAAATTTCAAACAGTCAAAAGATTTAGAGCTATGCGAAATACAAATAATTATTGGTGCCAAATTTGGTGATATTTCAGGAAAACTCGCCAAGGTCGACGACAAATAGAGAGGTTTGAGGCATGGACCAAACAATAACTGACTATCGCTAAATTTGGCAATATTTTGCCAAAACTCATCACGGATGATGACAAATGGTGATATTTTGGGCATGGACCAAATGACTGACTATCGCCAAATTTGGCGATATTTCGGTAAAACTCGCCAAGGTCGATGACAAATGGTGAGATTTTAGGCATGGACCAAACAATGGCTGACTGCAATTGTAATATATTGAAAATGTCCATAGGCATTAAAGTATTGAAACTCTTTTCAGTGGTCCTGTAAATAAACTCTCCAGTAGATTGGAACCAAAAATCAAGATGTACAACTATTTGTCACAGCAATGTTATATATGAAATTTCAACATTCTACGACTAATATGAGAGAGATTTGAGTGTTAAATACATACACACGTACACCAAAAGTTGCCAAGCTTGGCGTCTTTTGGTGTAATTCTTGAGGGGAGGCACGTGACCTAACTATAGGGTAGACTGATATTGTCCTTGAAATGGATGAATGTCCCTAAAATTGCCATTGTCCGCAATGTATTGGAAATCTTTTGAGTACAAAACTATAAATGATAAAAACACTTTTTCGATGTAGAAATTCATTTTGTAACCCTTAACAGCATATATCACTTCTGAGTCGTTTCAGATAGCCTAATACCTCTAAAATACGCTTTAGTGAATTTCTGCCCATAGAGCGCAATGTGTTTAAAATCTTTTGTGCGGCTCTCTAGATAAACTATCCAGTCGAATGAGCCCAAAAGGGAGGTGCACAATTAGATGTTACAACAATCCAAAATATGAAGTTTCAATATTCTACATCTAATAGTTTTTGAAATATGCAAGTTTAATGAATATTGGCCCATAGAGCATAATGTATTTCAAATCTTTTGGGCTGTCCTGTAGATAAACTATCCAGTCAATTGGAACCAAAAGGTGAGGTGCACAACTATGTTACGACAATCCTAAACATGAAGTTTCAACATTCTACGATCAATAGTTTTTGAGATATGTGAGTAACATATGTACGTACAGACGGCATGGAAAAGCTGGTCAAAATAGACTCGTGGTCAGTCAAAATGGATTGCAGACATATTTATATGAACATGCATGCTACCGTATGATGAGATGCACTGATAAAATTCTTAAAAGTAAATTAGATGTTGTCAAAATCGTTTTTTTTTTTTTTTTTTTTTTTTTTTTTTTTTTCCCTAAAATCTGGCCCCCAATATTTTTCAGGATCACATTACTTCCTTACACTCCGTAAAAGGAAGTAAAAAAGAAAAAAATTTAAATTAATTTGTGCATCCCTGTTGATGATCAAAGCTAAAGCACTTTTAGTAGATGTTTTAAAATTTTGTTTAGATTTTATTAGTACTCCCCCTTATTGAGTATTTGTACTTTCAAAACTGTAAGAGAATAAAATCTCTATTTATATCTATAAAATCATAGGCAGGAATTTTATTTCCTACATACTGCTAACTCAAATAACATGGCCGGGGGGGGGGGGGGTTGTTTGCAGTCTTCCTATCATAGTTTGTCTTTTTTTTTTTTTTTTTTTTAAGTGGAATGTTAACTTTTGATCTGATTTTGAAACAGATTGCTATAGCTTCTCTCCTTTGCCTGATATGTGTATCTTTTTTTGTTTGAATGGGGAGATTCTTTTTACAAAACATTTTTTTTTTTTAATCTTGTATTATTTGTTTTTTAATTTTTATATTTAATTTAATTTTACATATTTTGCAGGAAAGAAATACTTTGAGTCAAAAGGATGAGTTTACAAATAGAATAAACACATTTTTACATTATTTGAAATACACCATTCTGAGGTTCCCATGTTTAGAAATTGAATCTGTATTCATGATGTTAAAATGTGTCAAATTTAAGTTGGCAGAGCAAAGTCTAATATCCGTTGTACGTATGTTTTACTTTATTGTTTTTCTTCTATTAAAAATGTACCTTTAAATTCCTTTCCCCCCCCCCTTTTTATAATGACCATTGATAGGTATGTCGTCATGTATGACGACATACCTATGTATGTACCTACTATGGTATGTAAATCAGAACTAATCATCGCCAAAATTGTAAACCTGGACAATGATTTTGTCACCTGTAACCACAAAGCTAAGAGCTTTTCCATCTTTATATGCAAATTGTCAATTTGGTTTTACGTCCACTGTTATGTATTGATTTTAACAACTGAGAATTAGAAATGTGTTGTTTTTCTAGAAGTACAGATATATGTAATAATAAGCAATACCTGCAATGAAAGTAGAAATACAGCAATTCTAATTTGCAAGGATGCGATTCTTCAGACTTTTGTCTGATTTTCAAACTTTTTCAATGTTTCAAAAAATTCAGTTTTTTCAATTTCTGAAATTTTTGATTTTTCACTAAAGCAAAATTGCATATAAGTAGGATAGATTTAATATCAGTAACAATTACAATATTTATTGAACTTGAAATACATAAATATTATTACTCAAATGTTATTCGCACATTCTTTCAGACTTTTTCTGTTTTTGTCAATCTCATCCCTGAATTTGTGTCTACCTGGTTTGTGTTTTAGACATCCAGCTGCTGATTTTTGTGGTGTTTTTGGGCCACTAAATTTCCTTTGCTGGTTATTTCTTTAAACATTGAAATGGTGCATTACTTATTAAAGCTGCATTTTTCATATATAGTAAGCACATCTATAATAAACTCAAATGTCAGGATATTTCCTTTTTATTTAAATTAATCATTTTTTATGTTCGTTTATAAATATATGTTATTTTTCTATATTTATCTTTGATACTTGAAATGAAAATCAAAACCCTACTCAAAAAATAAAAAATCTACACTGAAAATCAAAACTTTGTTTTGTTGAAAGGCTGTGTTAATAAAAATACAATTCAGTAAAACACATTAACTTTCTTTATTTTTTTTTCTTCCCTTTTTCTGTGTTGTCATAATGTTAATAATAAACATGGGAGTTTTGTGCAGGTTTTCTCAATTTTGTTTACTTTTTTTTCAGTTTAGCAGATTTTCATTCTTTTTATTGTTGTCAAATTCAACTATGTGTTGATAGAATTTTCTCACCCTCCAGCACACATCCTGATTTCAATCTTTTTCTATCCCTTATGCATACCCTCTAACTTATGTGGTTCGGCTGTACAGTTTTATGTTTTTATTATGTACTGTATTTGTTTTTCTTCACATTCTCACTTTTTTAAAACTTTTTTCTGCATTTATCTTTATTGGGGAAAGGCATAAAATAAGAAAATATTTTACTTAAAGTAATATTTGAAATTCTATTTTTTTCATACAGGTTTTGAAACAAGTAGCATTTGCTCTTGGTTATGAAAACATGACAGACTTCATTGAACCACATATGAATTCTTTGTGCCAAAGGTGGTTCTGTGCTCAATATAAGCTGGAAGAATTTCCGTTTACAATTTTAGGTTTAAGTTCTATGGAGTCTTTTGTTAAGTGAGTTAAAATATTTTAGTCTTTTGTTCATGTATTAATGTATATAATTGGTCACAAATAAAGATAAAATAGTCAATTTTATATATGTATATATATCTGTATATGAGTGGTTTTCCAATAGTTGTGCAATTTGTATCAGAGTTATATGCCCTTTTTTCCCCCTCCATTATTTATTTGTATATAGAAATATGTATGTGCATACGGGGGAAGGAAGTCTTGGACTTTGAAAATGAAAATTTGTAAATGTGAAACAAATAGAACATTGACTTAATGGTGCTTCAAAAGTACTTGAATTTTTAATGTTAATCGAGCATCTTGCTATGTTGCATTTTATTTCCCTTACATGTATAGCAATATTTTCATGAAGCTTATTAGTGGTTGTAAATATACTTACTGTCTGAAAGAAAAATACTGTTTTTAATCCATTCACATGTTTAAATAAAGAAAAAGTAACAATTTTTTAGATTTAATTTAAGTTCACAAAATTTGTGTTTTGCAGATAGAAATTATTTATCAATATTTTCTATATGCAGTTAAAAATTATTTTAAAAATATATTCTGTTGTGATTTTCTTAATTTTAAACTACAAGCTTCGGAAAATGTAATTTTGGTTTGAAATTTATTGAAAACCAGAACTAAAAACCATTGCTTTGATTTCATCAAAACAGAATTGTTGTTTTGAAACCAGAACTAAATCTATTACTTTAATTTCATTGGAGTTTCAAATGAAGTGCTCGTTTTTTATTATTATTATTCATGCTCTGATACTTTAAAAGAAACATTAAGTATTAATTTAAGTTACTAAAATAGGCTAATCTTATTAAATCAGGAATTTGCTGTTAGTTAACAGTTAATGAAATATATAAAGCTGTATGTTTATTATGCTCTACAGAATCATTACAAAAATATTGTGCATTAAAAATCTTTGAAATTTGTTCTATCATAAAATTTATATTTGAATTCTTTATAATAAATTTAACAATTTATGTTTATGCCATTTAGAAAACCGTGCCTTTACTTTCATATAGTAAAATAAAATTTGAATGTTTATTAAAGTGTGACTTTATATTAATTTTCTTTCTTTAATGTAAACAATTAAACCGATCTATTTTTATTTTTTTACTTTTATGTTAAAAAAATTTATAATTGTTATTCATTTAGAATTTTTAATGTGCAACCTGAAATTCTGTTTCATACCTGTGTAAAGCTATAAGGTGAAATATTATAACTTCATTATAAATATTTAAACAGAAAAGGGCACTAAACCTATGTTTGAAAAAAAAATGACTTTTCAACTATAGATGTATTAGTAGCTATATTATTCTTAAATTTAAAAAGTATGTACTATTTCTTTGAGGAAATAATTTACAATTATATATATATTAATGCATGTGCTATTGTTAAAGTTTGTTTGCTTCTCCCAGTATTGTACAAATGAAGAGAATATTTTAATGTTTAAATTACATTTTTTATCCAGTGTTATTAATAGACATGTATTTAAAGAAATGTAGTTTTTCTAAATTGCATTCAATATTTTGTTAAAATGTTTTAATATCTCTCTTTACCCAAATGCCCAATATTATGCTGTTGTGGTTTTTAGACCAGAAGTGGGGAACTATTACCTCACTGCACATCTTTATAGAATCATTGTCTTGAGTAGCTCCTTGTGCCTCCTCTGCAGAAATGCCAAACTGACAGTTGCTGAGCACCTTAATTGTTTGTTGCTTCATGGTTGCTCTGTTTTTCCCTCTGTTGTAAAGCTAGGGAACTTATATCTGTTTCTAATTAAATCCATGTTTTGTATTGTATATTTTGTTATGTATTTTTGTAAGGATAATATGTCTTTTGTGCTTGCTGCATTGGAAATTTAAAATGATAATAATAATGTATGAAGTATGTTTGTAATTTATTGTTCTGAAGTTGCATTTATGAAAAAATAAATATCCAGCAAAATCAATATCCAGTGTATCCGTGTATACAACTCATGAAGTGTGAGTAGGAGAGGGAAATGTGATAAATAATTCTCAATTTCTAAAGGAAAACTTCTTTTTACTTTCAGGAAATTTTACAAAATCTTAGTGCCATTGTTGTTTTATCTTGGAGATATGCCTTCTGTTTCAAGCATTTCAGAAAATTTAAATGTATCTATCAAAGATGTTTTATGTGCATGCTTATCATCGATACAATCTGCAATTTTATCTGATTTTGCACTTAATCGAAACAAAGTAAATTCTACAAAATGTCATCAGTTGCTGTTGAGCAGTGTTCCTGCTGAAGTAAGTTTAACTTTTGGTTTTCCAATATCTCTTTAGTGATATTAATGTTTCTGTATTTATTTGTTGTGTATGATTTTTACACTCAAAAAAGTCACTGATACTTTCACAAAGTTTTTTAGTCACTCAAAAGTTATTATGAGGATAGGGATTTTACCCTAAATACTGGATCTCAACTATGAATTTTTGGTTCAGTGACTGATATCATACTTTTAGCAATCCATATTTTGCCACAGCAGGTTTGAAAGTCAATAAATGAAGAACTGATTTCTAGTAGGGAAGGAAACCTCTTTTTCAATCCTGTTCATAGTTTTTTCCAGTTCCAGTTCACAGTTTTTTCACAGAAAAAGTTTTTTTTTTTTCTATGAAAAAGATTTGTTAATCCAAGGTATGCTCATAACCATGCTATATTAAGATAATGGTCAGCCAATGTTTAGAAAGCAGTTACATCTTTATCTTTTCAATAGCTTTTGGTATAACAACACATTAGGATCCACTAACCACCATGTTTTGCACATTAAATTTTGTTTTTATATAACTATTTTAAAGCTACTTGATGTAGTGGAGTCCAATCAGCTCAGTAAGGTAGCACTGATATTAATAATTTTTTTTTTAAATGTGCATATTGAAATCTGCTGTATGACAGGTTAATTAGAAAATATTGTTGATAGAATAATGTGAATCGAGTCAACTCTCTTAAACAATCAGTTAGTCAAATTCTTTCTCTTTAAAACGAACCATAACCTGTTCTAAACATAGGGGGGGGGGGGGGGAGTAAGTATTAAAGTAGACATTTTTCTTACAAATGAAAGAGATAAAAAATTTCCTTAAATGTGTCTGGTTAAAACAAGATAAAATTTAAAAAGATCTTCAACACAATATAATATTACTTCTTCTACTTTTAAAAATGTTTTATACATACATAGAATGTTGGTTATAGTATGTATTTACAAGATCATAAATACTGTAAACCATAAAAATTATAAACTGTTTTGAAACTTTTTTTTTATGAACTTCAAATTTATCACATAATATAATATATTTTCTGTAATATTGTAATGCTTGTATTTAAATCTTATTATTGTCTTATTTAGCTGTATGACCAAAGTATAGTTAGCAAGTTAGATGAACTAGTTGTCTGCCTTTTGTCCTTAATAAGAGAAGATGAAGCTGTGCATATGTGAGTTTAAAAAATTCTTTCAGTAACCAACTATTTCAGTTTTTTAGCTGTTGTGATGAATAACATTTATTTGATTTATCACTTAAAAAGGGGGTGGTGGTTTAGTTTATTTAATTTAGTATTTATATTTTGTGTATGTATGTAGATATTTAGATGTATATTTTTATATTTGCATAATTTATTTGAAAAATTCTTTTTTGTTGTGCATTTAGATTAATTGTTAATAGATGCCACATTAATAGTTTTTAATAGTTCAGTATTTTTTTTTATACCTTTAATTACTGCAAAAGGCAGTGGTTAATGTCATAATTCACCAAACTCTTACAAGTGGATAAAATTTCTTGTTCCATTTCACCTAACTTCTTCTTTTATTAGCACAACAGCAACTAGTGGGCCAATGCCTCTTGTGAACTTTCTTCCATACTGATCCCTTTTTAGCTAGCATTCTCCAGTTAGTAATTTGTAATAACTTAAGATTTCCTTCCACACAATCAGTCCATCTCAGCTTGGGCTTACCCCTTCTTCTGGTTCGTGTAAGTTTATTGCTGAAGATCTTATCGGTCAAAGATGAGGATCCATTTGACAGATATATAAAATTCATCAAGATAGGTCTTATGAGGTTTTGGGGCCATATCACTTCAATAACTAATTTGGTTCAAATTTATGTCTTCGTCTCCACAGTCCATTCTCGTTAACAACACCAAATATTTTCCTAAGAACCTCACGTTCAAAGATGGCCAGCTGTTCTACCTATGTTTTAGTCAAAGTCTCGGATCCATAATTTGCAATTTTTGATAATTGATCACCAAGTTTGTTTCAAAGGAAACGCATAGTCAGAATATGCCTGGAAAAGATTGTAAAATAGTTTTAGTAAGTGATTTTAATATAGATTTCAATTCCGAAGAAGTTTTTTATGGAACAGGGAAAACAAATACGGTACATTCATAAATTATGATACACTTTCCAAAATGGTATTTATAAAGGTGAAGTGTAGTTGGAATATGCTTGGCGAAGATTGTAAAACAGTTTAAGTAGGCGATTTTAAGATAGATTTCGATTCCAAAGATGTGTTTTATGGAACAAAGAAGAAAAATATGGCACACTCATGAATAACTAGAATAATTATAGGCTTTCCAACTTAATGGAATAAGGAATAAAAATTCATGTCATCTTTAGAAAGACACCTTAATATAGATAAAGGATATGTTAAAAAATATTTGGCTGTATATGGCTCTATTTTGGGTCTGCAAATTTATATGGTTTTAGAAAATTCATGTGTAAACTGAGATACTTGCACATTTTACAAATGCAAAATTTCAATATTTTATTTATTTATTTTAAGCATTTTGATATTTCATATTATTTGCATACAAGTAGAACGTTTAGTAATAGAATACTTATATAGAATAGAATGCATACTTCGAATACAATAAAAATAGTAGAATAAATAATTAAAACTATTGACACTTTGGTATTTAACGATGCTGATTGCCCTTCTAAAATTTCAACATATGAAGAAGCAAACAAAATTGTTTAAGATATTTTGAATGCACTTGTTTATTAAAACATTTCAAGAAATTCTGTCAGTTACTTTTTTTTAACTTAAATTTATGTTCATATTTGTTAAAATTTAGACATCTTATAAAAGAACAATCCCCTCTCCTTTTATGTTTTGTCTACTCGGACATGAAGGCACAAAACAGCTAAAAAGACTGAATTTTGCTGCTGACCATACAAAACAAATAAATTATTACTGTTTATGCATTTAAAACATTACCTGTTATTCTTTTATATGCATCATTATGAAATTAACTATTATTCATTATATCACTGTATTCAGTATAGCTAAATTCATTAAACTAATTTAAATACCAAATCTCAAATGCATCAGTCATGTTGAAAAAGATTGTATTCAGTCAAAAGACTGAAAACGTTCATGCCTGGTCTTCTTAAAATTGACTGTTTTGTTTAGATTTTTTTTTTTTTTTTTTTTTTTTTTAAGTATTTTAAATAATATGGTAATAAAAGAATGACAAAGACATTTTTCAAATTTTTATTTAACCAATGCTTAATGGCAATATTATTATTATTATTTATTTATTTATTTTATTTTGTATTTTATTTGTTTATTTGAAAATTTTTAGTCCTGTTGCATATACATACTACTCAACATGAGCTGAGTGGTAAGTGATAGGGTTTATACAATGAAATCTAAAATTTTCCTTTCTTAAAAATTATATAGGGTAATTATTTAATTCTGTAGTTGGAAAATATCTTTCAATTTTAAATTTGTGATTTCTGGTCTACAGAATAATATTCTTTCTTTTTTTTTTTTAGATCAATGTGCCAAGTACATAATAAGTGCTCTATGAATGCTGAAGAGTTTGTGAAAACAATTTCTTATATCATGTCATATGTTAACTGCGATGGATCGTTCACCAGCTTCCTTTCTCAGAAAGCAGTAATTACATTTTTTCTATTTGAAGTTTTGTTTAAATGTCCATCACAATAACTTTGTATGAGTTTTTGTACTATTGTAAAAATAGGAGGTATAGTAAATATTTTAATTATGACATTTATATTTAGTTTTAATCGTGTAATTTGTATGAATGTGTTTAATGGACATGGACTAACATGAACCATGAATGATTAACATGAACCATGATGCCAGAACATGGCTAAAATTAATGTTAAGTACTATTGATAATGAATTCTTAGTTCAGATTCAAAGTATTTTATTCCACTTTTGGGTGTACATACTTATGAGAATTTAGGAAAGCAGAGTGTCGCTTGCTGAACTCAAGAGTTAAATAAGATCTTATATTGTGATTAACAGTAACAAAAATCCAATATGTGTAGCTCTTTTCAAACATTAAATGTATAAAAATTTATCACAAGGCTTACACTAGCAAATTCTAATGAAACTGTGTGCGCATCTACCAGTGATATATCAACAAATCAATTCAAAGTTAAGCGAAATATTTCAAATTTCTTTTCCTGGAAGTATAGGCAGTACAGCAAAGAAAAAAATTTTAAATTTTAATTACCTATTTTATTTACAGTCTTTGTTATGGTATCTATGTATGTTATCCATATTGTGGACAGATTTTAAGATTATATTAGAGGTGACTTTATTAACTTGGTTTACTTTATTTATTCCTGCTTTACAAAGGTAACTTAAGTCTTTACTTATATTCATGTGGCATCTGAAGAAACCAATCAAAATTCAATTATGATAACCTTTCTATTAAAATAAACACTCAAAAAACTGGTGTTAAAAGATAAAATAAACAAAAACTTTGTGGAAAAAACACACATAAAAGGGTACTTCTAAGGCGTAACGATCGTTTCGACCAAAAATTTGTTCAGACAAACCCTTCTGTCAAACAGAGCAGAGGGAACTGAGTTCCTTCTGCTCTGTTTGACGGAAGGGTTTGTCTGACGAAGACTGAACAAATTTTCGGTCGAAACGATTGTTATGCCTTAGAAGTAACCTTTTATGTATGTTTTTTTCACAAAGTTTTTGTTTATTTTAACCTTTCTATTGATCAGATTGAAAACAGCTTACCAATTAGCCAAGGCTTTACCTCTAAATCTGAGCTGCTATGCATCAAGACCTTAAGTACAGAGTTGCCATCAACCATAAAAAGTATGGAAAATCTAAAATAGTCAGAGAATTTCGTTTTGATGCAAAAATTCTGCTACTAATTTAGATATAAGGCCACTTGGACAACTTTTTTGAATCAAAAACGTCATTTTCATTCTATTTTCAAGTTTTTGGCTGCTTGTACCTTATTCCAGGTGACTAATTTGAAAATCAGATTTCACAGGGTGTCCAAAAGTCAGGAAATGTACTTGAATTTTTTCAAGTCGGCAATTATGCTTGAATATATAGAATTTTGGTTAGCGTCGGAAAATCTCTCTTCCACCAAAGAACATTGCTAAATTGGCAACAGCTCTGCTGTAGAACAATTTTAGGTGGTGAAGGAGGTGGAAACTGTCGATACAAACAAAATTTGTGTCTGTTTTGTGGCCACTCCTCAGAATTGAAATCGGTGATTGCAAGATTGCAAGTCTGCCATTGCCTGCCCTGATATGTTTTTCCACTGTACTACACACTCAGCAAAAGCCAAATTGACTGTGTGAAAACAGCCGGTATTATTCCGGAGCCGTTGAGATTATTTTGAATTAATCAGTTGGGAAATTAAAAATTTGGCCAATGAGGCTGGGCAAATTCTTTGTGATCCCCGAATTGTTTTGAGTTGTGTTTATCTAATTGAACAATAATTATGAAGACTCTTTGCTTCTTACGTCTCCCCTAGTCTTTCTTTTTGACGTAACAGCACAATATCTGGGGGGACGTTGCCCTCCCCTAGTTGGAGGACTCTGCATACATATTGAGAAAAATTGCAGATGATGCCAAATTCCATAAAAATTTGAATCTAAAACGAAATGTTTTGTCATTTTTGGGTCCGAAAATTTGCATGATTTTGGAAAATTTGTTCGCAAACCGATTGATTCCTGTTATTTTGCTATTGAAAAACTTAAATTTTTCATGGATTTGTTGAAATAAATCATAACGGCCTTTAAAATATTTTGTAAAAGTGTAGATTTTATTAAACGAAAAAACTTGTTATTTTAAAATACAAATTCCACCACACTTTTGAATTTTCAACGCATGAAGAGAAAGAGTAAAATCATTAAGACAACCTAAATATACCGATTCATACTTGCCAATTTTTACGCTCTTTATGATTTTACAGGAAACACCCTTTTTTACCAATTGTACGCAAATCTCATGTTCTTAATGCTTTTTAATGAATTTTGAAGATCTTTTCATTCTAATAAATCACGGCCCATATTTTGTTTAAGATTACTTAATTGCCAGTAATCGGGGGGGGGGGGGGGGGGGGGGGGTATGGTAAATCGATAGCTTCCCATTTTTTTGCGATTACAAAACTTGAATTTTTCGTGTTTTTGTTGAAATAAAGCATAATGACGTTCTTACACAACTTTTTCAAAGTTTAGTAGATTTTATTAAACATCCATCTAAATGAAAAAATTTGGTATTTTAAAATATAAATTCCACCTCACTTTTGAATATTCAACAAATAGAGTAAAATCATTGACAATTCATACTTGCCAATTTGTATGCTTTCAGTTTAAAGTCTACACTTTTCACTGATTTTTACGATTTTACATGAAACTCCCAATTGTTTTTTAACGCTTTTCCTATGATTTTATTCAAAACTCTCTTTCTTACGCTTTTTAATGAACGTTGAAGTTCTTTTTATTTTAGTGGGTCGTGATTATATATTTTGTTTTAAAAAACAATCTCTTAAAATTTATCATTCATGAAAATTTTCTGCAGTTTTGTTTTAAGATTACTTAATTGCAGGCTCTCTCTCCCCCCCCCCCCCCAAAGAATTGACTAAATCAGCTGTTTGTTCATTTAAAGTCTAGTAGGGAAAATTTTGTTGAGTATTATGCACCATTATCCCAATTTCAATCCTTTTACATCCATCTTGAGAACTAATATATCCCTTTAGCATATTTTTATTTGAACCTGCAATACCATAAATTATTTTTTAATCACTTAAAAATGTAAAATAGTAAAGAAAATTTTTTTATTGAAGATGGCAGGTACTGAAATTGAAACAAAGGATGTTTTGGTAGGGGAAAAAATTGTGAAAGCAAATAACTATGCATATGTTTATGAGATTTTCTTTTCTTAATTCCTTTTCAGGTGTAAATTTACAGTTCTTTTTTATACATTACAGAATTGCTTTTTTCCATGGTTGGCATAGTTTGAACTGACTGCTTTTTAAACCAAATAGTTTTTTATCAAAAAAACTAATTGGTTTTTTTTAAGAATAATTTAAAATTACGAATACTACAGATAGAATACGCTCTCATATATTTTAAAATTATCCTTTAAGTATCAAAAATAAGTTTTTTATATCAATCTAATAGATATCTTATTGTTTTATAATTAATTATTAATTAAACTTCAATTATAGGCTGCATTTTTAATTTGTTTCTAAAATAGAAGTTTTGTGTTTTAACAACTTATTTCTAAACCTTAAAAATATCATTTTGAAAATATTATCACCATTATTACTGATGAATCTGTGCAATATTCCATGTAAAATGAAGTAAACAATTACTATTGTATTATAATATATACTAAATAAAAAATATAGTATCGCTAAATAAAATAGTAAAATTGTTTGATTTCAATGTCCACATAAGTATAGCAATAATTGTTTATTTACTTTGTTCTAATTATTTCCAGAAGGAATATTAATTGTCATTTGAGCATTTTACAAATAATTTTATTTATAAGTATGTACATGTAATTATAAAAGATTTTTTTTTTTTTTTTAACGAAAAACCTGGTATAAACCAAAAACCTTTTTTTTTTTTTTTTTTTTAACCCTGCTTTTTTTTTTCTTCTCTAATGTATTTAAGATCATTTAAATTTTGTATCCAGTATGAATGTTTCTTTTAGATGAAAATAACTAAATTTTAATTATTATTTTGTCTTTTGTTTAAGAAATATATATTAATTGAGTGTCAAGTAAATTTTAGTATTTTATATTATTTAAACTATGCAAATAGATAAAACTCAAGAGTTTATTTAATGAAAAACATTAAAGTACTGTTTGTATGCTATTTAGTAAAATTTATTTAAAATTTCATTCACACATTATTTAGCAGAACTCATCATAAATGATTTCTGCCAAATAGTTGTGTATTGAGCTGCCAATAGTTCAATATGTCATTTGCAAGTATGAAACTTCAAAACTTGAGAAAATTATATCAGTTACACCCTCCAAAAAAAGGATATTTATGTTTGTTAAAATTGTTGTATACAAGCGTAATGTTTTTTCTCCTTTATTTCCTTTTAAATGTGAGTATATTTTGAAATTTGTCAGATAAAAATAATAATTTCAGGAGATTTTCAGTTCATATTTTCTGAAAAAGGAAATAATTTAAAAAAAGTTAGTGTGCTCCTTAGAAACACATTTGCTTGAAGCATTTACTGCATGTGTTGATTAAAATAATATTTGATAATTTCATTATTATGAGATTCATGAAAACTTATTTTTTGTTGTACAGTTAAAAATGAAAAATAACAATCACAGGTTGCACGGTGGAAAATATAAAATTGCTGCTCCCATGCTGTTTATATATATATATATATATATATATATATATGTACAGTCAACTCCGTATATAGTGAACTTTTGGCTGTAGTGAACACAAGTCGTTAGTCCCGATTCACTTACATTAGAAATGTGCATGGCATTTTTCAGTTTTAGTGAACATAACTTCGGTTATAGTGGACGTAAAAACTGAACTTCGAAAATTCCAGAAATGGCAGAGATGAAGTTTTTCGATGTCTACATTTTCAAAGGTTGTCTATATTGCATTCAATAAATACACAAAGAGATTATCAAGCATCTGTTCCAAAATACAGGGGAATTGTCAGTGGCTAGGCATGTGGGCTAACATGGCAAGGGGGAGAGGGGAACAATTGCGCACTAGAGAAAGGGCTTTTAGACTCTTGACCACTGTGAAAACAGGAATTTATTCATTGCAGTGATGCTTACTAATCTTTAGCTCAGGTCTTGTAGTATATTCCTCCCTGTTCTCCTTTTTTCCGACACCCCCTGTACTTAAAAGATAAGCTCATCTTTTCCACCCTGCATGAAAGACCATGACACCCACACTTCCACAATGAAGAAGGTAACAATGACAATTTTTAAAAGAAACATGTAACTTTTTCCATTCTCATTCTTGACCAGAAAAAAAGACCACAAGCGCTGCAATCCAATTCATCAAACTGTGCCCCTCCTAATTGTATTCACACTTGCTATCTGGGGACGTCTGAAAAAGGGGATTAAATTCTTATTCAGTTAGAATCAGTGGCATTTTTCGGCTACTAAGCACTTAACAAAAAGTAGGGTACATTTCATGGTGAACAAAAACGGACATATATCTCGTCCTTGAACAATTGCATTTTCCATTCCCAGTGCATTAGCAAAATTTAAGGATTACCACTGCTCACTATTGCTTGATTGGCTATAGCACTTTCTGGCCAATTGAATGGAATCTTCCAAATTATTGTAGTGCTTAGGAGTGATAAGAAATAAATACGATTAATTATGTTTGATTTACACAAATATTCAGTACGGGTATGAAACACTATTTTTTACTTATGTATATAATGCATTCCTTGCTCATATGGGGAACACTTCGCTTATAGTGAATGAAATTTGCTGGTCCCCAGAGGTTAACTATAACCACAGTTGACTCTATATATGTACATATATGGACTTTCCATGAGCTGAAGTTCTAGAAGAGGCTCATACCATCTAAAACCAGACAGAAAAGCTTGCTTTGAACATCTCCTAAAACACACTTATTGGCAGATATATGTACCTGGTGTTTTTCTATTACTCTTATCTTGTTTTTACTTAATTTTTTTTTTTTAACAACTTCAGCTTTATTACATACTTATTAGCAATTAACTAAAGCAAATTTATATTTTGTTCAAAATTGTTGTTAAAATCTTTATTTGAAATCACTTTTATATGACTATTTAACATTCAAAAGAATATAACTTAATTTCTTTTTCTGACTTACTTTCAAAGCTGCCCAGGTAGTGTAGTGGCTTAAGAACCATTCTATCACGCCTTGTGTCTGGACTCAATTCCCAGCTTGGGTGTTAAATTGTCTGTCCCTTCATAGGGGGTAACTGTGGCCGCCCATTGGGTGCTCCATAATAAAATGGCCTGTGGTTCAGGCCTTAGTAGTGACAAAAGCTTGTGGCCAGAGCCCGCCTATTGGGAGAAAAAATAATAATAATTACCTTCAAGCCATTAATTGCATGTAAAGTTAGAGCTTTTTGCTCTTATGGCATTCAAAAGGTGGTTTTTAACCTTTAGCAGATGTCTTGTAGTGTTTTCTCACCAAAAACAGAGATTGCGACTTTAGATGCCACCTTAAATATGTATGGTAAAGTGTGAAACACACATATCTCCTTTATCTGCCTGAAAGGATGACTATTTTTCTAAGACAGGTGTAAGGGTTATTGAAAAATATGATGATCATTTTTCATACAAGGGTCCTTGAAATATTTAGAGATGAGCCTTGAAATCGTTGAAATGTGCTTGAATTTTTACTAGCAATTTTATGGACATCCTGTTTCGGTTTTTATCAACTCTCTTTTCTTTTCAAAGTTACAATTAATCATTCATCAAACATTTTAATGTTTTTTTTTTTTTTTTTTTTTTTTTTTTGTTTTTTTTTTTATCGTGCTATAAAAATAAAGAGCACTATATGCTTTGTTATATATCGCATGAACTTATCATTTTATTCATTCCTTCTTAAATGAAGCTAAATGATGTATGCTCTTTTCTTAAACACAAAATCATGCAAAAATGCTACTATTTTGGCAACTAAAATTTTTAAAATGGCTACTAAACTAGCGACTTTTTTATGTCCGTGAGGCTACTAAAGATACTATTTTTGTCTCCTGACATTGGTGGACATCCTGCTTCCGGTGCAGGTGGTACGTTATTTCATCCCTCTATCTAGTTTAGTTTGTTTTTTATGCATGTTTGAGTAATACACAGTTGTGTTGAAGTGCCGCGATCATGATAAGCTTAAAAATTGAGCTGCACATAAATTTAAAATTCCTTTAGAAATTAAAAAAATCTTCAAATGAATGTTTTAAATTATAAAAGGAGATGTTTGGAGATGATTGCAGGCCACATAGTCAAAATTTTGAATGGCACAAACAATTTTTGGAAAGTCGGGAGGTTTTTGAAGATGATGAATGTTCTGGTCGACCTGAAAAGTGCATTGTAGGTAACACATTTTAAGTCTATAGAGGTGAAGGACAAATAGACAGACTTACTGAAGAAGGTGGCACCTAATGATCCACAGCACTGCTTTTAAGAGTCGAAAATTTGCATGCAGCGATGTATTGATAGGGAAGGGGACTAAAAGATAATTGTATACTTTTTTCAATAAAATTAATTTTTAAGATTTGTCTGGTTATTTAATTGTCACAGTGGTATGTACATCATAATGGTGTAGTCTAAAGCTGTATCCAAACAAAAATTCTGGAAAAGTCAGGAAATTTTTATTTTAAAATTGACTGATAACTTTATAATGATAAAATAGAAAGGAAGACAACTTTAAAATGTAACACGATTTTAACTTTTAAAAATGATAACATTTAAATTAAAAATTATGTTTCTCTCAAGAGTATCTGGTCTAAGTTTGCTATGATTTCAAGAATAACAATATTCTGTCTAATCTGTTAAACAGTAGGGGGAAAATTCCAAATCATATTTTTGGTTTACTTTCACTTTTATGTTTTTGATAAATTGTTTAACCAAATGCTTAAAATTTTCAATTATACTTTATTAATTTTTCATTTCATTTATCTCAATCTTTTTAATACAACTTAAGAAGTTTGCATGACATCAGTTATAATTAAATGTAAATTACAATAAGTACAGTAAAATGTTCCACATATGTTGTTTCTTTTAGGACTGTATTCAGAGCATTCTTCTATCCCTCAACATAATGTTGCATAAAGCTTTAAGACCTCACGAATCACAAAGAATTTTGTGTATGTACCAGAGCTTCATTTCCCTCCTACTACCTGGATTGCAGGATAATTTGAGCTGCAATATATTCGTCATTAGAGACATTATATATACTATGATAAATTTTCTGACCGACAAAAGGTAAATATACACATGTTATTATTTTATTTTTGCTAATCTAAGTATAATTGTGTATTTGTCAGTCAGAATTATAAAGTTTCACTTAATTCATATTAAAATTCAAATTATTAATGGATTAGATAGTATTAGGATTAATATTACCATGTATCAGCTGTTAAATAGAAAGGTTTGTAATACATGTATTGTTGAAATTTCGGGTATTAGCAATGTTCTCAGCGTTATTTCTAGTATTTGTTAGTGTGTAAATAATATCCTGCCTCTGTTTTAAAATTAAATTTAGTGGCTCAGTGATCCAATGTCTGCATTGCCCAGTCATGCCTTTGGAACCATTGACCATATGCTGCAGAAATATGTGCCCCAGCCTGATGCAGGTCCCTCTAAGCAAGCTTGGTCCTCATTTTACTGAACCAGTCAAGGGATGAAAGGCTGAATTAATCTTCAAAGCCCAAAGATTGAACTTTGGACCTGTGTTCATGTTAATACTATGTGCTTATGATTATGCAACGAGCTTCTCAGTTTATTCTGTTCTTTTGCCAAGTGTTTGGTTATATTGAATACTTTTAGCAAAATGCTATTGCATGCTTAGTTGTATAATTTTGGAATAATTAAGAAAAATAATTTTTAAAAATGTAATCTTAATACATTTAACTGAAAATTCACAATTTGTCATGAAAATTGAGTGCCAATGTTGCAATTGCAAACATACTATTTACCCCAAACTCTTGTTGACTTATTTGGCTTTTCAAAAGTTACTGTATTTATGCCTTCTTGAACTAACATTACAAAATATTTTTTTTAATAGGTACACTAATAAATATGCTAAAAGAGATGATGTTTGTATTGAATATTGCTGTAACATAATGTTTTGCTTGTGTAAAGAAGCCATAAAAAATTTCAAAGATGTAAGTTATTTGATAACTCACTGCTAATTTATTTATTTTTTTATCATATTTATGTCTGTATACAGAGTAATTTGAAATGGGTGTTACAGTGATTATCTCTTAAACCATGAGTAATTAGAAGATGCTTTCTGTTAGGAAAGTTAATTGAATGAAAAGTAGCTTTCAGATATGGATTTTTTTTCTTTTTCAAAAGAACTGTATGTACATAAATATACAAAATTTAATTTCCATACAGTCCTTCCTTTCCTATCTCTTATATTTTAATAATATTGTTTCTTGTCTAAGAAGGGAGACAAATAAAAATATGTCTGAGTGGAATAGTTTCGAAACTATCACAATGTAAAGTTTTAGCATTTGTTGCCAAATACTAAGAGGCTATCTTAAAAGTGAGGAAAATGTAAATTACTTTTCCGCAGATACATTTAACTTCTGGAAATTCTGTTTTAGCTAGAATTATTCTTGTAATGTATGTTTAGAAGTCTCTTGTGAAAGATAACCCAGACCATTTTTTTTTCTCCATTACGCTGTAAAATCTTTTTCTCTGGAAGTGTGAATTAATTAGTGGGTGACTCCCTAAAAGACTAAGTTATGGATAATTTCATTAATGCAGTACTGATCCATGGTTCGGATGGTGCTTAAAATACCTTAAAAAGTACTTACTTTTTTTTTTTCATTTTTAAGGCCTTTAAAAAGTGCTTAAAAAGTACTTAATTTTTTACCTATATCCTTAAAGTTTCTCAGTATAGCCGCAAAGTGCTTAAAAAGTGCTTAATTTCTAGTGGTAATCGACCGTAAAATCGTCTGGCATCGAAACTTTTTGTTCCCCTTTTCCAGCCTCAAGCTGCGTTCATATTGATCGTACCGTAACGCGTTGTGGTACGATCAATATGAACTCAGACATACGTTACGTCATACGTTGGAGTCAGGCCCCTTTAGGAGCCAGTCCGGGCCTGATTGTTCTTAAAATACTGAATCTCAACCAAAACTAGTCTGTTGCGCCCGGTGCGAGTTTAACCATTCTACCACCCCCCCCCCCCCCCCTCCCCATAAAAAAAAAAGTTCATCTATAAGTTATTTCTGTTTTTTTTTTTTTTTTTTTTTTTTTTTTTTGCCGTGCGGCTTTGCGCCCTGTGAAGGAGCACTGTACCGAATAAACACTGCCTTACGCTATTATTAAAGTAAAAACTCAACTACACTACAAGTAATTGGCCAGCTCAGGAAACGCTGAGTGCTTTTAAAATAAACCCCAATGTTATAGATATCAAAAGTAATAAATGAATAAAAATATCAACAACACACAACATTCAAAGCTTAAAACAAACAATTCGCTGAAGCACACTCATTACATAATCAACAGCTGGCCGTCCGCGGAGAAAAAAAAAAAAAATGTTTACTTTTGACTGGAGCCTGCTCATCGGATCGCTGTTTCACTTTATCAGCATGTGCTATACTGTCCGAACTTTTTGCGAATGCAAGAAGTTTTTACAAGTTATTTATTTATTTCTATAAATTCGCCTTTGTGAATATAAAAACTGATGTTTTATATAAAATCGGACACTGATTATTTGAAAATGGAAATTGTAAGCTTCGTAAAATAGCGGTAAATACTTTAAAACATATGGGAAAAGAGATATTTTTACCACTTATCTCCCCCCCCCCCCCCCCCAATTTAATTTTCTGATTTTAAATGTTTTTATTATTTTAATGTAAATGTATAATGTCACACATCTTGTCCCCCCCCCCTCCTCCCTCGTCACAATTTCACAGCCCTCCTTTCCTCCAAGCGTGACATCATTTGTGGATAGACCCTACTTAAGAAAATTTTGGGGGTCCTTAAAAAGTGCTTATTTTTTTTGCTCTGAAAAAAGTCTGAACCATGTGATCAGTTCAGTCAGAATTAAACCTATTATTTAACTTTTATCAGCTCATAGTTTGAAAATATAATAATAAAATAAAATAAAATAAAAAATTTGCCACAGAACAAACACCTCCACAGCGAGTATAAAGTAATGTAAGTCATCATTTTAAAATTTAAATATCTATTTCATTCAAAGACATGGAATTTTTTTTTTTTTTTTAATTTACTTATTTACCTTCTTAGACTCTGAGTGATATTTTTCTAACATGAATGATAGGAAAGGAGGGTCCAAATAAAAATTAAATTATGTTTTAGTTCTGTGTACAATCACTTGTAAAACAAATGTTGTATCTGGGAGCAATTCTTCATTTGACTAACTTTTTTAATTAAGTATATTTTAATATATATTTAAAGTATATTTCAATCACTTACGGTTTGAGGTGATCACTGTAACATACATTTTGAGTCACCCGCTATATATATATTGATATAGAAACAAAGTTTCCTTTTAGAAAAACTTGTTTTACAAAAAAGAATAAGTTTTATGTTCTGAACTATATTTGGTTAAATGAGAATGTATTGTTGCAAAACTCGTTCTCCTGATACTTTGTTTTTAGAAAAATGCCAAAAAATAAAATTAACAAACATAATATGTCGGTAGTTTTTATATACTTTTTGTATATACACAAGGTTACTGGTAACTCGACGTATCCCTTTTAAGACGTGTTAAGGGAGCCAAAATGCTACAATTTTAACCCCCCCATATGTATAGCCGAAAATAAATAGTTTTTTAGAGAATTGAATTTTAAAAAACTTCTTTCTTTCTTGAAAACCCAAAATTTGACATTCAAGTGCAAGTTTTAAAAAATCTACTTATTAAATAGATTTAATTTTAATTTATTTTCATGGCTGAAACTCTAATTAAGCTAGTTTAATCATAAAATGTACAAAACTTCTTTAAAATTTCAATTCACAAGCCATTACATGTATTTTTTTAATTCATGTGTTTCCTTTCAAAAGATCATATTTTTTGGAATAAATAACACAGCAGTAAATGTAAAAATTACAAATAAAATTTCTCCCATTAATCAGCTACCCAAAAACATATTAATGTCCATCTAAAGAGATATACTTCATAAAGAAAGAAGAGTTGTACTTGGTGCAGGTAAAAACAACAAAGGAGGTATCGACATTTAAAAGTACAAATAACTTTTGCTTAAATATATTAATAAACTTTTGTGTCAAAGACTAATCTTAATCATTTTACTTAATTTATTCAAAATCTGATCGATTGATTAAGACAGTTCCTTAAAATAACATACAATTGATGATTAGTTTAACATAATTAATAAATAAATTACATCAGTAACAAAATCAGATTATCGCTTCACAAATTGAATTGGCCGCTGCTGTAAATAGCACCTATAAGAGTAATAAAACATTCAAAAAAAAAAATTTATGCTAATGCTAAAATTATTAAACATATTGCACTTTACCAAATCTTGTTGTATGGTTTTGGATTTAATCATTTTTGTTAGCCTAGTAAGTTTATTGTGTTTGTCACAGCTCGATATTGGTACACCTCTTGTAAAATCAGTTATCAGAATTCTTCAATTAATTAATTATAAAATCTATCCTTTTTAATATTATCTTACATATATATGTGTGTGTGTGTGTAGCATTAAATGGCTATGGGAACCTTGTTGTCGTGTGCCGGCAAACACTGGAGCGAGCTCTGAAAATCCTTGGGCCGCTATGGCTGTCGGTGGAAGAATGAGTCGAACTGCGATTACATTATTTTATTGGGTGATTCGATACATCTTTCCTTGGCAGTTGCGGTCACGCAAAAAAGGCGCTGCTGGGCTGCATCAGTCTCTTTTATTAACTTTTGAGGTCGTGTCACATGACCCATGCTCATTGCAATTATTGACAGATCCCAAAATCTGGGCAGTGGTTTTTCAAGGTTTGTTATGACTTTTAAGATGCCAGATTGACTGGACGTTGAAACTGCCTACAAAAATACAAATAAATTGCAAGGGACCGTGTAGTAATTGCAGTTTTTGGAAGCAAATTCCTTTGTTCCAACTGAATCAAAACTGCGTAGTTAAGAAATTTGGGACTTTAGCATGCTTTTGATTTATTATGTTATATATATATAATTGAGTGTGAAAGATTGTTTTATTAATTTAATTCATTCATTTTTAGACAGTTGGAGAATTTCTTCCATTTATTACAAGTAATTTAACTCCATTTGTTGACAAATCTATAAGTGGGAAAAAAGTGAGTTTCATTTTCCATTTACATTTTTTTTATTAGACAAATTAATTCTTCACTTATTTATTTTTATTCAAACTCTGTGTAATTTACATACAAAATTTTTTTCCTAATGATACATGAATGCTTCATTGTTATTGCTCTAAAATTATATAGTGTGGAATGCTCATAAATCTGAACATGGGTACAAGACATTCAAGGTACAGATTTTAATTCATGGCTTAAGGTATTATCCTGCGAAATTATTTTGTATTAATAAATAAACCAATTCATGAAAGTCTCTGAAGTCCCAGAAAATGCAAGAAATGTGGGTTTAAAAGGTAAGAAGAGGTCACAAAATAAAGTTTAGATGATTAGCAAATGACATATGAATTGTCTATTTAAATTTTACTGTTTAGTGCTAATTTAATTTTGCATAACTATGGGAATCTAAAGATGAAAGTATTATCTTTATTTCACCAGAAAATTTCATCTGCTGCTCTAAATGATAATTAGTTCTAAAATTAATGTTAATCATTTCACTTATTGAAAATGCCTATAATTGTACTACTTCCAAGATCTAAAAAGATTACGAGGGGAGGGGGCATATTCAAGATATGTTGCATTTATAGAAGTGAATTTCAAAGGCAAATTTGCTGTAATTGCTATTAAAATATTTTTAATCAAGATTTTAAGTAAATTGCTTGTTATTAATAAATTTTATTTCCTTCCTCTTTCACTAGGTCTTATCCTTTTTAAAGTTTTTGTTGATTGACTGTGAAAATGATTTAGTGAAATACATTCCATATCTGGATCCCTTTCCACCTAATGATTATTATACTAGTCTTGCTATGCAGCAGAAGCAAGTGAAGTACAAACATGGGAAGCTTACACTAGAACAAGTAATAATTTGTGTGTGTGTGTGTGTGGTTGAAATTTCTTCAGTATTTACTCTCAGATCATATAACAAGGAGAAGTCATGACTCAACAATTGAAATTTAATTTTGTGGAAATATAGCTCATAAAATATGTAACCATTGAATCAAATTTTTAGGACCCAATATAGAGGCATTCAAAAGAAATCACATGCTAAACATTTGAGAATCAGCTTGTACAATTTAAGTAAAGTTAACATTAAGATTGCTTGAACAATCATGGCTTAGTGTATAAGTGCTACTTCATTAATCAAGCTAACAAATTCAAATCTTAAAGCAATCTTTTTTTTTCCCTTAACTGATTTAGCAACATTTTCAGCATGTGAAATTGAATTCACATAGCTGCCAACTGGTATGATTTTTTCATACAATGTGCGAATTTTATTCCGATTGTACGAATGACTAAGTAATTGCATGAATTTTTAATGTAACTTTCGAATGTTATACAAAATTTCATGTATTTTTCGCTTTCCCTGCTGTCCATGTTTTTTTCACAATCAATGGTTCCCATGTTCTTTCCCTAGCAACACCATGCAGTGATAGGCGAATCGGTGTGGGAAGAAAAAAAATCCCTACTCTACTTTTCAGTGGGGAGAAACCACAGAGAAAGGCAGTCTCTCCCTAAATCCAAATTTGCAGGGATTTCCGCTAACAAAAATCTCTGCACAACTGCTGTAAACTCTTAAAAATGCATGAATAAAGAGATTTTTAGCAAGTAAATTGCAAAATTAATTTGAGTCTTTCATCTTTTGCATTTTTTAAAATTTTATCATGTCAATAATATGTTTTTGAACTAAACTTGAGAAAAACTATTTTGAAGCTACTTAAAGGCTATTAATACTACTATTTTTATCTCCTAACGGTGGTGGGCACCCTGTATTCAAATTTGTATTTCAGTATCTTGCATATTAATAAAAAAGGCAGTGGAGTTTTAATTATGTCAAGCAATTATAATTTCTTTTGATTAATATCTTTTATGCTAATGTGTAATTAATTTTCTCTTCTTTTGAAATGATTTCTTTGCTAATCCTTGAAAAAGTCCTTTAAAGTAATTTATATTTATTTCTGTAGGAAATTCAGTTTTTCTTAAAATCATGCAAAATGATGGGAAAAGCAACAAAAGGTGGATTAGATCATTTATGTGGTCAACTTAATTCCAGAAGAGAAGAATTTCAAGAGATATTGAACACTTTAAAAGGTATTAGTTATTTTGTAATTATATGATCCATCATTGTTGGGAATTTTTTATCATCATCATTATTATTATTATTATTATGGATGTGAAAGGCAATTTTTGAAATAATATTGGTAACAGCAAATCTTTTTATTTTGTTAGAAAAAACCCTCTTCACAGAAGATGTTGAAAAAAGCTTTTTACATGAGTTGATATGCCATTTATCATCTTTATGTTCACCCAATAATGATTTTGAGGTAATATTTAGCTTTTAGTTCATTAGTATCTTCAGTTATATATCAGGGGTTATTGTGTCCCGGTGGGTAGCTCAGATTTCCAGGTTTTTTGCTGGATCTCTCTGGGTTTGTAACTCTTTCGGAGTAAAAAATTATGCATGCATCAGACCAACCTATTTAGGTTTGTTAAAGAAATCATCATAATTAAATTGCTTCTGTTTTTTTATTTATTTATTTATTCCAACAGTTTTTATGTAAGAATATTTATTCTAGCAGCAGAAACATAGCATGCTGGGGTCAAGTGCCAGCAGCTGGGGAGTCTTTCAACTGATAAGGCTAGAGTCTTGAGTGTCTGCACTTGTGTTTTACATTCTTTGGGCTTGTAGGGGGAGGGTAGAGAAGAAAATGGGGTATGGTGGGAATGCTCTCTCTATTAGAATAGGATGAGTGGATGTGTTGGAATATGAGAATCATTAGAAGTAGAAAGTTCAAATGAATTAGCACTTAGAGCAAACTTTCCTCAGAATAAAATAAATCCTGCACCTCAAAGTGTAATCGCACCTTGCTTCTCAAAACAATCTACTGAGGATATTACTGAATAAGGCAGTAGAAAAAGAAAGTCAACCTCTGCAACTAACAGCAAAGCTAAATAATCAAAAATTGCTTTTTATTTTTTACAAAAATGATGCAAATTATTTTTTTCTGCCTAGCATTTAGTAAAACTGTTATAAAATTAAATGTAAGGCATTTATATTTTTGCTGATTTAAATACCAGAATATACTTTCTAAAGCAATTTTTATTCAAACTGAAGAATAAATGCAATTTCCCCTCCCCCCCTTCCTTTATAAATATATATGTATAAACAGGAGTTTTTCAAGTAACCATGCGATTTTGTTTCATACACAAGCCAAGTTACTTGATTTATTGGTGGACTGCAAAATTTTCATAATGTTTCGTGGTTTTCTAACACTTTAAAACCCTACTTTTTCTACTCTTAGTGAAATTTTGAATGCTTAAGAAAAGCTTGTGTGGTTCTAAATAAATGTTGAGGTTTCACCTATTTCATGTTTGAAAATTCTAGCATTTCTACTGTTTTAAAATTTTTATAATTATAACATTAATGGCTTTTTGTGCATTTATAACTCTATAGATAGACTATAAAAATAAAATATTAGTTTAGAAACATCATAATTTAGTGTGAACAAGAATATATAATATATGCAAAACGTGAAGAGTGTGCTATCCCAAGAATCTATTGGATTTTTTTTTTTTTTTTTTTGTGTGTATGTTTTATGTGTGTGTGTGTGTCACTCTACTGGTTTTTCTTTCCCAGATGTTGGCAGGTATGTAGAAAAGTGATAAAACTATGTTTTTCTAAACTGTACTCCCTGACTAAACATTGATAATTTACTATAAATTCAAAATGATTAATTTTAATGTCATTAGTATTTATTTAATATGTATCAGTTGGTATATCAGGGTTCGCACTAGACCGCGGGATTGTGCGATTCCCGCAATGCCACATTAAATACCACTCAAAAAAATAACAGTCGTGAGCTTTTCCCACGTGCTGGGTTGTTCAATTTTGATGAAGCAGCTAAAATATTTAATGGGATAAAGAATCAAAGATATCATTAAATTGTATTGTTATCAAAATCATTTGTCATTACATTGCTAATTTTGATATTTATAATCTGCTGAGCTCATTTTAGGCGGGGTCAGGGGGGCGCCGCGCCCCAATGCCCTGTAAAAAAAAAAAAAAAATTCGTTAGCTCCCCGATGATGAAAAACTAGACACACTCTTTTGCCAGCGAATTTTTTTTTTTAAATCTCTTAAGTTTCTTTGGCCCTTTTATTTGTTCAACTGTTATTTGTTTGCTCACACGTAATGTGCTAATGATACATGACAAATGAAAGGGAGGAATTTGCGCAACTTTTAGAAATTTACTTTCAAAACATAATTCCCCCGCCCCCCTTTCTTTGTGGTTTTCTTTCTAAGCTACAGGGAGAGGGAAAGGCAGAGAAAGATAGAATTGATGTTCTTATATCCTTTCCAGCTATTTCAATATTGCCACTTAAATAGGTGACCATTGATTGCTAATATTAACCGAATACTTATTATGGCTGCATGATAATCCTGAAAAAAATGTTAGCTATTGTCTATTAAAGAATAAAAAAAAAAAAGTAATAAATAACTGGAATTTGTAATGGAATATACATTGAATAACTGGAATAGATATTTATACCATTATATAGTTCTTTCGAACAGAAATGTTATTAATATTTTCAAGTATTAACTATTATATTTAAATTGTTTGGACTATTGAATTAATTCTTACAGAGACAAGTGAATGATGAAAAATTGAATGAATTATTTTTATAGGTGTAATAACTTTAAAACTGGAAAAAAAAAATGAAAATTTAGGTTTAGAACAACTTAACTTTATTAAGTGTTTCTTATTTGAGTTAAACTTTTATTGATGATTCTTAACAAGGTGATCAAATAAATCTCTTATTAAAAATCTTCTTATGCAAAATGTTTACTTAATTAAGCATTTTCTTGTCTGTTAGGTATGTTTGGGGAATTATTTTTGCTATAAAAAGAAGCCTTAAAAATCTTTTAAAGAAGTATTCTTATTAATTAATTATTTATAATTTATTTTAATAAGTTAATTAACAAAGTTACTTAAAAGTAATTTAACCATTTATTTACATAACTTAGCTTTATCAACTTAATTAATTTTATCTAATTTTTAATAAAGACTAGTAATTAATTTATTAATAAAGATTACTAATGAATTATTATTAATTTAAAAATCAATAAAGCATTGTTTTACTGAATTTTTCATAGTTTTTTCCCCAAAGTGCTTATAATGAGGATATGTAATGTTCTTTTTAAGAAACACAATGCCCTTTCAAAATAATGATGCCCATTTTTAAAACCTTTGCACCGAGCCATTTTTCCTACCTAGAATGAGCTCTTATCTTAGTTGCATTGTATTTTTGTAATGACATTAATTTTGCTTGTAAAATGTGAAAAAAATAATAAATTTTTGGAAATAAACAAAATTCTCGTTCTCACTCAGATTTTTAAATATCCCACTTAATTTTGGAGCCAGAGTGGGAGAATCTCACCCAATTTTTTTCCCTAGTGTAAACCCTGTATATTAATCGGTATAGTATTGTGTTAGTGTATCGGTAATGTTCAGGATTTTTTGTATGCACACTAGTAATGTTCAGGATTTTTTACTTTGGGTCGCAATTACCCCTATGTATGTGTATACAGCATTCTGATTACATCTCTTAGTTTACCTTTTGACTTTTCTTTTTTTTTTAGCTGTTAATTAGTAGGGGCCTGCTTTTACTCTCAGCAAATCAATTAAATCTTTCAGGCACTCACTTCTCAAGAATCTCCTCTTCCCTCGCACATTAATAAAAATTCTCCTAATTCACTTGTCTCTTCAAAGTTTTTTAAATAGAGCCTTAAAAGTCCAAGCTTATAAAAACCTATGAAATAAGAAACTTCCTAATAAACATATGAAAATAGAAATACAGTGAAACCTCTCTGAGTGGCTATCCCACCTTACCGAGAATATTTGGCTGCTCTCAAGGGTTTTATTTATTATTATAAGATAATTGCTATAATACATAATATAAGAAAGTCTGGCACATATTCCTTATTTAAAATGAAATATAAAACTTATCTAAAGAGAAAATAGTACTTTATTTAATGCTTTCTTACATTTTTTTGAAAAAAAATGATACAATTTGTGTCTGTGTGCAAGTTTTTACTTTTCCCTGAAACAACCATTTTTTCTAGTTTGTTTTTTACTTTAAAAAGCAGATCTCTAACTGGTTAGTTTGTAACCGCTTCGGAATTTTTGATAATTTCATCGATTTTCCCTAAAGTCGCTTGTGTTGAAAGTTTACCTTGCTCACCATTACAAACATCGGGAAATTCCTCATCAGGAGCGGAATTAGCACCTGACAGTGACAAAAATTCATTTGTAGGACAACTTCAACACCTGATTGTCCAAGGGATTCCCCTCTTAAGGGTGTAGTGTGAATACAAAAGATATAACAGATTCACTTCCAGTTATTCCTGGGACTTATATTCGACCATAAACCTGACCTTGAGTTTTTCTGCTCAAAATTACTTCATGGAGAGAGTAGAATTTCCCGAAAAAAGTTAGATGAGCGGTCCCACTCGGTGGCCGTTTAGAGGGGGTCGGGTGTCTGCTGATAGAGGTTATTTTAACATTAAGTCTATGAGCCAAAAAATCAATGCGATGAAAAATTGGCCGTTTAGAGGGGTGGCCGCTCGGAGAGGTTTCACTGTACATAAACTCAGAATTACATAGCACATTTGGCTAATCACTTACATTTAGTAATCGAACAGTTATCTCTCTTTTGTGAGATATCACACATGCTTTATGCATTTGTCTAATCAAAGAAATTTTTAAAGATAATTTAAGAAAGATAATAGTTCAGTAACGTGCTTCTTGTCTGTTCTAAAAATCAAATTCAAGCATGTGTTTTTTCTTTACCATCTCATTTTTTCTTAATAAGGCAAGTGTAATTGTTTCATTTTATATGTTTGAATTATTAATAATTTATCTTAATGCTCTACTTCTAGGTACAGAAAGCTGCTAGTAATTGTTTGGGCACCATAGGCCCTATATCCTTCTCATCTGTTGTTTTACTACCATCTCCACATGCTACCACTGATAAATCCCATGAAAATCTAAATGCCTTGCAAAAAAGTTATGTAGTTATTTTGAATATTCTTACTGAATATCTTTTTGATAAAAGGTAAGTGTTATCTTTATTAGAATAATTTCTTTTAGCTCTTAAGTGTGGATTTTTTAAATGAAAATTAAATTTGCATACAGAATTATCATTTTACCTTCATGCAAAGAATGCCTGTTTAGTAAAAAATAAGCACTATATATTAACTCAAGTTTCATTGATTATTTTAGTGCTTGTGCTCTGCATTCCATTCTCAGTTTGATAGCTAGAAAATAACAATTTATATATTTTTTGTGGCTACAATCTACTTTGAACTTTTCCCTACTCTCAACTTTTATTCTAGCAGACTGTTTTTATATATTATTTTTCAACACCCTCTGTTATATTATATTTCTAAATTGTTGCTCAAATTCCTATGAAGCTAAAGTGATCTCTCACTTACGTGTGCTCTCTTTTATTTGCATTTTTTATGCATGTTTTTTCCATGGTCCTGGCCAGGGACATAGGTAAACAATGATAATTCTTATTCATTTATACACTGCACTATGAAAGTGCCTCTCACGTAGGCATTTCACAAAAGAAATGTTCTCAGTTAAAAGGTAGATTTTTCTACTAGACAGGTGTTGCTTATTACAAGAACTTTACCCTTAATTAAAACGTTGATTGAATTCCTATTTCCCTTGGAAGAAATATATTTCGACCGCCGCCACAGTCATCTTCAGTAATGGTATTGTACCTCTTTGTTCTCTCTCCTCCCGTTGAATCTTCCGCTATATGACGTCATCCCATATGTCGTCAGTGCCTGCTTGCACCATGTCATTAATGCTGCCCTCTATAGTTGCTATTTCTAATGATTCACAGATATAAGCATATGGTCTATTGTTGAAATTTGCTATTTTCTTGATTCCTTCAAAATTAATTGTAATCGGTTCTTTTATTGCTAAGTGTGATAAGGCGGTGCTCTGTTTATTAAATTTAATGTTGTTAATATGTCCATTTTTACGGTCTTTGATTTTTCTTTTCGTTACTCCTATATAGCATCCCTTAGTATTTGTTTCATTATGAGTTAAGTTAATTTTATAAATTCTGGCCGTTTCAGTAGGGTTAATCTTGTCTTTTTTAGATCTTACACATTGTAATTTAGTTTGATTAGGTTTAATTGGGATTCTTATATTTTTCTTTATTGCAGAATTAGAAATTTTATTAGCGATGCCTCTGCAAAATGGAATAGCTGTGGTGAATTTGAATTTTGGTTTTTGTCCATTAGTAATTATGTTCAGTTTTTTTTTGTTGTTGTTGTTGTTGTTGTTCGCTCTTTAAAAATGTTTTTTTAAAATGTTCTGTGGATAATTTGCTTTGTGATGCTGATTTCCAATAAACTGTATTTCTTTATTTAATAAATCTGCATCAGAACACACCCCAACAGTGCACGATTGATATATGATCGAATATCAGCAATTTTATAGTTGAAGGGAGTATTAGATTTAAAGTTAACTACTGCGATGTTACTGTTAGATTTTCTGTAGACGGTGGCTTGTAGTTCGTTATGTTTATTTTTAATTATTTTAACATCAAGATAATTTAAGATATTGTTATTTTCTATTTCATATGTGAATTTTATATTGGGGTCCAATTCATTTCATTTTTCTTTTTTCCCAATCTGTCACGATTCCTGAAATTGGGAACCCTATGGGATTCCTTGATTTTATTGAAAAAAACTTATTATCCTATTGAAAGTAGGAGTTATTTAAGATTGAGTTCTTTTTCAATCTGCCATGATTCCTGTAATGGCCGCATGAGGACTTCTTGATTTTGTTGAAAAACTTATTATCGTATTGAAAGTAGGAATTATTTAAGATTAAGTTCTGTTGCTGTGTTCTAATGCAGATTTATTAAATAAATCACATTTATTCGAAATCAGTATCACAAAGCAGATTGTCCACATGACATTTTTTAAAAACTTTTTTAAGAGCGAAAAAGAAAACTGAACATGATTAATAATGGACAAAAACCAAAATTAAAATTCACCACAGCTATTCCATTTTGCAGAGGCATTGCTAATAAAATTTCTAATTCCACAATAAAGAAAAATATAAGAATGCCAATCAAACCTAACCAAACTATATTCTAACATGTAATATCTGAAAAAGACAAGATTAACAATAATTAGGATTAACTAATTGTTCACATTTAAATCTTCAAAAATCAGTGTTCCTCCTCCTCATCCCTCCTTCCCACTTTTTATTAGGGCTGCACCATTAATTTAAACAGGGGTTTTTAAGTTTTAATTCAGTGCAGCAAACATTATTTAAAAAAGGAAAATATGTAAAATCAATTAACTCCAATGACCAAGAGAATTTTATGTTATGCCTAGAGGGAAAATAAATGTGTTAATAAAACTGGAACACACATTGTATATTATTAATATTTTTTTCATTTTTAAAATATAATTATAAACCTACATTTAGGTTAAGCTGTAATTATAAACACTAGTTTAAATGAGTGGTTACAGTTTTTTGGTGATTTTTACTAACATTAGTACAGATAATCCTCAAATTCTTCCTTCAAGGTTGACAACTCTGTTATTGTTGTATGTTTGGGTAGAAAAAGAGCTAAATTGTGATTTCTGAATCCAAATACATTTTTATCTTAGTTATGTTACTGGGTTATTCTAGTTTTGCTTATTATGTAATTTACTGAAAGGTCAACTCTTCAAAGTATTGAAAATCTTGGATAATTCGCAAAAGTTTTCTGATGGATTCCGTGGATTTGGAAGAGAAACAGGAATATTTTTAAAATGATAGTTTGGTGGGCATCCTGAAAAAAAGATTATTATTGGTTATTTGAAATATTTCTTTCATTGTTGTACTTAAAGTTTTCAAATGTATATAATATGATCAATACAATACTAAATATCGTTTTTTATAATTTTTTTTTTCTCTGGGTATGTTTTGACATTATTCTCCCAATCTAATAAAACCCACTCTTGCATTTATTTTAAGAAATCCAAGTGTGCATACTCTTGCCAAAAGATGCTATATTTTACTACAGCCATCTTAGAAGAGAATTGGGGAATCGATCCAGTTCTGTATGTATCTTGGTTTACTGGATCTGAAGTATACTTTTGACTTACTGTCCCCCCGCTAACCTTATTAGACATTTTACAGTTGTAATTATTATAAATGCACTTCTGATAATATTTTTGCTTTTTCTAGCCGTCTTCTTGCTCTAATGGGAATTAAATGATTTTTATCTATAGACTTAATTTTATTGCTCTAATTGGAAGAATATTATGGTCTTTAGATTTTTACTTGACTTGGGGGAAAATATTTTTTTAAATTTTATGTTAATCATTACAGCAATTTATTTAGTCAACTTTTGTTCAGTATTACATTAAGTGTATGTTAATGGTAATTATTGATTAGATCATTGTCACTCTTGCCTGTAGCAAGAAAAAAAAAATTTATCCTATTTTATTTTAAAAAAATGTATTATTCAAAGCTTTTCATTTTACTTTTTCATTTATGGTTATATATTTGTTTAGTAACTTATTTTTAAATTTTTTGCAATCAATTTTCATTTGTTTTTCTTTGTAGCATTCATATAAAAGTTGCTGCATCTAAGGTTCTTAAAGAAGTACTTTCTACAAAAATAGGTTACTTGTTTTTTAAGGAATACGGGAAAATATTTAAGAACAGTAATATAGTAAAGTATGCATATCCCTTCTTTGCTTGTCAAAATGTAAGTTGAAAACTACAGTTTATTTTTGTAATATAAATTATTACATAATTTTTCATTCTTTTAAGTGAGTCAGAGTTATCAGTTCAAAAAATATAACCAGCTACTTGATATGCATTCCAATATTATTTACTTTCATTTTCCCAGTTTAATTTTTAAGTTAATAATACTATCGCAGTTACTGCGAACTATCTTTCTGGTCATCCGTAACCTTGTACTTTAATTTGAATGTTTTATTTCAAGTTGCATTTCTAGAGTTATATAATATTTTCCTTGCATATCATGGGTCTCTCTAAAAACAATTTACGTCATAAAAGAGTCTGCATAATTAACCTTTATTCATAAATAAATACAATATTTAAGACAGAATTAACTAATATAAATTGTGCTGGTTAATCCACTCTGTTACTTTTTAGCTGTGTTAAAAAATTATGTAATGATGTCAAAAATGTAATAATTTAAAATGCAGGCTCTTACTTAAACTGTGTGACCCAAGAAATTCACAAAATTGTAAAATTAAGACTAACCCTCGTACATTTAAGTTTCAGTGTTTTGGTTCAAATAAAGGTTTTTGTTTTTTTACCATTGGTTTAAACCATTTTTCTACTGCCGATTTTTTTCTAGTTTTTAATGTTTTCTGTGTGATACAGTTTACTTGATTTTTCCCCCCTTTTTAGAGTACAAAATCTCTAAAATGCATATGTTTTATTAGCTTGATAATTTTTAATAAGTACTTTGTTTTGTTTGCTAAATAAAGTAATAAACAACCAGGTTTTTAATCATTTTTCTTATTCTATATTTTTGAATATTCTTATTATTGTGTATTTTAGATAAGTTTGCCTTTTACGCTAATTCTATGTAGCTTTAAAAATGTTTTCAAAATCAGGAATCAAATTAGCTGGCTATGAAGTATAAAAATATTATTAAATATTTTTAAATTTAGTTTCTGAATGTACCATATTATCCGGTAATAATGTCGCAAATAGATAATTATTTCTATTTATAGAACTAGAATAATGCCGCACTTTTTTAAAAGTATTATAGAATCAAGCTTATTAAGTTTAGATGTGTTATTTTAGGTAATACTATGAAGTAGTATGCATAAAATTAAACAATTATAATTAAAATAACTTACCATGTAATATATAAATTTACGATGTTTGTCAATATGTCATTATTAGTACAATTTATTTATCTATTTTTAGAATATACATATACATATACTTCAGACTATTTTCTACTACACAAAATCCTCGTCCTCGGTGTCACTCTGGAACATTTTTAAGTGTTCAGGTGGCAAAAGTTCATCAACATCTGAACCGTTTTCATCATCGGAAGACACACTAGAAATTGCGGGAACCCCCATTAGCGATATTTCATGAAAAATCGGTAATTTCGCCTTTTTGAAAGTCTCTCTCTACCATACAATTCGGAATTTTATTCCAGGAGTCCAAAATCCACTTGCAAACTTTGGTATAAGTTGCTTTACAGATCCGGCCTCCCTTCGTAAACGTATGATTTTCTGCCGACATCCACGATTCCCGGTGATGATGCATGGGAGCTTTAAATGCCCGATTTATACACAAATCCAGGGGTTGCAATATTTTAGTGAACTCACCAGGTACTATTGCCAGTCTTGTTTTCTCTGAGCCTAGAAATTTTTTCGGCTCGTTTGAAAGGTGCGTTTTCATTGAGTCCATGATCAGTAGTCAATTTTTTTGAAAAATGAAATTTGGTCTTTTTCTCCAACATTTTTCTTCCCATTCCTGCATAACATCCTGGTTCATCCAGCCTTTTTGATTTGCGAGCAGTACTATTCCCTTAGGGAATTTTTCTTTAGGAATTGTTTTCCTCTTAAAAATAACAATCGGAGGCAATTTACGACCTGCGGATAAACATGAAAGCACCACAGTAAATCTGTTTTTCTCATTCCCTGTTGTAACGATAGGGACAGACTTCACATCAACAAAATCTGCTGAGTGAGATGCATGCATGTCGAACGATATGGGGACCTCATCCATATTCCCTATCTCCGATAGCTTCAGTACATAATTTTTAATCTCTTTTTTCACAAACTTTAAAAACAAAATTTTCTTCTCTTCCCAGTCTTCGGGCAATTTCTGGCCTACACTTGTCCAGGCTCTCATGGTCAGATTATTTCTTTTAAAAAATCGGTTGCACCATGATGGTCCACCTCTAAAATCAGCCAGACCATTCTCTGCCGCCATCTGCTTCGCTTTTATTCTTATTAAAACAGTTGATAAAGATCAACCATTTTCCCTTTAATTCTCAATCCAGTCACAAAGCTCTTTTTCCAAATCTGGCCACTGTGCTTTTGGTCCGCGACGTTGAGTTCGTTTCTCTCTTGGCATTTTCAACAGTATTTCTTCCTGCTTTCGCCACTCTCTTACATGCTTTTCATCCGCATTCAGCTCTCGTGCTACTTGTCTATTGCCATTCACTTTTGCTAATGAGATAGCATTTAATTTAAACTTTGCTGTATAACTTCGACTCTTAGAATTGTTCGATAATATATGGAAAATGATCAATATCGGAACAAGAACATTAATAAAATGTATAAAATCGAACGAAGAACGTGAAGTAAAATTAAGTTGAGTTGTTGCCAAATCCGAATATGCATATTTTGTAATGCTGAAAAAGATTTGGAACATAGAGTATAATTAGACTCTTATAGGTATGGTTTAGCACTGGTGAATATTGAAGGAGGTAGAAAATGGGAGGAGTTATTCCTGATATGGCATACAGAGTTACTTGATGCGATTGGATGCGATGCCCGATCAAAGTACTGCAAAGAATCAAAGCAATATTTTTCAACTAATTGGAGTTACCATAAAAAATTAAATTTTGTATACTAATACTTACATAGCCCCTTGTAAAAAAAAATTGCCATATATGAAAGCTACTCTTCATTTGAGTAATTTTTCTAATTAAAAATATGTTTCTCTCTTTTACGATTTAAGAGATAATTGCTGTAACATCTATGAATTGCCCAATCTATTTAATTGTAGTATAACTGATATTATTGTTTTAGATACTGTATTCTTTAATAATTGATTTATTATCCAATTCAAAATGTAAAAATGTTTTTTTTTTTTTTTTTTTTTTTGTAGAATAAAGAACTTCTACAGTCTTGTAGATATAAACTTAATATAGAGAGGCTGCAACTGTCCATTTGGATACCTAATTATAATGAGCATTCTGAATGGATAAAACATTTAGTCTGTACATTATTAGAATGTGGCCTTACAAGAAATAGTTTTTATGAATGTCTAGTACCTTTGTGCAAAGAAGAGGTATTATTTCTTTTATTTATCAATGTTATTTTTATAATGTTACCAGTATTTATTTCTCTCCATTCATGTTTTCAGTCATTTCAGTAGCTTTACCAAAGTTATTAAAAGAAAAAAATAAAAATAATAATAAATAAAAATAATAAAATGCTTTCTTTATTCAGTTAGTGTAAACCTTTGAGCAACAATATATATTTTTATGTTCACTAAAATCTAGTCCTCTATACATTATGCCTGAATTCTTTTTTTACAAAAGCACTCATTTATCTGAAAGAATATCTCATCTGACTGATCACTGTGTCTTGCTCAGAGCCAGTCCTAGGGTACCACAAACAGTGAGACTGCACTGGGTGCAGTCTCTATTATATTATACAATATGTATATTTCAGTGTCCGTATATTGTTGAAATTTTCATTTTAACCCCCCTTTGAAAACTTTTCTAGCTGCATGTGTGTAGGGTGTCTATGATTTAAATCAGGAATACACAACCTCCGGCCTAAGGTTTTTTATTAGCCCATGACACCTGTTCCATTCATCCTTCAATCCAATTGCTCATTGAAAAACAGCAGAATCCATCATTTCAATTTTTAAGAAAAGGAATTAATTTTGAAATATTTTCAGATTTGTTTTCAATTGTTATAAACATTGTACCAGAAAATGTTCAGTTATAATTTAATTATAAGTTTTATCAATATGTGCCATCATATTTTCAAGAACTTATTTGGTAGTTGGGTGACAGTTTAAATTTGTAAAGTAATTCAGTACATAATCAGTCAATTTTGCTATGCAATATTTTATTTATAGATTTATACTATCAACAACTGGATATTAACCAGTTTTATGTACTCGTTATATAAAGTAATTAAACTTATTTAAAATATCTGATCTAATTATTTTTTTTATTCTACTTTATTAAAGAATCTGATTTAAATTTTTAAAAAATCAGATTATTTTGATTTTTCTTTTAACCCGTTCGGGACGAGTGCCCGTAGAAAGAAGCGCTCCCCACAGGACGACACCTCTCAAGCTTCGATCGTTCCTACGGGCCCAGGAGTTTTTGCCCGCTAAGCCTAACGTGCATAAAATTTCTCGAAACGTATGCGTTATAAAACAATGCATAAAAACTCTCATTTGCATAGAAATGGAACCATTTTTAAATATATTATAGAATATAATTGTTTTTTCTCTCATAATAAAAAATAATTAAAAGAATTAATGTTTAATTATGAAAAATAAAAATATAATACACTATACTACATTTAAAATTATCTTGATTAATACTAAAAATATATAAATTCAGAAAAAATATTTACAAATACTGTAAAACAATTGAATAACTAAAATTTTAAAGCCATATGGTAAATTTCAAAGCCATATGGTAAATTTCAAAGCACGGATCAACGCATAATCCGACATTACAAAGTTTGCATTCATATGCGGTGTCACGTCTTTTATTCCTCTTTGAGCAAACAACACACCTCCTTCTGAGTTTTTTTCCACTTTTCTCAGTGCACAGTTTTGGGGAAATGACGTCCATTAAAAGGACTATTGAAGAATAAACATATTAGAAATATCGGCTGGTCGTGGCTCAGTGAAATAAAAAGTACTCCCTCACTTAACAAGCGATAAACGGTGGAGTGCCTTAAAAATTATGCCAACACCAAACTTCACATTGCCAAGAACAAAAACTTGGCCGAGATAAACAACCCCAACCACAGAGCAATCATAAAGTTTAAATCCCATCAGAACAGAAAACAGAAACTAGAGCCCAAGCTAAACAAAAGCCTAAAGAGAAAAGAGAACCACTTCAAAATGAGTAAGAAGTATTCCGCACGTGTTTCTGTTTACATTATTTCCCTCCAAAGTTCTAATGACTCACAGACAGTTGACTAACCCCAATCTGACATTGGATAGAAAAATACTTATTTATGGGTATAATATTTTACAAGAAACATGGATTACTAACGCCCTCTAGTGCTCTGCATTTTGTTCCAATTTTGAAACGCACATATACGGCGCTCGGCCTCGGGTGTCACTTTCACCGTAACGCAAAGGTGCAGCGCTCGGCCCTGAGAGCAGTTTTTCGTCGACGCATATGTGCGGCGCTCATCCTGAACGGGTTAAATCATGTTTTTTTATTTTACTTTTTTTTTTTTTTTTTTTGCACTTTGCATGTGTCTGGGTGGGGTGGGGGGCACATTTAGTTTCACACCACTTAAAAAAATAGCTAGGACCAACACTTATTTTGTTAACTAATAACACAATAAACCTGAAAAATGGCTTGAGCAATCCCTTTATAAGAATATGACAGGGCATTTATTAATTTTTTATTTATTTATACTAAATATCTTAGCTTTCACTCAGCTGTAGTTTCAAGTAGAAATCTGAAATTCAGCTTAACTGGTTTCCTTAGATTCTAAAATGTAAGAGAGGGGTTCCAAAATTTTTAATGGTAAGTGCTTCTGTAAATATTCATATCTAGTGAGTAGCCCAAATACTTATAATTTAAATGTATATTACTTATGAAGTTCTTAACATTGCTACTCAGAAAGGAAAAAAATAATAATGATATCCTCATTGAAGTTATCACAAAATTTATCAATGTTAGGACAGAGCCAAAATCTGCTTGAATAAATCTCAGTCCCAGCCTTATTGATGACATTTACAACTAAACTCCTGTATACACTTGAAACTAACTGTCAGAAAGTTAGCTGCCAAGATTTATAGCCAGGATAAAACCTGAAAGGACAACTCTCCTTATGTTTTAAGAGATCAAATGACAGCTCTCCTTTATAGTTTAATTAAGATATAGAAAGTGGTGATCTGCATTGCTTTGCCTTAGCAGAAATTTCAATTTAAAGTAAGACTACTCCACTTAGGTTTGAAGCAAACAATAGCAAAATAGTGTAAAACTAAAATTCAAACCCCAAGTGTTAAGTGGTATTTCTGATTTTTGCTAGAGGGCCATATATCGAGGAAGTTTTTGTATGACCACTCTGTATACAGTGTGTGTGTGTGTGTATTTTTATTTATTTATTTATTTATTTATTGAGAGAGCATATTTGCAAAATTTTAAGCCAAACAGTCTAACAGTGTAGATGTGCATAGCTAACATTCAAGCAAATCGATTTTTTATTTTTATATATATTGATTTTATTATACTTACTTTGAGAGTTATTTGAAGAAAATTCTTAAATTTTTTATAAATATAAAAAGGTATCATCAAATCTTGACCGCTAAAAAGGTAAAAAAAAAAGTCTTCCAAATTAGGAGTAATTCTGCTTTATTTCTGGAGATATATAATTGTGCATTATGCTTCCTGTGAGGCTTATATATATTTTTTTTTTAATCATTTTATAAAGCAAACAATGATATAATTTTAGTTTTTTAGGACTGTTGGCAACAGAGAGAACTTTGCCAATATTTTTTAATAGCTAATATTGAAATTTAAAAGTCTTTTATTATTTTTTAATCCTTTTATTATTTGTTTTGCTTGGAATCCACCAATGATGGGTGTACTTGCTAATATATCATAAAGTACTTTAATTTAAAATTTAAAAGTAATATTTCAAATTATTGTAATGTGAAAAAACTTTTTATATAATTTTCTTATCCCAAATGCTCAGTAGACTTAAAAGTTTGTGCATAACTCGTTTTAATATATATATATTAGAGATGAGTTTGGGCTCATTTTTTGAAGCCCGAGCCCGAAGACTTTTAATCTGAGCTCGAGCAATATTATTTAAGTCGGAGCCCGAGCACGAAATTTCAGATAAGATAAATAAAATTCAAAGAAGTAATTCTTTGATAGAATACAATAAATTCTGTCGTTAGTGCAAATTAAAGACAAATATAGTTGCCAATTTTTAATGCACTTTCTAATTCTTTATATCTATGTTTATGAAATACTGTCCACTCTCATGACTAACTAAGCAATATAAGCCGCCGTTCTGAAATACTCAAAGAGCTTCACGCACCTTCTAAGCAGCCGTGCCGCTATTTTTTTTTATTTTTATTTTTTAAGTACTTTTATTTTCCTCATGAATCATTTTTTAAAATCTCTTTCAAGGAGTATGTTCAATAAAAGAGAAGTTTTTCACAAGCCCGAGCCCGAATGCAGTTGTGAATTACAGAGCCCGGGCTCAGGCTGAGCCCGTCTCATCTCTAATATATATATATATATATATATAATATATAATAGCTTACTTACGTAAAGTGAAATCCCAAGATAATCCAATGATAAAGTGAAAAAAATATAAAAAAAATAAAAAAGTAGATAGCACATGGTGCCAATTAACGAGCTTATACCGGATAAGTGTTTAAATATAGCCTTTTAAGGCAATGAAAGAGTGGAAAAATTGAATATAAAGCGCCAAATTAGAACTGGTGTGCTTTTAAGCCTAATCACATGTAATCAGAAATAGACGGAAAATGGAATTAATATTGAAATGGTGTGCTCTATCATCAGGCTCCACCGCACACACATTTCAATTTAATCGAAAAAAACAATAATAGCTAGGTTTCTGCAAGTTACCTGACCAAAATTAGGGTCCTTTTGTAACTTGGGGGCACGACCGTAGCTATTAGAAATAAACAACGAGGAAGTAGACCGACACGAAGATCAAAGCTCAGTAATGGAGGCAGTATTAGTGCATGTTGCCATCAGAGAAGGCTTAATGCAATCAATAGACAAGTAATGCCATGGAGTGTGAATAAAAAATGATATATTAATAATACTTTGGAAGTATGGAAAGGAAAAGAATAAATAAATAAATAAAAAGTAATAATTAAATGAATAAATAAAAATGGTAATAATTAAATGAATAAATAATAAAATAAATATTACACTAGTATAGCTAGCCTATGTTTTACGTAGTACTAGCTGCAGTAGCTAAGAAGTACTTAGTTGAGGTTGTGGAAATGGAGAAAAACTGTAGAAATAATTTTATATATATATATATATCTTTTTTTTTCCACCAGGCAAGTTTCTGTGAAAAAATCATTCCATATCTCATTCACATGATTTTATTGACTGAGAATGAGGAAATGTTAAAATTCCTTTCTTGTGGTATAGCTCAGTTTTTTGCACAGTTTTCTCAGTGGATGGAAAAATCATCTAATGATAAAGACATGTGGTGTAAGTTTATTATGTTCTTAAACTATTTTTTCTACTATTTTCTATTTTAAATTTTGTATAATTTGAAAATAATTCATCACTTCATTGTATGTATTAAAAAGGAAAAGAGCTCATCCCAGGCTTGGGCCCTCACCATGGCTGAGTGGATAAGACACTAAACGTGGTAGATGGCTGAAGTTTAAAATCCAGGGGTGTGGCCTTCAGTCTATCAGTATTACTTGGTTTGAGTTTTTGCTGGTTTTCTCCTGCTGTTACATGAATACGTGTTAGAACCCTTAAAAAGTCCTCTGCTCAAAGCAGATACCCCTTGTGTAGGTTTGCCTAAACACAATACTCACACGCATTAGACAATGTCATCTGCCAATGAAAAATTTTTGAAGATTTGCTTGCAACCTGGAATCTAATGTATTTGAACATGGAAAGTTCATTTCTAATATTACTTTTCGTAAAATATTGAGGTTTATCTAACAAGAAATTGTAATTAAAATTCCTCAATCCTGTTCATATTAAATATATTACTCTTGGCCTTTTATTTGAAGATTTGAGATGATTAATATCAATTAAATCATTTATTTAATTAGTCAGATTAAGAATTGATGCAGACGAAATTTGAGTGCATTCGGCCCCTTCACATGATTACAATCGTCTAAAATGGCCCCTTCACAAAAATACAATCAATTAAAACAACCCTTCATTGACATTTTACCCAATAAAATTTATTTTGTAAATTATTTTTTTTTAAGCTGACTTTTTAAAAAAATTGGTATAGAAATCCAATAAAATAAATAGTTTTCACCTTGTTTAGTAGGGGATCCACCCCTGCATATACAAGTTATATACTTTTAACTATTGCTAGTAATAAAATATGAATAATTTACTATAGTTCCATTTAAGCAAAGCTCTACAAACAGTATATCTGCATTCTGTTTCATAATCATCAACATCTACTTCAAGGAATATACAAAATGCCTATTCCGTTTGCATTAGTCTAACTAGCATTTTCTCAGTCAGCCATAGTCTCTTCTGCCTTTTAAGATGTAGTTGAGGGTAGTCCATGTATCTGCAATGCGTTGTACATGTTCTTATCATTTAGTATGAGATTCTAGTATTCAATGACATAATTTGAATATCTTCAGTTCATGGACATCATCTCTCAAACACTGTTCTTTGCGCTTGCCGTAACCCATTCTAACAATGAGCTATTCACTTATATATGGAAAAGGCAAGAACAACTTGGTTACTCATCATCCTTAAAAGAAACTGAAATGTTCCAAGGGGGAGACGAAATTTCGAGCGATTCCTTGGAACTCTGAGGCTTTTAAAATACCTGTAGCCTGGGAACGAAAGGGTTAAAAACCATTGATTAAGGTCAAATCTAAAAATCAAATTAGTAAATCAAAAAAGTAAATTAAAATTTCAAAACAACCAATTTTTCGAAACACAGCTTTAACTAAGCATCAAAACTCTGGTCTATCTAGTGTAAGTTCAGTTTCAATGGGGGGTCGGGGTGGCTATAAACCCTCCTGTAGATCTGCCTCTGTAAGATAGTACTGCAGTTCAACTTTGTTCATTTCCAACCCTGACTGACATTATTCTGTTAATTACTATAAGTATACTAGTATAAGACTTTCTAATTTTTAACCACAGAATATCGAAGATTAACAAATTCATTCTCTTAATGAGCGCATCAGGATTTGCTTTTTCAAGGAGTTTCAAGATCTCTGTATCTTCAATTTTAAGATCATGCTTACTCATATAAAATAGCAAGCACCTCATGGTACAACTAAGCCACCAAATGTAGGAGAGTTGGCTACATTTAAAACTGCTACTTTAGGATCAAGCTTGGCAATCAGCACTCATTTGGCTAGCAATATTCTTGTTGGTATCAAAAAGGGGTTCCAGAAACAAAATTGGCTCAAATTCTATCTTTTTATCAAGAGTCTTAACTTTAAAATAGAGTTTATCAGTATTACACTAGCCTTTCTCTGAAAAAGTCAGTCCATCAAATTTTGTCCCAATATGACGAAATGGAAACTTTGATATGAAGCTGGTGGAACCCTTTCTCGGTAGCAAATATTGCTTTCCCAAAACTGCTTTTTCTGCTCTTTTTTTTTTTTTGAGAACAATGCTTTTTTTTTTTTTTTTACTAAATAACTGAGGATTGATCAATACATAGGAAAATTGATGTATTGACTCAAAAATAAAACATCCTTTTTCATGACATACCCTTATGCAATTCTGAGGTTTTACATGGTTTTGGATTCTACTATTACATTATGAATTTATCATTAGTATATGTGGAAATTCGAAAATTTGGGGCAGAGGAGAAATGGAAGGAGGCTAAAGCAAAACATTTTTTTTTTAAATATGACTGATTTTCTTTTGTTTAATTGTAATTGCAAAGTTTGATTGTTTATATTTTATTTCTGTTTAGCTACTCCTACATCAGAAGCAATCTTTCATAAAGCATCTGTTCAAACTATGCTTTCTATTATGCATTATATATGGTTGCATCCAAACCTTGAGTAAGAGTTTTCCTTTTCTACTTGATTCATTATTTATATATATATATAACATATAAAATTAAGTATCCATTCAAAATTTCTATTTGCTTCCTTCAAAATTCTATATTGGTGTAGCAACTCTTGTTTTCAGGCAAAGGATTTGTCTTGGGATCTACATTTAATTAAAATGCTATTGATATATTTGCCCTTGTTCTATTGTCTTGTACTCGCCAAACCTCTCAAGAATTTCCTGGGGCTATGAGACCCAGGCATTTTAATAGCCAATAAATGCACCTTTTTTTCAACATGTGATTACTGTATAAGGGTAGTTTTTTTTAACGGGCCAAAACAGATATGCATAATTTCAAAAATTGAAAGCAGACTTAAAGCATATTTGAAGTTGTTTTTACTATCCTCTATGAATGCAGATTTATGTAGTATGAATATTTGTGCTAATTTAAAAAAAAAATAATAAGTATTTAGAGGATTTTGTAAGAGAACCTGGGAGAAAGTGCCAATTAGGTGACGTTTTAAAAAGAGCTATTTCATAAAAAAGGATATGTTTAAACAATAATAAATGAAAGGCTGAACAATTTATTTAAAAAAATCTAAAAGCATTACGTATTATCAAGATTTTTTTTAATAAAAATTTAACTGAAAACATGAAAAGATTTTTTATCATTTTAAGAATAAAACTTTCAATTTTTTAAAAATAATACAATGAAAAGCATGTTTTAAATAATTCTGTCTTGTGTATGCCTACACATTTGATACAAATGCATAGTTAATTCTAGTACATTGTATTATATAATTAATGAGTTTAGCATTTTTTGATTTGTCATCCCATTGACACTATTGTCAACCCAATGACCATGTGTCATCCTGTTGAAGAATTTTCAATAGGATGACACTTGGTCATCATCAATCCACATTTTAAACACTGTTATTATGTAAATATAAGAATCTTATAATTTTAGTACATATTTAAATGGAAAAAATTGGTATGAAAATCCACAACATTTCAAACATTTATTAGTTTTTAAAAAACAGAATATGTAATTAAATTCACTCATTGAAGACATAATGCCGATTATTAAAATTGGGCTCAATTGAACTTTTAAGTTCAATAATTTGTTTTTGTTTTCAATAATGTCTGTGTCATCATTTTCTGTAAAAAACATAAAACTCTCCGATCTTTGACTTCTTTAGATATTTTACTTCATACATATCATTTTCTACTGACATTATTTTTCCAATGAACTGCTGTTTGCTTCTTTTTCCCAAATATTCAAGTCTTACCCAAACACTTACATTTATAATTTTTGGCAATTGCGGACATACTTTTATTAGAGTGAAGGGAAACTATGTTTATATCTGATTGTTTTGAACATTGATAATGAACAATATACTGCAATTAAAAATAAAATAACTTAAAAAGGATACATAAAGTTGATTTAACTGGCATCACACTAAAGTCAAAGCTGGGAGTGTTAGATGGGAAGTGGGTACAAACAGAGTCAAGACAGCAACTGAAACAAATGAGGTTTCTGAGAAAAACTTTAGGGTGAAATTTCCTTGCATATGTAATTTGGTGAATTTTCATAATATTTGGGATTGCTGGCAATTTGACAGGTAGTGATAACTTCATGGCTTCAATGGCTTCTTCATTAATAAGAAAAACCTTCACCTCACTATCTTGAAAAACTTCAACAAAATCTTCTGCTGATGAAATATCATTACCATGCATCACATAAGTATCTGCACTTCTTTACAGAGAACCTCCTACCCCGTCCATAGGTCCTTTTCCATGCCCGCTTTCACAAAAATTCCAAGATAAAAACTTTATGTTTGAAAATAAGATATTCTGCGTGATCATGAAAAAGATGTTTGATCTATTGAGATGTAGATCCATCAGAGAAGAAATAGATGGTATTTATTTCTGGGACTTGGTTTAGAAGCATCTTCAATATAGGGTATAAATGAGCCAGCCCATACAGCATGAGCACCATGATCTAAGTTATTAGTAGCAGTTGCAAATGATAAACATGAAACTGAATTTTTTTTTATAATGGGCTACACCAGTGTGGATTGATATTTGGCGCTTTGAAGCACCAAAATGCATTGATTGAATTTCCTCAAAACTTTTAGCAACATAATTTTCAGAAAAATCAATTTGAAGAATAATTTCAGTGCTTTTTAGGGTTTGCTCATTTATTTTGAAGAGTAGCTGTCTGATGATGAGCAGAAAAAACATGTCTCTTAAAAGATGGAATTTCATGATTGACATTTGTAACAATTTCTGATAGCTTCTTATGAAGCAACACTTTTTTTGTAACTTTGACTTTTTTCATACAATTTTTAATATTCTTATCAGTAGTCTCTGTTATCCATTTAAAATGACTGATGATGTTTTCATTATGTTGATCAGCATCATAAACTATTTGACTGTCTTTGCACTCCTTACATTGTTTACATGCAGTCAGAATTTTCACTATCACATGTCAAGCTACAAACCAGTGCGGATTTCTTTTCATAGTGAATATTTAAATTTTTAGCAAATTTTTTATTTTGCTTTGGAGAAATAATTTCTTTAGCTAGATGCTGCACTTTGTATTTGTTTAATATATTTCCACTAATGCATTTATTAAAAATTTGTTTAGGAAGAGAGCCTGAAGGTAATTTCTCAGCATTAGATTTCATTTGTGAATGCAGACTTATTCCATATAAAAGTTGTTTACGAATTATTTTTGGTACATTGCATCCCTGAGTCAGAGCTTTAACTTTTTTTCTAGGTGAAGGTGAAAGTGTTGAATTCTTGGTGGATGTTCTTTTTCGCTGTAAAGACTTTTGTAGCGTTTTCACTTTACGTTGCAGTTTAACTATTATTCTGTTTTTTGTTTCTATCTCCCTTACCATCCTAGCACAATTTTTTGCACGGATTTTCTCACCCTGCTTTTTTTTGAGAACTTAGTACATTTTCAGTTGCAATACATGCTTTTGAATTAATCTGACTTGTATCTGTTACGACTTCATCGCCTAACTGTTTCTTTTGCTTTCTACATTTTGCAGAGCTTCGCGCCAGTATTTTCTTTTCGGTTGCTGCGCTCTGGGTGTTAGGTCATTTATACCTTTAACTAAATTTAAACCTTTCTTTCTTTGCTAAGCTTCCCTTTTCTTCCTATTTCTTTCCTCTCGCTGTGCATTGGTCATTTTTCCTAATACTTCCTATTTTTTATATGCAACTGACTGACGTTTTTCCTCTGTATGCTTCTTTTTGGTTTTCTGCGCTTGAGAGAAACTAGATGCAACATTTTGCAGATAAGTACTTTTAGAAATTTGACCAATGTCTTCTTCAGGAATACCATGATCTAGGGAATTTTCAAATTGATTTAATTCATCATTCATTCTTGAGGTAATTCTCAACAGTAAGCATCTGATTTCTTAAAAACATAAAGTATTTTGATTTTTTATATTTATTTAAAAGCTAATATAATAAGCAGCTAAACCGTTTTCTCATTTGTTAAATGCTGGGTAGTAAAACTGATCTAAACTAAAACAAGGAAAATATTTTAATGACTGATCACTTAAATTAAATAACTTATCTCTTACTGGTTAATATAATTAAAATAATCATCATTTTAAAATTCAAATGCTAAGCTTGATTTTTTTTTAGTAATGTACAATGGTGTTTGAAAATAAATAAACAAAACTGTTCCCAAAGTTATTAGGTTTAGTTTAACCTTTTCTATTTGTTCTTCACTTAATTAAATCTATTTTTAGCATACTGATTACATTTTATAATAAATATATGAATAAATAGCATTTCTTTAATACTATGGATTAAAAAGATGCAATTTTGTTTACTATTTATTAAAAAAATTCATAAATAAAATTTATTCTCTAAAGAAAAAACACAAAGTAAAAGAGTACTGTATCAAGGAATATTTGAGATAAATAATTATAAAATAAAAGTATTTGATAAACAAGGGGAGAGTCTAAAAAAAAGGATGCCTTAAAGTGTTTATTTATTGCTGGTATCTGATCTAATACAGAACTAAATGAAGCAACAGTTGAGCAGCATGGGAGTCATTCGCGTGACTTTATATCAACAGGATGACATCACCCCCATTGATCGTCGCCTGATTGGCAAATAATAAACACAGAACATTTGCCTTTCCTATATCGAATGGACAGATGTTTTGAATAAAAATAAGCTGAAGAATCACCATGCTTAAACAAATAAACTGCTTAGTTACTCGCTAAAAAAGGTGAAATTAATTAAAAGGCCGGACAACAAGTTTAATACTTTCAGCTTTATATCATTTAAAAAAAAAGATTAAATCTGTAAATTATTTTCTCATTAACGGGCAAAATATCATCCAGACTGATGGTAAATAAAAAGGATGTAATTTATGGGGTCATTTGTTATCTTATTTAGGAACAAAAAAGATGCATCATTCGATTGACGGAACATTTGGCCACAGGTGTAAATCGTACAGTTTAAGAAAAACATGATGCAGAAGAATGGTAAAAGTCATAATAACTTATTTAATAAAGTTGATTGTTATACTATTTCAGGATTTTAAAACTATAAACAAAGTGGCAATATTAAATCAAGCAGTATAAAAATAAATTGCAACGACACGTCATCCGATTGACGATTTATGATATCCACATTTAAAAATCGTAACAAAAATGTTGGTTTAGTGTTTTTTCTTTTAGAAAATAAAATATACTGATAATTTTAATTTTTGAAAGCAATTTTGGGTCTTTGAAGTGAAATAAAGCATGAAAAAATATGCTAGCAACATTAAATCTCCCGTTTAAAAAAATCCACCCATAAAGCATGTGACCTGCACTTATATAATTTGAAACTTGACTCAGAAAGCGGATTTCTTCATGGTCTCTATTGCGAAATAAATGTTTGAGAGTTAATAAAAATATGTCTTAAACCAGAAGTGTGAATAATTTACTTCAGCAACCACAGCCCGGGCAGTACTGAAGCTTGACCGGCTATGACGTACCAATGGCGTGCGGGCAGTCATCTTCCAATGAAAGCCAGATTTACGACTGAACAGCCTGCTCTGCTCAGCTCCGATTTATTTCATATGTATATTTATTTATTTATTTAGAGCATTGGCAGATCCAAAGGGGGGCACAGGACACGTGCCCCACCCCTCCCCCTCTCTCCCAGACAAACTAAATTCACACATTAGAAGACTTACTTATTTTGTAAATTCAAATGAATTTGCAAGAAAAAAAAGACAATGTTTTGTGCCTCTGCAGAAATTTTTTCTGGATCCTCCGCTGATTTAGAATATCTTGTTTTCTTATAATGTGTTTACCTAGATATATATTTAACTGATTATATGTATATATATTTTCTTTTTTTTCTGTTGAAGTGCTAATAAGCCAAGGAATGTTCTCAAAGATTTATGGCTTAATATTAATTATTTGGATGTTGCTCAAGCAGCTCAGTATTGTTCTGCCCATTTCACAGCAATTCTTTATACGGAGCTATGGTGTGATATTGAAAGGTATTGCCAGTTTATTTTGTCTTTTTAACAGCAAAAGCATAATATGTAGAATATATGTATATATATATATAAAGATTCATAAAACCAACAACATCCAACCCGACCACAAAAACAGCTGTTGAGAGTTTTTACATGTCCTCCTTAAGGTTATACATATATATAGATAGATAGATAGATAGATAGATACAGGGTATCTAGTGCTAACGGTGCCCAATGGCTATTTCCTAAACCCTTAGTCATAGACACATAGTTCCTATGCAAAAATGCTTTGAATACACCGGTCAACAAAAAAAAATTGGGGGGGGGGGTTCTGTTCTCATGCTTAAATTCTGATTCTAGACATTGAAAAACACTTAAATTATCATTTTTAGTTCTTAGTTTGCTTTTGTCTGATTTACGTTGATAAGTATGTATTAATTTATTTCATAAACGAAAGATGGCAGCACATTGATTAACCCGAAAGTAAACTGTATTATTTGTAACTCTGTAGTATTGCTTGTAGTATTATTTGTAATATTATTATTTGTTTGTATTGTTTTTTGCTCCATACAAACATAAAAGAAATACGAAAAATATTCACTTTTAGACATTAATTTCTTATTATTTTACATTTATATGTTATTGTTTATCAAAAATCTTGAATAAAAAAGACTTTTATATCCAGCAAAAACTTTTCTGATCATAATTTAGAGTGGAATTATTAAAAAAATATATATAAAAATCTGTGATTTTTGCCAAAAAATTGAAAAATTGCTTTAATTTCTAGAAAAGCAAATTTTCATTTTAAAAAAAAAAATTATTTTCCTTAGTTTTAGCGTAAGAGAAACTAAAATTTAACATATAGAAGTCAAACCCAAAAATCGTGTTGACCGGTGTTTTATAATCTATTATATCAGAAACAATCATTTAATCAATTCCTATAAAAATTACAAAATTTAAATTTATACAATTTCAAGCACAATAAAAAAAAATTCATTCTTCTACAACCAAAATTCACCAAGTTACTGCTGCTTAAAGTTTGAGCCCTTTTGGAGCTGCGAAATAGGGGTTGTATACAAAATGAATTTCAGAAAAATTAATGTACAGGGTTTTGAGCCTTGTAATATTTATTAAAAATTTCATTAACTATTTTATGATTGTAGACTGCAATAAAGAAGATTAATGTTTAACTATGTGTATCCAATAAATTAACATAAAAAATAGCTTATACTGAAAATAGAATTTTTTAAAAAATGTTTTAAATGAACTGGGTTAGATAGCTTAATCTGTTTTAAATGAACTAATAAACCGGTGTTAGATAACTTTAAAATAATAATAATAATAATAACGAAAGAATAAAACGCTTCATTAAATATTGAATTAGAAAATGAAACATTTTAATACGAATATATGCATTTTCAAAACTTAAAATAATATTACAAATCCTGTTACTGTAACATTTGCTCAAAGTAGCTTCCTTCAATTACAATGCAAATATGCACCCATGTAGAAAAATCTTCCTGTACTATGTGTAGCATTACTTGGTGTTACACATCTGCATAATACACATGCACGATTTAGTAAGTCTGACCCCCGAGAGATTTTTATAGAGCCCGTCTAAATATATAGAATATATGTATGTATAGCTTATAGATTAGTATTCTAAAATTAGTTTTGCTTCTTTCTCCACATTATGCCAGAAAATGAAATTAAAACCTATAATTTAAAATTTCAATATTTATATGGTCCCTTAACGGTTTACTGTAAAGGGTCATTTTTAAACGTGTAAAAGTGACTAAGTCAAAATGCTTTCTGCTTCATAATTCGGTGAATTTTGGTCTTAGAAGGACGAATTTTTTTTTATTATTGTGCATGAAATTGCATAAAGAAAATTTTTCTAAATATAACTGATAGAACTGGGAGAAAATTTAAATAAAAATTTTAATTTCATAATTTTTATAGGAATTGATTTTTTGACTTTGATTGTTTCTGATATAATGGATTATACAATTTAAAACGTTTTTGCAATTTGAACTATGTGTCTCTGATCATGAATGTGCTGTATACTAGGTCTTAATGTCAAACCAATGTTTAATTGCTGGACAACATCAAATTCACCAGCATTGTTTCCATTTTCAATAATCTGGAATATTGCAATACATAAGCATCTGTTCAAGAGGAGGACTTCAGTTATTTGACCATCCTCATGTGATTCATTATTTTGCAGACAATTCTATTATTATTTCCTATTTTATTGTTTGTATGATATACAACAACAGTATTTAGATCTGTAAAAGAACTTACAAGGTCTGCAGCTTATCATAATGTCATGGTGCCTTAAAATTACTTTTTACCTTTCACTTTAAAATCAGCTTTTTATTTAACTATTGGTAAAGCGATAATTAAATACAAAGCATAACTGTTTTTTTCTCCAAAAAAATATCAAGAAGAGAAATGAAAATTGTCGAGAAGATTTTTTTTTTTTTTAAAGTGTTGAAGCTAACAAAATTAAATCAAAGTTGTATTATTTTTTTGATTTTCTAAAATATCGGTTGTACCAGAAGTCTTTCACTGATTTTTGGAACTGTTGGTATTGTCATTTGTATATTTGTTATTAATTGATGTTATATTCTATTGAATCTTAATAACACTTAAAAATAATAGTAATGTTAATTAATTTTTGCAGTTTTAAGTCTTGTAATAGTTTTTTTTTTTTTTTTTTTTTTTTCTTTCCAGAGAAAAAAGTAGAATTGTTACTCCATCAAAGAATAATTCTGATTCCGGAAGTTTGGATAGTTCACCTTTGTCTTTCATTGGGTCACAAGACCGTGAAAAGGCATCATTAGTTTATGATATATTGCTTGATTCCTACTCTCGCATTGGTGATTCAGATGCTATCAGTGGTTGTGATTTGATAACTGCAGATAGTCAAGCTGTCTTGAAGCATAGTTATATTATTGAAAAAAAATGGGATGGTCTCTTAAAACTGAATGACAAACAGTGTTCTAAACTGGAAACACTTCAGGTAATATAGCATTTACCTTCTTGTTGTAAGGTTCTGTCTTGTTCTAAGTTTCTGTTGAAGAGAAGTGGGAGTGTCACTAATTATTATTATGAATTAAATTTCCATAAAAGCAGAATAATTTTATTTGACAATTTTGAAAATCAGTAAACACTAAATGTAAAATTCAAAATGCATACACACCTTTATATATATGTATCTATAAACATAATAAAAGAGCCTGTCTGTCATTCGTATTGTGAACAAACTATCTGGCCGTATTGGTTGAAATTTTGCATGGGGGTTCCAAGTGTTCTGGGGGTGTGTACTTCAGCCTTTTTTATTTTTTGAATTAGTTTTTAATTCCCTATTTTATATCATTTTTTTCTATGCATTCCAAAAAAGAGGGCTTTTGATCTTTCTAAAGAAAAAATAATTACATGATCAGAAAGAAAAAAAAAAATTCTTTTGAACTAGACCATTATTTTTGAATTAGCTGCATTTTGAATTACCTTTTCTCGTTTTTTTTTTTTAAATATTAAATCGTGAGGCACTTTTTGAACATTTTTAACAGTTATGTCTCTCGTTGCTTTGATCGGGCAAGCTGTGGGTTATTCTTTTTAAAAAATATAGGGTTATAGAAAAATTATTCAGCTTTTGTTTAAAAAAATATCAAGTGTCTAGCACAATTTTTTGGTTAATTAAAAATGAAATGAGAGTTATTTCAACAGAATTTGCCATTTGAATAACCAGCCATATTTCATCTTTTCTACGGTGTCATGTGACATTGCTTCACGTTGCTATAGATAACAATGGAATTGGAGGCAGACCCGTTGCTAGACCGTTTTTATAGGGGCATCCAAATTTTCCAAGGGGGGCTATCAAATGCACACATGTACATGTATATATGTATGTACATATAATATATAGAAAATTAAATAGAAAACACCCCCCAAGCCAGTCATTGTTAAAACAACAAAAAAAATGTAAAATGCATTGTCCTCTTCAGAGGGGGAAATGCACAATAGTACACCATAGGTTTCGAACTCACAGCCTGAGATTTTGCCAAGGTAATGTATTGTATTCAAGACAGTAGTTTGGAAAGATTGATTTAAAAGTATTAAAACAGTTTAAATATATTTATAAAAGTGTACAATATTAATTCGAGATATAAACTGTAACAGGCAAATCTCAGAGGTGTGACTCCCCCTTACCTATGGGAAAGAAAAGAAAAAAGTTATTTATTACTTACACATACATAAATTCGAAGAACAAATAATGCCAATGTGCATCAAAACTAAAGAAACACGTTAAACTGTTGTTCCAAAATCCTGCAATTCGTTGTCCGTTGCCTGTCCAATCCACGTGCAGAAGATCTGTTGCCATTCATCAACTAAAAGCACGTCCCCGAGGTTCTAATCTGTATTAAGAGCACTCCGTGGGCTTTAGTGCAATTGTGTCATTCGTCAAGAGATTTCTACTACGTATAAACAAGTGAAAATGCAAAGGAAGGATTTAAACCAGGGATTCATGCTATTATCAAAACTTTTTAAATAACTATTAATGAAATCTAGTGGAAAATTAGTTGTATAAAACAATTTGGCTGCTAATAAATATATATTATAATTTAAAAGATGTTTATTATTGCATAATCGAAAGTATCTGATAAGTTGGTTGATTAAAATGTTAGCAAAAACTTTTTTGTGAATATTTGATGACCAGTGAGGCAAGGATATAGCTTCAAAATTGAAATTTCTTCTTTTATCAAAAATGTTTATTTGTAAAGTATTATTAAATAAATTTAAATCTAGATCTAAAAAGGTAACTGAATTAGAGTTAGAGTAAGCTGGCTTGAGGTTAAGTGTGCTGGGATAAATTAAATGTTTGATGTCATTGAAGTTTCCATTGATGACAAGAATGTCGTCAATGTAGCGGAATACTGTAAAATTTAATGGATGATTATTGAAAAAGTTATATTCATATAAAAATAAATAGAGATTAGCAGCTGTACTTGAGTAATTAGTTCCCATTCCTATTCCTTTATTTTGGCGATATATGACTGAATTAAATAATATGTAATTATTGTGAAGACAAAAATTGGAGATAATAACAAAAAATTCTCTCTTAATATTTAGTTCCTGTTCTATGTTGAAGTGGTCAAATAAATTAAGCAAAGTTTTATATAGATCATCAATAGGAATGCTTGTGAAAAGATTTTCAAAATCAAAAACCTATAACATAAAAATATTCATATTTTTTAACCAGTGTATAAGAGAAAAACTATTTTTAATAGACCAAAAACCAGTATTAATAGAAAAATTTGAATCCAGGTAGTCATAAATTTTACAAAGAGTTTTTTGAAATATAATGTTAATATTATAACTTATTGAACTTCTTGTATTGCAGATATATCTAAAAGTAATGGGATTTTTATGAAATTTTGGTAGAGCATATAAATTCGCTAGTTTATTGTTTTTATTTATATTGAAATTAATTTTTTTGGAGAAGGCAGTAGATTTTTTTAGAATAGTTGAGAGATTATTTATTTTTGTGTATACATTGCTATTATTAAAGTTTACAAATTAGATTGTTGTTTGATGTTGAATTGTGTGTCAATTAACAATTGTGGTCGTGTTAGATTGTAAATTGTGTTAACGATAAAAGTTTTTGTTTCAAATGATGTACAATTTTGTTTTTGTTGATTTTCTAAAAGCAACTTATTTTAGCTTTCACATCAAGAATTCATACATTAGCCAGTTTTGTTTACATTATATACACAAGTGTGCAGTGGCGCACTCAGGATTTTAGTTTACAGCTAAGGCTGCAAATACTAATGAACTCAGTTATAATGACCATGATTATAATAATAACTTTCTTATCAAAATATTTTGACCACTTGCCCATAGAACACAAACCCAGTATCAACTTTACTCGTTATAGAGCCATAAATACTGATTTTTTCAATGACGTTGTAATAGGGTTTAACTGTACTTCATACACCAACTATAGCTATTTATTTAAAAAACCAACACTCTTTTTTTTTTGTAAAAAATATTCTAGAAATAATTTAAAGACAATTTTTAAAAATAAATATTTTTTAATTGATTAATGACTATATTTTCAATTTTTAAAGCTTTTCAGATCTAACATTCCAGCTTTAGGGGCTTTAGTCCCATAGCCCCCTCCGTGGTTGCACCTATGCAAGCACACACATTTATATAGAAATAACAACATATATGCACTGCACATTTATACACTTTCAAAATGGAGAAAATGATTTTCAAAAAATGGAAATGTAGGGAAAATGATGAGGATCACAATTTTTTAAACTAATGTAGTTTTAATAATTAAATTTACCATAAAAACTCTGCCATCCAAATATAACTGCTATTTCATTATCTCTTAGTCATACATGAAATTATTTCTCCCCTTCCAAAGTATAAATTTAAAATTTTTCCTTTTTTTTCTTTAATTTTAAAAAGATTATATGAAAAGACAATCATTTTTATTATAAGGGAAATTTTCAGGAAACTCTTTTGTTAAGATTATTTCTTAAAGTGAAGGGATCTTACCTATGAATAAAAAACTTCATTTCATATTCTCACATCTGATGGATTAAAATGAACATTTCTGTAAGTTCTACTTTCATGTTTTGTTGGCATAGGCTTTGCAACTTACCGGTCTGAACCATGTGCTGCTTGGTTACTCTCAGTCTTTATTGCAAAGTAAAAATGGTGTGCCATCACAAGATATTGTTGAATACCAATGTCAAGCAGCTTGGAGAATGAGTCAGTGGGATTTGCCAATTGCTGAAAGGTATGTTGTGTAGTTCTTCGATCAAAATACTCTACATATAACTCTTTAATCAAATATGCAGAGTTAAAAAGAAAAAGTATGATAGATATTAAAATATAATATTTAAGTCTGTATGATATTTATTAAGTTTAAAAAAAGAAGAGTTTGTTCTTAGTATTATTTAAAATATATGAAAGATAAATTATCATTACCTCTATAGAATTATGATCAATTAACATGGATCCCTCACAAGTTACTTGACATAAACAAATATTTTATCATATTTTCTGTATCTTTTTATTTACTTATTGTGGTTGGCAGGGGATGAGGGGGGGGGAATCAAGTAAGAAAAAGTATGTAGTGGTAGTCATCAGCAAATAAAGATTGATCGAAAAATGTATTTTTACTATTATAAATTCACTAATATTGCCTGCTTTCATTTTAAAAAAAACTTGGAGAGAGGTTGGGGGGGGGGGGGGTTAAGCATAAAAAAATAATTGCTTGAAATTGTGGTGAGAAAGAAAAAAATAGTTTGGTGGATATTGATGTAGTATCATTTCTATTTCCCTTCTGAATGTAATATTCAGTGACTTTCTGGTAAGACTTTTCTGAGAGGATAAAAGTAGGTTTACATTTTGCAGCAGCCAATCTAAGTCTTCAAAATTTAAGGTTATTTTTTGTTTGTCTTTAATATAGATGTAATGTGAATGCAAATTAAGATTCCATAAATCTCTCGAAAATTTCTTATACTGTATAAGCCCGAATATTTCCTGTATAAAACCTGATTCGTGCTATATTTGAAGTCTAAATATAGGATTTTTCTAATTATCTTGATGAAAAATATCGGGTTCACGTTATATTTGGGGCTGCGTTATATTCGGGCTAATATGGTAATTCAGAAAAAACAAACCTTTTATCAGACAGTTAGATTAAAAGTTGATCTGGATTTCATCAATCTAGCTTATAAAATTAAATCCACGATAATTTTTTTCCTTCTTTTTGAATGTTATCATGTTATATTTTATTCAGATTTGTGTTTTGAAAGGCTATTAGTACCAGTGCTACAAAAAGAAAATTCTCTGTGTATGTGTGTGAATTAAAATAGAAATGAGCTTTAAATTTATATTTTTAAATTATATTGTCTGACTTTTTTCCCCCTCGTTAGCCAAAAACATGGATTTCAAGAATACTTGTATAAAAGCCAGCAGAGTTATATTTCTGAAAACCAACCTATGTTTCACAAGTATCTGGATTTAGCTAGGTATATCATTAATTTATGTGTCTGTGTTTCAAATTTTTTGCATTAAGCTGTAAATTTGCTTAGTTTAATAAGTTTTCATTATTTTTATAGAATATTTACTGAGAGAAGTTTTTATTTTGATGATACAATGTATGGTTTAACTCTTTTGCGACACCAGTACTTTTAAGCCAAATTTCAGTTTTTGCTGATTCCTAAAGTGATAGTTAAATCAATTGAATATATATACATCATCAGTACATCAACTGAATGAAACATCCATAACTTTTCTAAAAAATATCTGTAGCATTTTGGTGAAAAATGTTCATAACACTTTGTCACCCTTTTTCATTTTGTGCTGCTAAGCTAATTATTATCTTTTGAATAGACATAGGAAAATAGACTAGTGTTGCTAAATTTTTGACATGAACAGTGTGAATGGTATAATTTTGTGCCTAGAACGTCTAGCTACTGTGCACAATAGAGTTAAACAGTAAAATATTTACTATTCATTTTTTTTTTTTTTTTTTCAATATGTTGTTTTTCCTTTTGATTTATAAGTTCAAAAAATTTATTTGTGTTCTTTTCATTATTATTTTTAATATTGGCATTAAAATTAATAAATATTGTATTCAATCTTGAAGCCACACTCAACTAGATTCATTGATTTGGCGAGTTGTTCCAAATCATAAAATTTTCATGGAAAAGGGGGTTAGGTGTAGTGCCATTGGAAAATCTTAGATATACACAAGAGACAGTACATTTATGAGCTTTAAGTTTTAAAAAGGCTGTTCACTGGTGATGCCGGATGTTGTTGCAAGTGTTTAATTCATTTTACAATTCTTACAGTTTTTAAAAAAAGAGGGTATTGATGCAATTTTCACTGCTGAAATCTGCATATTTTACAATGAAATGCAAAATACGAAACAATTTCTATGACTTTAAATAAAGCTTAACTAAATGGAGAGCTTACTTTGCAAAAACGTAACAATTACTTAAAGAATGATATTGTAGATAAATTTTAATAAATATTCTCAAATTCTAAATGCAAGTATAGACTTAATAACTATAGTTACCTATTTCTACAAAAATCTTATAATCTCATTGCTGTGTTACTAGCAGGCTTTAAAAAAAATCACTATTTTATAAGAATTTTTTTTTTTTTAAGATTTAAAAAAAAAAAAAATCTACTTTCTTCATTTTAATCACTGTATGTTATGAAAGAAATTAGTTTTCTATGTATGCTAGTAAAACAGCACAACCAACCAGTGGAGTCTAATGGTGTTGTATGGTATGCTCGCTCTATAACAGTAAAGTTAATTAACGTTTTGCAGATTCCTGATTTTGCTTTAAAGTCTGAATAATTTAAGCATTAAACTGGCCATGAAAATTGTTTTAACCATCAGTACAAATTTGATATAGTAATTAAATTTCAGTCTTCAATTACAAACAAATGTAAATTTCACATTTCATACTTTTGTGTGATATGGCATCCCATAGCATTTAAAAGAAAAAAAAAAACATAATTGAGCTTATGAACAAAATAAATAAAATTTCTCTTAATAAATAGGCTTAAACATTATGCTATTTATAACTTATTTGGACGGATATGAAAACAAAAATTGAAATAACTTATGTTTTGATGTTTGAGTATTTTATGCTGCATAATATTCTGTGAGAATTCTTATCACAAAGGCACATTAAACACTCCAAACAATAGAACTTTTTTCTAAGAGAAATGTCTTTTTAATTAAAAAAACAAAAACAAATCATTGTTGCCATTGGCAAAAAAGAAAAAGTGTATGCAATGTCTATAATGCTTACAGAAATGTCGTTACGAGCATAATTCATTTCAGATAATTTTTTTACTACTTTGTTCCTGGGAAACAGAAAATATCCACTGCTATACATATGTGTTGAGATTACTTGTAAAATTTTATAAGATTTACAAGCTGTGTAATGTTTTATTAATGCTTTTCAGGAAAATCCAGTTTGAAAATTTGAGCAGTACCAGCTTGGAATCTGTGCGAAACATTTTACCAATTCTTCGTAATATACAACTTATTACTACATTAGAAGAATTTTCTAAAAATTATTCTGAGTAAGTATACAAGTTTTTATGTTTGTGTTAGATTGTCTGTTTTTTAATTTGAAAAATTCCCTTTTTTTTAAAGACATGATAGTTAAAATTTATTGATCTTTAAAACTTTCTGGAATTATAGACTTTTCTTACCCAGCTTTACCTGTTGTTGCATAAATCAAAATGTTTTTGTTTGTTTTAGTATAACTTATTTAGAAAAACAAAGTGTCATAATCATAGTTCAAAACTTTTTACTTTACGTTTTAGCTTTCAAAGCTTTCTTTAAGACGTCATTGTTATTTTTTTTTTATTTATTTATTTATTTATTTATTTTTTTTACAGTTTTGAGAATTTGAAAAAGCTTCTTTTTTCTTGGAATTTAAATGACAATATGCCTTACGATGATTTTGAATTTGTTGAACCTGTGTCTTGGCTGAAATGTGTGCTTCTACAACACAAAGTAGATTTAAATGAAAAAAAGCATATAATTGTTCCAGAACTTAAAAAACTCCTCGAAAAGCACTGTACAAAAGCAAGGGATGAGCTTTATTTAGAGGTAAATATTTTAATGTGTTATAATTTATAAAAAATATTTTATGAAACTCTTTAAAAACTGTATTTAACAAGTGAAAAACATGTAGCTGCAAGTTAAGATTGAGAGACTATTATCAAGTAAGACATACTGTATTAGCCCGAATATAATGCGACCCCAAAATTTTTCATCAAGATAATTTAAAAAATCCTATATTTGGTCCTCGAATTTAAGGCGAGTCAGGTTTTTAACGGGAAAAAATCAGTCAAAAAATACTGCATTGTATTCGGGCCAATACAGTATATACTAATCAAATTACACACTTTAAGTGATACTTGATTATGATGTGGATATACTTATTGGGTGTCCCAAAAATGACTGACAATTTGAAAAACCAACTAAAGAAATACAAAAAGTGGTAGAAATGTATGGTTTGCTGCATTCTGCTTAGTTAACCTGGGAATTTATTATTACCAGTTTTCAAAATTATTTACACAGATAGCTTTGCTGACTAGGAAGAGCTATAGAGCAATGTCTTTCACTAACCACCATTTGCAGCGGCAATGTGATGCAATCTGAGGATAAATTTGCAAACAACTGTACAAGCATTTCAGTAGGAATTTTCTGACAAGCAGAAGAGATGTATTGTTCTAGTTCATTTACAGTTTGTGGATTGTAATGATACCCCTGGCCTTTCAAGTGTTGCCCCCCCCCCTAAAAAAAAAGACTGCATGGGGTCAAATCTGGCAAATAGGGTGGCCAATCCATACCACTTTGCATATGCTTTTCGTAGTCAAAGGCAATGTACTGTTTGTTGGACCATTTCTGGCACTAATTTCTTTTGAAAACTGCCCCTAGTTTCAACAAAACTGTGGTCCAGGTGATGAAACTCTAAAATGATAAAAATATGCTGTTCCAGGAAAAAAAAACCATTTTCGAAGGTTATGCTAGGATGTAGAAATAATACTGATCTGAAAGGAGTGAATGTCTACAGAATAGCAGCTCCATCTATTGATGAGCTTTATAACTAATTTTGAAAATTGGTGGGAATAAATTCCTTGGTTCATTAAGAAGAAGTGCAGCAAACTGCACGTTTCTATTGCCTTCCGTTTTCCCTTAATTGATTTTTCGAATCATCAGTCATTTTTGGGACACCCAGTAAAATATATAATTATTATAAGTTGTTAATGGGGGACTTAAGAAATTATTACCTCTGTAATTATAAACTGTAGTATTTATTAATCATCAAATTGTTTATGCATAACATTTGTGAAGAACGATATCAATTAATTCAATTAAAAATATTTTTCCTGTATAATCTTGCATTTCTGTATTTGCATTGTAATCTTGTATTTCTGTAATTCTTGCATTTTATGTTATCACCCATTATAAAAATTTGTGCAAATGGCTGTTAAAATTTAAAATAAGAGATTGATAATAGCATGAAGTTGCATAATGCTAGGAATTAAATATCTAAATTAGTTAAGGAGACACTTTTTTCTTTCTGCTTAAGAATTTATTTTTATTACAGATGCTTCAATCAATATTTTTTTCTTTTATATAACTTAGGTCGCATCGAGTGCTGTACAGTCACTCAGGAAGCTGCCTTGTATTGCTAAAAAGGATGAACTGCAGTGGCAAATGGAAGAAGCCAAAATTCTTTGGACTAAGAAAGAATATACTATTGCAAATAAGATTTTGAAATCAACACTTCATTTCATAGAGCTGGTATTTTAGTATTAAGATACTTATTACTTGAAGTTTTAAATATTTTTCCTCTTGTGTATTAATTTCTTATTGTAATCAAATAAGCTCACTCATTTGTAATTTTAGTCATACCCCAATTTAACGAACCACTATTTGCCTAATTTTGTGATTTAATGACTCCCCCCCCCCTCAAAATGAAAGGGAAAATCTCTATTTTACTACAATAAACCCGAATCAATGAATTATTTCAACCAAGAAAATATGTTTTTTTTTTTTTTTTTTTTTTTTTTTTTTTAGGTAGAAAATATTTCCTGAACAACAAAAAAATAAGACTTCTTGTAACTAGCAATTTTTTGTAGGGGAGGTGCAGCATAAAACTTCTGTCTATGGTGCATAACTATTGGCTGAGCCATTAATTGTGAAACAAAAAGTGTATTATTTCTAATTATGGATGTTTTTGAGTAATCGCTTATTAAGGCTTTTACATTAAGATTTACAGTATAAGTACAGAATTTTTTTATTTTTCATTGTAGACCCAGATACTATGAATAATCCCCAATTTAACAAATAAAATTTTCAGTCACAATGAATTTGTTAAATCGGGGCTCGTCTGTAAATAGAATAAGTTGAATATTTAAAACTGCATCCTTTTTATTACATAAATTTTCTATGTTATAATTTCTTTCTTACAGTTTGCTAAAGAAAACCCAGATTTTCTTGTAAGTTATGGTGAAGCACTTACCTTAAGAGGGAAATGGCTTGCTGAAACTTGTAATGAAAATTCTTCAGTTATTATGCGAGATTACTTAGAAAAGGTATTTTTTAACCTGTATTTTTTCTACTTTTTATTCGTGCATTTTTATATAACATTGATGGCACTAGAAATTCATGCAAGAAAAAGACATAATAATTTCAAATGTGTTTAATACTTTATAAATACAGAATGATCATGGACCAGGGAAATATGAAAATGAGGAAATTTTTTTCATTGGGAATTATTTGGGAAGTTTGGTGAAACTTGTTTTAATTGTATTCTTTACTATTATTTTAAATTAATATATATATATATATATATATATATATACAGTTATTGAATAATCTTATTTAATAAAATCCGAAAGTAAACAAAGTTTTTATGTACCTATTTATGTATATATGTGAGTGAAACATGCTTTTCTGTGATCTGCCGCTGAATCAACAGCATTTTAATATCAAAATGTATGTTAAAATCAACTCTAGTATATGGTTTGATTTCTTATTTTTCTGTAAATGAATGCATGAGCCATAGTTTGCTTTCTTATTTTGGCACAAATTCTAATTTAAAATGACATGAAAATAAAATTTTAGAAAAAGGAATCTTTAGTTAACACAATTATCATAAGTTATTATTAAGACTGGAATATAATTCAATAAATTGTGAAATATTTATTTTATTATAATACCATCACTCAAATTTATACTTTTCTAAAGTATCATTTTTCCTCGAAAAATTGACTTCTCTGTTTTTGATTTTAACAGTTGTAGGTAGTTCATACATTCTGAGACAAATTGAGGAAAGATCATTCGAGGTGAGGCTCCCTATGTGAACCACACTATACTATACTCTGGAAGGAAATTCCATGTGAAGCAGTCTATAAATAAAGGGGTGTCTAGAGCAGTGATTCTCAAACTTTTTTTAGCTGTGGCACCCTTCACCAGAAATTTAGTATGCCCTTTATGCAGCACCCAAAACTAAATCTTGCCAAACTGTCTTAACCAGTTCCACCTGTACAATTTTTTTTCTTACATTACAAATTAATTACTGCAGTGTGTTTTACAGTATGTCTATGGAGCCTTCCCTTTTTCCAAGCTATATGTTGGCCCCATCATGGCTGATTGGATACGGCAGTGAACATGGTAGACAGCTAAAGTGTGAAGGTCCCGCGTTCGGACTTACCATGCGGCTTTCCTCAAGAATCTAACAATCTGGAGTTTAATCAATTTTCTCCAGATGTAATGTGAATGTTCATTAGAACCCCTTTGTCTGAGAACCCTTAAAAAGTTCTCAGACAAAGGCACTCCCCATACGCAGATGCCCCTTTTGTAGGTTTGCCATAAAAAAATAATTTAAAAACTATATTTTCTTTGGTCATACCTTGAGATAAATGCAAAGAACTTTGATGGTGGTACTATGACAGAAAAAGACAATAAATTTTAAGTATTTTCATGCATTCTTTAATAATTTCACAATATTTAGTCAACTTTTCAATTACTCACATGGCACTCCTGTCATACACCTTTAGCATCCAGTTTCAGAATTTCAGGTCTAAAGAAATTAAAAAATGTGATGCTTCAGTATTTGTTGCATGTTATTATTATGCATGCATTCTTGTTTCTGCTGCTAAAAAAATTAAGCCTTTACATTAAGTTTTTTTCTAGATACCATGGTGTCAATGATTTTAATAAAGAATTAATCTTTTTTTTTTTCATTATTTTTTACTGCTTTAAATTTTTATTCAACTCTGAAAATGCTCTACAAAATATAGATCTATTTAGTGATGCCACTTTCTTAGTCAGTATAACCTTTCTTCTTTATTTTTCTCCTCAGGGTATATCATCACTTGAGCATTCTTATCTATTCAGCTTCATTATGACCCTTTCTTTGTTCTTAACCCTGAACCCTTTAGGATTAGGAAATACTAAGGTTGACGTTCTTTTTCTTGAAACCTGTCTTTTCTGGTTGGAACTTTGCATACCAAACAATATATATATAATTACAAATTTATGGTATCAAAAACTAGGTATTTACCAGCTGTCTTTTTAGGGAATAAATACTTATTCCCTTAAAAAATCTGATTTTATCCAAAAGACTTTTTTTTTTTTTTTTTTTTTTTTTTTTTTTTTTTTTTGAACTCTGCCAGATACTGATTTTACAAATTTCTCGTAAATATATAACTGTTGTAGGATATTTTTCTCTCCCCCCTACCCCCAACTTCAGTTCCATCTTTTGAGGTGAGGAATCATTGGATTTCATATTACAAAGTTGCACTTCCTATATTTCAAGAAATTTGAAAGCAGACTGAGAATAATTTGAGATTAGGTATTCTGTTTGTACTGTTTTTTCTTAATAAACAAACTACGGATTAGCAGTATTTAAGGCTGTTCCTATAAGAAAGCCTGCAACTTTTAAACTGCATTTTAAAAATCCAATTACACTAAAGACTTCTCTGCCAAAAAAAAAATTTTTTTTTTTTAACTAATTTTTTTTTTTTTTTTCCTGTTAGGCTGTAGATGTCTTAGAAAGTTCTGAATGCTGTAACGATGAGAAAAAATCTTTAGCAATATGGGATGCTTACTTAGCAGTTGCTCGTTATGCTGATGCCCAGTACCAAAGTATTGTCAATTATAAAAAATCAACTGCGTATCAAGCAAAACAAGAGCTTATGGAAAGTTCTAGGCAAGAAGCAAAGAAATTGAAAACAAAAGCTACTACTGAGGAGTAATTATCTCTTATATATACATATGATTATTACCTATACATCAATTACGTTGGCAGCAGGGACTGATTTACGGCGGGGCATTCGGGGCACATGCCCTGGGCCCCCGATTTTTAGGGGCCCCCAAAACTTCCTTTTATGTAATCATAATAGCTACTAAAATTATCTCTCAAGAGAAAAATTTATGATCATTTCATCACAAATATTCAAAATTTTTAATTTAATGTAACTTGTAACGCTAAAAGTTATGCATTCGATTCGAAATTCGATAAATGCGATATTCGCAAATTCGTTCAGACACCTCAGCATACTCCTTCTTTTATCTTTTCAAAGGTGTGTGACAGCTGTAAATACCCATAAAAACATTTCAAAATCGAAAAATTCACATAAGTGGTATCTGTCATGACATTTTACTGAATTGTAAATGTTTGCATATGGCTAACTTAGGAATGATAATTGGTTTTAACTTAATTTTATTAAGTAATAGTCTGCAGAAAATTTTTGTGCAGGGGCCCCCAAAAGTATCTGTGCCCTGAGCCCCCAAGTGTGTAGATCGGTCCCTGGTTGGCAGTGATATTGTTATGATGATACATTTCATCACATTGCTAAGGTGATGTAAATGCATGCATTCTGTTATGTCCTTTCGTGCCAAACATTTGTCATTGCAGTATAATTGATTATTAGTCACAATATAACAGAGGTCTTCACAGGCTGAAAATTTCAAGCCCGGCTCGTCTCATGCCACATTGATCTTATCTCGACCTGGCCCATAATCAAAATAAAAAAATTTTGGATCCACCTGGCCTGGACTAGTTATAAATCATGATTTAAGGCACCACCAAATTTACAGATTATATAATTTCAGGACAATCACTTTTCAGTAATGATGTTACACTTATGATAGTTGTTACATATTAATATATATCACATAAGAAACAAAATCGTTAGCATGCGAAAAGTATTTTGCATGGAATAATGGTCCTAAATAAATCTTCAACACTTTGTGATCATACAGAAAATTTCTACTCTTGCAGGTTCTAATTTAAAAACTCTCAAGTGGTCCGATTCCAATAGAAATTGTAAAATGGGCACATACCTGTTCTATGGATGACGACGAACAGAGAAGACTGATGCCGGGATCTTGTACACTACACGCTCTAACTTATCACACACACACACACACACATATAACACACCTGTGATCCGTTGTTTAAATGAAGACACTGAATTATACAAAAAAAAGAACTCATTTATTTACGCATTATAAATATGGGCAAAAAGGTGCTGTTCAGCTAACACAAATTAAAAAGTTATGAAAAAGGAATTTAAAAAAAAAGAGGTGTACACACAGCAGGCAGGCAGGCAGAGAACTGACTCTCTCGTAGTTGCGATCTGCGGGCTCAGAACTCGCCATTTTCGCCAAGCGTGGCGAGATAGACTGCTGTGGCCAATCAGGAGCCTGCACGATGTCTGCGTACCTGGCGATATGTTCGCCACAGTAGTGGTTGTCTTTCTGTAATCCTACACTAGCGGGACGGAATTTCCACGTGGCAGAAAGTTCGACGATGTTCTAGAACATTCGCCATTTTTCGAGAAGGTCGTAGCACTTGTTCTTATGGGGACAAGACATCAGTACATCGCTGTGCGACGGCTAGCTAGGCCTGGGAGCGATTTCCACGTGGGAAATTAATGTTATAGTCCTTTAGCTCTCAAGATTAAAAAAATTACATATTTTGTAGTAGAAAGAAAATTTCCTTTTACAAAAAAAAAAAAAAAATGGCTGAAACAGTGGGGGAGATGATAAAGCAGAGAAAAAAAAAACAGAAAATTCACAATTCTTTGTAGTATGTTAAATTTTAGAAAATTGGTGTGAACCTAAATTTTATAAAGGGGTGTCACTATGTGACAATATAAAACATGGTGATTAATCTATAACACATAAAAACAATTTTTAATGCAAAACTTTATCATTTTAATGGAAGAAATCATTTGTGCTCCTCAAATTGTATGCTTCCTATCCGCTATGTTCAATCATGCATTTACTAGAATTTGATATTGGAACAATTAGATTAGATGTCAGATTGTTACTCACTTGACCAAATAATCTGCTGTTAAGTATAAAGTTTAATAACATCAATAATTAATGTTAAATTTGATTGCACTCTATTATTAATATATTTTTTGTTTTGAGAAGAATATGTTTATATTATCATTAAAAGCAGATAAAAACACATTAAAATCCGTCAGTAGCACTTTCGGTGGCAGCCACCACCTTCTTCAGCTCTGGTCTCAAAATGCCTTGCTCTCTTCCTCAGTATGGCGTTCCATCCAGGATCTATCTGCGCATGTGTCATGTCATTTATAGCGTCATCTGTCGTTATAATCTGCAAAGCCTCCATGTTTTGGGCATAATAATTATTTTTGTAATTGGAGAGTTTTTGGCTATTATTAAAGTCGATTTCTATGGGACGTCCTTGGGCTCTTTTTGAGAGGGCAGTACTGGGTTTATTGAATTTAATGTCATTGTGGTGTTCCTTTTTTCGGTCTTTGATTTTCCTTTTAGTCATACCAATATAGCAGCCTGGTTTATTAGAACTATTGTCTGTAAAGTTCATTTTATAAATGCCGGCGGTTTCATCAGGAGCAATAGTGTCTTTATCATTGCGAATGCGTTTGAAAATATTTTGATTAGGTTTTATGGGAATTTTAATATTTTTCTTAGCAGCTTCATTTGTTATTTTTAGAGCGGCTCCCCTGCAGTAAGGAATGGCGTTGGTAAATTTTGGTCTTGGGTTTTGATAGTTGTTAATTTGTTCAAGCTTCTTGATTCTCTTTTTGAAAAGGTTTTTGACGATGGTTTTTGGGTAACCTGCGTTTTTACATTGGGTTTTAATAAATTGGAGTTCTTCATTGAGGAGGTTTTCGTCCGAGCATACTGTAATGGCGCGATTGACATACGAGCGTATGGCGGCAATTTTGAATTTGTAGGGAGTTTTTAAATTAAAGTGTACTATTTCATTATTATTGGTGGCTTTTCTGAAAACGGTAGTATGGATATTATTCTTCTTATCTCTAGTGATTTTAACATCCAGGTAATTTATGGTGGCATTTTCTTCTATTTCCATGGTGAATTGAATGTTTTTGTATATTGAATTGATTTCTCTGAGGATATTTTTGGTTTCATTTTTGTTAACTATTGCAAAGACATCATCGACATAGCAAAACCATGTGTTTATGTGGTTGGATAGATTATCGAATATGACCCTCTCCACTAGCCGCATTTTCCAATCTGCGATGACACCTGCGATCTTACTGTAATGGCGCGATTTAAAATGCCTTGCTCTCTTCCTCAGTATGGCGTTCCATCCAGGATCTATCTGCACATGTGTCATGTCATTTATAGCGTCTTCTGTCGTTATAATCTGCAAAGCCTCCATGTTTAGGGCATAATAATTATTTTTGTAATTTTAATAATATCCAAAAACTCTCCAATTACAAAAATAATTATTATGCCCTAAACATGGAGGCTTTGCAGATTATAACGATAAATGACGCTATAAATGGCATGACACATGCGCAGATAGATCCTGGATGGAATGCCATACTGAGGAAGAGAGCAAGGCATTTTGAGACCAGAGCTGAAGAAGGTGGTAGCTGCCACCGAAAGTCCTACCGACGGATTTTAATGTGTTTTTATCTGCTTTTAATGATTTTAATCCTGTCCGTCCTATTGCTTTTAAATATGTTTATATTATTTGATTATTAAAATAAACTTGTTACCTATGAACTAAGTAACACATATTAAATGTTATAAATGAAATATATGTATACATAAGTGTATAGGGAGGCTCCGACCTGTTATTGAAAGCACTTAGGACCAGCCCAACCCATGACTAAAACAAATCTTGCTGCAAAGCCTGTGCCAGGTACATAACTTGGGCCTGGTGAATGTATGAGAAATTGGATGTCATGGATATGTCCATGTAGGTCACTATGATGACTGTGATGGTCACCATGTGACAGAACAAAAACTGTCCCAGATAAAAAAATTTCATCGCTACAGTCTCTTTGCAACTTACATGTACAGTCACAGTGTGGCTAGTATGCATATATTTTGTGGCATCACTGTGCTATAGTGGTATAATCTTTTAAGACCTTTAAAATAGTTGAATAAGCAAGCAAGTGTTCAAAGCTTCAAAACTCTTGTATTATTTTACTAATGTGTGTGCATATGTGCATGACAGAGAGAGAGAGAGTGAACACAGTAGCTCCTAAACGGTGCATTCGATTAAGCTCAAATTTGGTAGACCACCCTTGTACAACCATTAGGTATGTGTATTATCCAATTGAATTGGATCAAGTGTTCAGAAAGTCAAGTGGAGTCACTCCAGATTATGTTGCTATAGTAGTAGGACTAGTATAACATTGTGTGTTATAAAATTTAAAAGATGCCTATTTCTATGAATAGTCACATCTAAAAAAGTATACCCTAAAACCAAGTAAATATAGAAATAAAATATGCTTCTTTTTATATAAATGAGGTATCAATCTAAATATCATTTTTGAACAATTGTAATATTTTTATAAAATCTTGAATGATTTATTTACAAAACTCTAAAAAATAATTATTGAGCTCTCCATGTGTGTGATGGGACAAACTCTGCTGTTCGAGCCTTGTTGATACATCAGGGGTGTGCCATTTTGTTTTTTGTTTTTTTTTTTTAGGCCTTATGCATAAAAAGTATAGTGTAACTTCATTTCCAAAAGAAGTGTCGTTGCAGACAGAACCTGGGAAATGACACTTCTTTTGGAAATGAAGTTACAATATACTTTTTATGGCCCTTTTTGCCAATTTAATTAAGTTGTCAGGGAAATTAAAGTTTTTCTTGTGGATTTTCTTTTTATTTAACTTAGAGAAATTTTGTGAGATCATGGCAGTACTTTTTTTAACCAACTGATTTCTGTCCTACTTTTTTATTCATAGTCATTGGCTCCCTTCGTGTCTTACATTTGTCATGCTATTTCACTCCTTTCAAATAAATCATGGCACTTCTTAAGAAATCTGAGAATTTTCTCAAATCATAGTGTTATTAACTTTAGTTACAAACAAGGAACAATCCAGTGTGTATACAAATGAAATCAATTCCCTCCAGTTGCTTTCTACACCTACTTCCTGAAGTAGCACTTCTTTCTCATTAGAAGAGGGGGGGGAAAAAACATGAGACTTTCACCTTCTGAGTAATGTGAAATAATCATGGGCAGGGACCGATTTGCAGAGACGGGCTGAGGGCAAAAGCTTTATTGGGGGCCCCTCATTACGAAAACTTTCTGATACTCTACGAAGCAACTTCATATCGCACCACACAAAAAAAGGATAGTTTATAACAGCATAAAAATGGTTATTAAATCAAGATGCAAAATTAAATACAATAGTATGATAACAATAATATGTAAGATAATAATATTTCAATTGTATTATTTAGTTTTCAATATTTAATTTCATTCTATATTTTTTCAAGTAACATATTCCATATTACTTTTTGTACTTATTTTCCTAATGTTTAGATCAGATCATTTATTTGCAGTTGGATAGAACTTCCCTTCACTCCACTCAGGAAGCTATTTCCTTTTATCAGTTCCAATTGTAAATCAGCTCTGTGGTTTCCTCGAGTTTAGCATACATCACTCCAAAAGCCACACCTAAATGATAAGTTTGTGCTGAATAATTACCTGAGACTATACCGTTTAGCTCCCAAAAGTTGTGTATGTAATGTGCAAACTAGTAACAGGCTCATCATTTATTATTTCTCACAAAACTAGTTTTTCTGTCTCTTATTTTAAATTAAAATTGAGATTTACAAATTTTTAAACTCAAAGGGTTATTTGGGGGGGCCCTTTTTGTTGGGGACCCGGGCACTTGCACTGAATGCCCTTTCGAAAATCAGCCCCTGATCATGGGTTATATTATGGATGATTAGCAGTGCTTGATATATATATATATATAAAAAAAATTTTGAAAAACTTTTACAATAATTTTTTAATTAAATACTAAATGTTTTATTAATGAACTGAATTAACGTTATTAATCAGCTGAAATGGACCAAACATCGACTCATTCAATTTTTTTTTTTTTAACTCAAAACGTTTTACACAAAACAGTAATCATTTTAGCTAAATGGTAACAAATTACATAACCCATCACATACATTAAAAACTGTATGTTAACAGTATATACATTTTATTTTTCAGTGACTATTGCATATTTGTGCAGAATTTTTCTTTTTCTTTATAATTTCTGTGGAGTAAAGACAAGAATGTGACATGTAGTTTTGATTTCGAAAGGAAATACTTGAATTTCTTTTTCTTCTTCTCAAAGCATACAAATTATGATACTCTTTTATGATTTCTAAAATAAATATTTCTTTTTTCAGCCAAAGGAAAACGCACTTGATAATAACCAAACAACTACAAATTGATCAAGAAGAAATGAACTCTCTTGAGCAAGATCAGAAACAGTTTTTAAACAAAGCAATAATTAGTTATCTTAAATGTTTAAGAGGTACTGATGCGCATGACCTATGGGTATTTAGACTTGTATCATTGTGGTTTCAAAATCTTGCAGATGAAGAAACAAATAACATCATTCAAGTGAGAATAACAATGTTTTTTAGTGTTTAGTTGAAATTGTATCTTAATTTTCATGTATAATTTGTTCCAAAACTGTGTCCCTTTATCAAAGGGATTTTAAAAAGAAGCAATAGAAAATGAAAAGATTCCTTTCACCATTTTGACTAATAAAAAAGGATTATTACATTGCATAAAGTAATCATGTAATACAGTAACATAGAACAATTAGTGTGCATTTTACTTTTGAAAATAATTGCAGCATGTAAGACCTTGTAAGGAAGTGGGATAACTGGAAGATCACAATTACATTCAAATGCCGCTTGATAACTATATACTGTGTAATGGTATATATTTATATTGAAGACTTGTAACATGTATATTCTAGTACTTAATTTTCTATTTTAAAGTTAATAAAATTTTTCAGTTTTCTCAAAACTTGATTTTTTTTTTTTTTTTTCTCTCAACAAGTGAATTATCAAATTAAAATAAATTTTGTATTTGTTCAAAATACCCACCAATTAATTTATTTATAATTCTATGTTTTATTATATATTTTTTATTGAGATCATAAGTAAGTTCGTTTTAATTTTTATAAAGACATGTATCCAGCTAAAACTAGAATAGCTAAGGACAAGCACGAAACAATTTATTTCCCAAATGAACAGTAACAGATAAAATATTTTAATTAAGATGGGCAAAAAGCCCCCTGCTTTTCAAACATTTACATGTAAAGTATAATAGTAATTCTATTTTTAAAAAAATTACCACAAACTTTAATGCTGTGTTATAGCATCATTATTTTTATGATTTCGTAGTGATCATACTACATTTCAAAATCATTATATTCACTACTGAAAATTAGTGAATATAATGATTTAGATTAATGAAAACTATGCAGTTAAAAAAAAAAAAAAAGAATCAGAACAGAATTCAATACTCTACCATTTGTAACAGAGTACCTGTCTGAAAACTCAATAATTACACAATATATATATATATATATATATATATATTCAAAAAGCTGATTCTGTGTTCTGGATAAAAATTTAGTGTAAAGGTCATTTTATTGATTTGAAATTTTAAACTTTTAGGTAGTTTTAGTTTCATGGTGTTAATTATGTTTTTTATTCTTCTGTTTTAGAACAAAATTAAAGAACTCCAGAGTTATAAATTTCTGCCTCTTATGTATCAGTTAGCAGCTAGAATGGGAACACAAACACCAAGTGTTTTCTCTAAAACTTTAAGTAATGTAAGTTCTTAATAATGAGTACTGAAATTTCTGTAGAAAGATGAAATATTTGTAGAAAATTAATTCAAAATTGTAACTTTTATTGTATCATTTTAATGTATCATGCTAAAAAAATTAATAACTATTGCTTACTAATATTGACGATTATTTTTATTTTGTTTTCAAAGTTGTATTACATGTTTTCAAAACATTCATTACATAAAAATTGTTGCAGTGTAAGGGTACACACCAAAAATGAATTGTGCCATATTTACAAGTTTAGTTATCTAATACAGTGAAACCTCTCCGAGCAGTCACCCCTCTAAACGGCCAATTTTTCATGGCATGGATTTTTTGGCTCATAGACCTAATGTTAAAATAACCTCTATCAGAGGCCACCCAACCCCCTCTAAATGGCCACCGAGTGGGATCGCCCATTTCATTTTTCGGGAAATTCTACTCACTCCATGCTTTAATGCTGAACGGAAAAAATCAAGGTTAGGTTCATGGTCGAATATAAGACCCAGGAATAACGTGCAAGTCCATTGGAGCAAAAATGCCATTCTTGTCCATGTTCACACCAGTTTCATTTTAATAGTTGGCCAGTGATCTGAGTTGCAAATCGGAAAGAAAGTTAGCTGAATTATTTAACTGCATAAAAACGCAAATCAACAAAGTCACTAAAGAAAAGTATTTTGAAAGAATGTAAAGACTTCAAATTTTGTAGTGTTAAACGGATGAGATCTGCTTTTTAAAGTAAAAAACCGAACTTGAATTATGGTTGCATCAGAGAAAAGTAAAAACTTAAAACAGGCACAAATTGTATCTTTTTTTTTTCAAAAAATGTTAGAAGACATTTAATGAAGTACTGGTTTCTCTTTAGATAAGTTTTAAATAAGGAATGTGTGTCAGACTTGATTATGTTACGCATTATAAGCAGTTATCTAATAATAGTAAATAAAACCTTTCAGAGCAGTCACCCCCTGTGAGCGGCCAAATATTCTCGGTATGGTGGGGTGGCTTCTCAGAGAGGTTTCACTGTATATATAAAAGAGGAATCTTGCTTGTTTGTTCGCTATAGGCGTTGAGACTGTTCGTCGGATCTAAACCATACTTGGCACACGGACTAAATAGGATAAGAGAAAGCTAATGTCCAAATAAGGAAATGAATTGGATTAATAGTTTTCTAATTATTTTATGCTTTGTTCAGTTTTTGGCTATTTTTCATGCTAGATTAGCTCAGCAGGGAAAAACTGGGGTATTTCATTCTCAAGGTTGTTTCTGCACACTTCAAAAGGGAATCCTAATCCCTCTAGAGGGGGGAGGAATTTTCTTCTTATGTCAGGCAGGGTGAAAGAGAGAACAGCCTAGCACAGGCGCACATTGTTCATCTCAGATGTAAACAAGCATGAAACATGTTAACAAGCATGGAGGATTTATTTGAAATTGCTGCATTAGGAGGTATGAGTTCCGAAGAATTTGATGAAAGTATTTTATACGAATTATCAATTCCTTAAAAAGATAGTTACTAAATAATTAGAGCCTCATAAAATATTTATAAATAAATTAAACCCGCTTTGAACATTACATGAAAACAAACCTGGATTTTTAATACATCTATTATTATTTTAAGTTTTTATCTACTGTATATATGCCTAAGGATTTGCGTCCAGTGATTCTTACTGCATTTGAAATAATTAGTTTATGAGGTGCGTAGGTGTTAGTGATAAATGACTATTAGAACACAACAGGTAGAAGGGGAGAAGCCTAGCCATGTCCAATTCCCGCTAACCTCTTTATGCTGGTAAGTCCCCTGTTCTTTTCTTTTTTTCATTGCAGCGGGAAGTCCTATGTCCTTTTTTTTTTTTCATTGCAGCGGGAGGATTCATATTACTTCCCTTTACAATCTCATACCAATGACTGGACTCTCTTTTAGTAGTTGTGTAGGTATTATCGATAAATGACTGTTAGAACACAGACAGATGGAAGGGGAGAAGCCTAGCCACACCCAATTCCCGGTAACCTCTCTATGCTTTCAGGTGCCCTATTCATCTTTTTTATTGTTGTTGTTGTTATTGCAACCAGAAGTCCCATGTCCTTTTTTTATCATTGCAGTGAGAGGATTCACATTCCAGCCTAGCCACATCCAATTCCCGGTAACCTCTGTACACTTTCAGGTGCAGTGTTCATTTTTTTCATTGCAGTGGAAAGTCCCATGCCCTTTTTTTATCATTGCAGTGGCAGGATTCACGTTCATTTCCTTTACAATCTATATTTAAGGTCAATGGGCATTTCACTTCCATTACACAGCCAACTCTGAGCCACGCTGCTAGTATATATATTATGAGGACCGATTTAAGCATAGTTTTTCACAAAATTATCTTTGTCATCTGAAGAAAGTTTGCAGCTATTAAAATCCTAAATCTGACTAATAGAAAGAAAGTTAAGAACCAAAACTCCCATTCACATATGCAGTCTTCTCTTGTTGCGAAGAGCAATAATGCTGTTTTTCCTTTAACCCATGTTAGTCTTGAGCAATAATCACAATTGGATGAATTGTATGTTTACATATTTAAAAGGTAATGCTCAAGAGTGTGTTTCTTTTATAGACTACAGAATTACAAGCCAAAATAAAACAATTGCCAACTTTGTGTGACACTGTTTTAAAGACATAATGCTAGAACTTAAATCTAAAGTACACAATTTTATTCTGTAAGTCATTTTGAAAGTGGATGAATTTGTGTGAAAAATACTTTTTAAACTCTTTTTGATTTCAAATATTGCTTGCATAGTTTTTGTATCACTGTTTTGTAGTTCTGCTACATGCTTCTTCAATTTAATATCTGTAAGGCAAAGTTTATGTCACAGGACAAGGAATTTTGCATTTTTTGACATTCTGCAACTTAAAACTAATTTCAATCATAAGTAAGAAAACTATTTTATTCTTTACGTGTGAAAGAAGAACTGGTATGCTGGTTGTGTGTTATAAGTAATGCATCAACTTAAAAAATTCACATACATTTTTATTATTTTTCATAATTTCTTTTCTATTTTTGTTATTTTAATTTTTTCATAATTTGCATATCCTGGCCTTTCATTCACTGCATGCAGACTTTTCACATCTTATTTTAATTTATTTTTGTGTGCACCACTAGCCTACCAATTGTGATGTTAAATGTGTGCATTTTCTCTGTTACAGCTCATAATGCAAATTACAATTGATCACCCTCATCATGCACTTCCTGTCATTTTAGCCCTTAGCAATGCTGATAAAGATCCTGTAGATGGTCTAAAAGATTCAAACCGTTCGTCATCCCAAGGTTCAGATGTTTCATCTGTAAAAGTAATGTCTTATTTTAACTAGATTTGTATTGCATGTTTTGTTATTAAATTACAAAGAAAAGAGATACAGTACCCGCTGCTTTATAAAATCATATTTCTTCCCAACTATCAGCCGCTTATTAAAACTTCATTTTAATAAGCGGCTGATTTTTATATGTGGCGAACATTCTCCTATACGGATTTGATTCCGGCCATGGCTGTTTGATCAGATTAAGCAGCTGATTTTATTAAGCAGCGTGTACTGTATTGACAAAATATTTCTTAAGATAGTTTGTTAATAAATATTAATAACTGAGTATTATACATTTTACCATAAGTTGTTTCTAAATATTTAAACTTATAGGTAAGGAGAAAAGGGTCATTGTCATATGCATTTTGAAAGTCATTTTAAAGTTTTAAATTGGCATAATTTTTATCTCACAAGATGGTTTAAAACCGTAGTGTAAGCAAAACTTAATTTTTATTCTTGGAAGGATTTATATAGTTTAGTTATTTGGATCGTAATTAACTGGGCTAACATTCATTGATGTATGTGCATTCTGCTGAATTCTAGAGCTTCGTTTAATATTATATTAAAATCATAACTAATTTTTATAGTATTCAGATGGGAGATTTAATATTTTGCTTCTTATAGGGCCTTATATGCTCCCAGGCACAAATTAAGGTTTAGACTATGTATATATGCTTGCTTAATTATATTTTCTTTATCTAATTTATGTTTTAAATAAGTTAATTTATAATTTTTTAGGATAGAATGGAAGCAGCTAAGAAAATTATATCTTATTTATATAAATCAAAAATTGGTCCTTTAGCAAAAGGTTATTCTAATTTATGTGATGCTTATATATCATTGGCATATCTTCCAGTTGAGAAAAAAACTAGAAAAGGTATTATATTTCTAAGTCTTTAATTATTTTTTTTAGTGTGTTTATGTATTCATCTATACAAAGTACATAGATTCTCATTAGATTTGTGTCCAAGTTATGTAATTTCATATTCATGCAGCATTTCTAGTAAAACCACAAAATATAGGGTTTCCAACAGTCATGAAAATTATGGAAAACCTAGAATTGTCTGGGAGGTTTATTTTGATATAAATCTTTTTTTTTTTTTTTTTAAGTCCGAGAATGTTGAAAATTTTGACTCAAATCCTGGAAAATCTCAAACTGTGACCTAAAAAATTATCAAGTTTATGTTTAAGTAATTCTCCATTTGTCTGTCTGGAGTTCTAAAAATATGGCTTGACATTGGTGTACAAAAGGCTAGTGATGATATGTGTTTATTTCTCCCTTGTAGATTACATATATATTATAATAATTTACTCTGGAATTTTATCTGCAAAGTTCTGGAAAAGTCAGTTTTTTCTTCTTCTTCCCAGAGATTGTGTTGGAACTTAGTAATATACATAGTGTATTAACGTATGACTTTTTTCGAATTACTGTTGTTGAGCACCTACCTTGGTAACTGAAAATGGCACTTCATTTAACAAATATTCTAGAAATTTGTAGCACAAGTATCACAAAAAGAAAATTAGCAACACAAGCAGACAGAAAATCACTAATAACAACTCTAGTGACACAGACAGAAGTGCTTAGCTTCCTTGGCCAGCTCACAATACGAACTAAATTCCAAAGAGAGAGATTGTTGACTTCTTGTTTGCTAAATATTTGGACCTTTTTCTTTTTTCCTCAGCAGGATAGTACATCATATAGAACTCTTTTAAAGGATCCATATAGCTTTGTCCCTAATAGAAATAAGACCAAAATCAAGTATATGAATATAAATGAATCTTCATTTAGCCACTAATGTCAGAAGGCATTAGCCTGACCTCGTTCAATAACTATTGAGAACCTCTGTAAATCTCTCTTTCTAATCACAAAACCAGTATGGCTGTAAAGCAGCATTACAGCTTTGTTATAGTATAAACTGAGAACCTAAAAATATCAGTGAAATTACTTATATTTTGAATCTTTATATCTGATAACAGAATGACTATTTTTTATTTATTTATTTATTTTTAATCTCATTTTCAGTTGTGATTCTTTTATTTTCAGTCACTATTCCTGCAGACCAGCCACTACTAAAATTTCGTAATTTGCAAAACATTCCAATTATAAGTGAAGAAGTAAAGGTATGTATAAACTGTTGTGCTGAAGACATATCAGTAGCAATATCAATTCATTCTTAAGTGTGTAAGCCTGTGAAGATTTTAAAATTTTATTTGGAAAAGTATTTTAGAAACATAAAAGGGCTATTCATTTCCTAATTAAATGAAGATTTTTTTTTCTAATTTTTAACAGTTTGAAAACTTGTTTTTAAAACTATTGGATAAAGAAAACCCTGAAACATGTGTATGGGGGTGTTTCAAAAAGTAAGGTAACAAGCTCATTTAGAGAAAACTTATATTCAGAAAAAAAAAAAAAATGTATACAATGCAGGAAGGCACATGTACATATTACTTTTCTACATAGTCACCATGACTATCTAGGCATGTGTTCCATCGGTACACCAAACCATCGAAACCGGCATCAAAGAAATCAGCTTCAGGGTTGTGCAACCACGTCAAGACGGCTTGCTGAACTTCAGCATCAGTTCTGAACTGCTACCTTCCCAAGTGTTTCTTTAAAGGTCCAAAGAGATGGTAATCGCTTGGTGCGAGGTCAGGACTCTAAGAAGGGTGGTCCAATACCTCCCACCAGAAATGCTGTAACAAATCGTGCATAGCTGTGGCTGTATGCAGTTGGGCACTGTCGTGCAACAACAGGATGCCTGGCGTGAGCAATCCCGGTCGTCTATGGTGATTTGCCTCTTGCAATTGATCCAGTGTAGCACAATTCTCAATTGTGGACCATGTTTCCGTTAGCGCAGCCGTCTTCTAACTGAGATTTTGTCTTGTTACTGGACAACCATTTCCATCTACCGGCATCGATCGAATACTGTCGTCTTACTTATCTTAAGATGGATTTTTATTCATATGGATAATATGCACATCTGTCAGAGCTCTTGTTACCTTACTTTTTGAAACACCTATGTGTAATTTTTATTATATTTCTGATCAAGTTTTCTCAAATAAAAATAACATTGGATGTCAGTCTTATGTTATTTTATTTTGCAAAAAGAAAAGAAATTCAAATATGAAATGTATGAAATTATTTAAAATCCTCTTTTAATAATGATAACCTGTATTTCTATTGTATGCTTTCTCTCTAAAATTCGTTATTAACTATTTATTTATACATGAATTCTCAAGTATTATTTTGTTCAGGATAAAGGCTATTGTTTTGCTTTGTGGCTGAAATTTAATGGTAAAAATTGTGTGGCGTGGATCAAAATTTTTTATGGTTAAGTTCAAGCTCACATACTTTTCGTCTTTTTTCATGTTTGTGGCGAGCTTTCTCTCCAAATCTTTCAGTATATTGATTGGGCACATTGAACACAGATTTTCAAATCAGTGTTTAAAGAATTGCACTTATATGTCAACTAATGTTTTTAAAAGTTCCTATTTATTTTATGCAGTAATTGTGAAAATAAGCCTCATTTTCTTTGAAGAGTGGCACTAGCCAATTAGCTGACTATACTAGCAAACAATTTTTTAGGCTTTTTTGTTACAGTAGAACCTCGATCGTTTTTCAAGGGGTGCGTAGTAAAAAACGACGAATGCGGGTTAAAGTCAAAATACGAAGAAAACAGTATTTACGAATACAGCCAATGTATATAGTATACCAAAAATACTAAATTTGTTACCAAACTGCAAAAGAAACAAATTGAAGTTGTATAGAAATTAAGTGATACTTATTTTTTAAATTTCAGTAATTTTACACTGGGTTTTTCATTAATCTTTTAATTAAACAAAATTTTCAAGATATACAATAATTTTTTTTGTCTTTTTATGTGTATCCATGTTTGTATATAAAAGTCATACAATTTCAAATACCATTATTGCATAGGGATAAACTAGGCACTAGTGTTGGCTCAGTCTCATCGGCATGAATGTTATTCTCAGCTTCTTCGAGATTATTTCATTTTTTGCATCACATTTCTTCCATTCTTTGGATACCGCACGTTGCTACTTCTAAATCAATGGAAATATAATCACTACATTTCACACCATACTCATACCTGCTAGATGTAAGAACTCTTCACCTATACCATCATCAACCCAAGATATCATGCCAGGAAGTAATTAGATTTGTAAGCCATATTGATCCACTTGATCTTCAATTTCATTTCGGTCTGAAGAAACATTTTACAACAATGAACGCGGGAAAGTGAATTTTTGACGAACGATACATGCGGGTTTTGTTAACGTTATTTGAATACAGTTTGTGCAGGGACCACAGAAATAAAACGATCAATACGGGAAAACGATGAATGCGGGAACGATAGATCGGGATTCCACTGTATTTATAAAATAAACATTGCGATTTATTTAACTATTAATTTTTTAAACAGCAGAATTCTAATTTTTTTCTTTGTACAAAAAGAAAAAGAGAGATAGTAAGGCTTAGGAAATGTCTAGATCATTTTTAAGCTATCAGATTTAGCTTTCTTTTTTATTCTTATTATTCTTTATTTGTGGATTAAATTTTAATGGGTTTTATACTCAGGCAGTCTTGTAAAAACTTTTGTTAACAGGACATTATGCTAATTCTGCAGATATATTATTCAGCACAGTGTTATAAAAATAATTAATAATTTATTTGTCTTCACACAACCAGGATATTTGTTCAAGTGTAACACATTGAGATACACTTGATAATAAGATGTAAGCTTAGAAATTTATAGAATAATCAAAAATGATATATCGTAACAATTTTAAAATCACATTCTGTGTCAATAAATCAAGTAGACACAGAGGAGAACCAAACCAAATCAAGCCATGTGCATTGATGATCCATGGAGGCACTGAAACCTATTCATTAAACGGATTCATTACAAAGTAATTTTTTGGAACTTGCATCACGTACAGTGCAGAAATTCTAGAATATCTAGACTAATGTTTTTAAAATTCATATTTATTTTATAAATTGGTGATGAGAAAATAAGTTTTGTTCCCATTATTGTAGCATGACTGAACTATTGAACATTTTGTTTTTTTTTGTGGTTAAGGCAAAGCTATACAGTGGCTATCTGCCTATGGGTTTAATGCCTCAGACAGACAAAAGACTTTTTAAGGGGTACTTTGTTTTGCACAATTTTTCATTTGCAACTATAAAATGCCATCAAAACCTGTTTTTTGATTCTGTTGCATGTAATATAATATTTAAATTCATTTAAGTTAAGTAAGTCTTCTTTTTTTATTACCATGTTATAGTCATTTGGCTTTTCTTATACTTTTGAAAGTAATTTTATTTATGATGTGATAGTGTTTTTAATGAGACATATTTCTTTTGCTAAATTTTGAAAAGTACTTCAGCATCTCCCTTTCATGAATTATTATTTCTTTTTTCAGGTAGATCGGTCTTGTGAATACAAAAATCTGATAGGCATTCATTCATTCAGTTCTGAATTTAGATTGTGTGGAGGAGTTACCCTTCCAAAAGTTATCAAATGTCTTGGAACTGATGGCATAGAAAGAGAACAACTAGTCAAAGTTAGTTTTTACTGATTAAAAATAATCTGTTTACAACTTATGTATAACCAATCATTCAAGCTTAATTCTTTTGCCCATTAAAATGAATGTGTTGGGTTAGCTAGTGTTTCACATTCTTAATAATATTGTTTTTTATTTTTTAACTATGTCATAACTTTCAAGTAAAAATTACAAATATACCTGGTTTTAATAATAAAGATTTAAAATAATGTGTAGAGTTGTAGTAAACTCTTTTTGTTAACTTACTTGAAGTGCATAGCTTTTTATCATATGTTATACACATTTAGTTATATTCAATAAAATGCACCTTAAAATCTTAAAAACAACAAGAATTTTCATCCGGCTTTCCCAGCCATCTTTGGGTCATCTGATGATCTTAGTCTCTCTCACAACTGCTCTCTCCATCTCTCATCTAACGGCATATTGTTAACAGTGCCCTCCGCAGTCATAATCTTCCAACTTTCACAATAATAATCATAATTCCTATTTCTAAATTCTACTAATTTTTTTGACATTACTAAAATCAATTGATATTGGAATGTTCATGCTTAAATGGGATAAAACCGTAAAATGTTGTCCTTATTTAATATTTGTAAGTGCTTTTTAATATGTTACTAGCTGCTACCTGCGACTTCGTCCGCGTCTGCTTTAGAATTAGGTCCCGAGAGAAATGTAGCATGTGTGAATAACAAATATTGTTGCGACAAAAGAAACTGCATTTAAATATTATTTGCTTTTTACTTGTTTCAAATTAAATATAATGCATGGTAGTATACTTCATTTAAAATAAGAGAATATGCAGAGTTACTAAATTTAGATTTTTTCAGGCATTTGGCGAATAGAGACAGTTACGACAGTATTTGCGAACTGTTTTGTAAAAGAAATATTTATTCTATATGCATGAATTTTAGCTTATGTTAATCAGAAATAGAGCATCTTTCTATTAGTGAAAAAGTTTTAGAATCGGTTCTGTAGTTGCAGAGATACCCAGAGAGCGTAATGTATTAGAATTATTTTGAGTGTTCATGTAAAGAAACTATTTACGCTACATGCATGAATTTTAGCCTATAATACTCAACAATAGTCTAGCTTACTATCAGTAAAAAAGTTTAGGAATCGGTTCAGTACTTACAGAGATACACATAGAGCGTAATGTAATTCTTATTAGCATCTCTGTAAAAGAACTATCTGTGATATATGCATTAAAGGTAGCCTATAACACTTAGGATGCCACCGGTGTCTAAGAAGTTCTGCTCTCAAAACTGCAAGGCGGGAGGTGCCTGGTTCAAACCCCGGTCACGCCTGTCGACCTAGCCACTCCCAGTTTTCCGTGGTTTTCTAAAAAACCTCGCGTAAATACGGGCTAGGATCCCTTAGAAAGTCCCCCACAGAGGAATTCCCCATATAGACCTAGGACCCTAGTGCAGTCAATCGGTCTTAATCCAAAAACAAACAATAATACTCAGGAATAATGTAACTTTCAATTAGTGAAAAAAGTTTTAGAATGGGTTTAGTAGCTACAAAATTTCCGTAGAGCGCAATGCATTAAAATTATTTTGAGTGTCTTTGTAAAAGAATTATTTATGCTATATGCTTGTAAGGTTGCCCGTATGTTAATCCAGGGCATAATCTATTTTCATTACAAAATTTTCCAAATCCGTTCAACCATTTTTTGTGTGATTCAGTCAAAAACATCCAAACACACAAACGTACACATTTATATTATTGGTAGGATTTGGAAATTTATGAACTTTAAGAAACACATCTGGACTTTTCTTGGTACTTATGTATTATCCCAGCGGTCGTTCTCGCCAAACAGTTTTTTTCGTCAAATGAGTTGCCAATCGTATTCAAAACCATTAATAATTTCATGTGCCCGGCATTTATCTTGGCAAAAAATCACTCGTCTTGGCGGACCGCCGGGATAATACGTATAAGTACCCTTTCCTTTACTTATGCTTTTTAAATTGACGTAAAATCACCATAATTTCCATACCAATTCATGTTTTTCAAATGTATATAATTTTGCAAATGGAATTTCTGCTTTATTTCGAAAGCATAAATCATTTTGGGCGGGCGATAAAACGGTATTTAGTTAATAGTTAGAAAAGTAGTTAAAATTTCAAAATTCTGAGCCTCAGGTGCACTTTACCGAAGTTATGGGCTCAGTCATGCTCAAATTTTCAAAGCTCTGCTTTCTGTAGATTTTTCTCTGGAGAACATTCATTTTTATTATTACAGATAGATAGATTTGGCATAATTTCCGTGGTATTTAATGTTTTTCAGATGCACGTGATACTTCATTGAAGTAAGCTTGTTCCTGTTAGCTCAAAACATGAATCATTTGATACGGGCGAAACTCGACAAGCATGGCAATGTAAAAACGTTTTTTAATTAATTAAAAAGTAATTTAAAATCTAAAATTCTAAGTAGCCTATAGCCTTCTCCAGAGTCCCATCTATATCTAGACCAAAATTCATCATAATCGATTAAGCGGTTTAGGCGTGAAGGCGTCATTAATAAACAAACTAACTTTCACATTTATAATATTAGTTAGGATAGATTTGGCATAAAACTGGCATAATTTCCATGGTATTTAATGTTTTTCAATTGCACGGGCTTCTTATTGAAGTAATAGCATTCTTGTTAGCTCAAAACATGAATCATTTGATACGGGCGAAATTCGCCAAGAATGGCAACATAAAAACGGTTTTTAATTAATAATTAAAAAAGTAATTAAAAATCTAAAATTCTAAGTAGCCTATAACCATCTCCAGGGTCCCATCTATATCTAAACCAAAATTCATTCTAATCGCTTCAGCGGTTTCGGCGTGAAAGCGTCATCAAACAAACAAATTCACTTTCGCATTTATAATATTAAGTTAGGATGGCTGCTTTCAAAATCATACTGCTCAAAAGTCACCAAGGCTTGGTCGTGCAATAAACGAAATGCTTTGCATTTAGTACATTTTTGCGTCAAAGAATTTTAACCTAATTACATTTCTAACTCATGACGTCAAAACTGCGTCATTCTCAGTTGCAATATCTAACATGAATTACTGAAAGAAGAAGAATTACCGCCGTTATTACGAATTAGGCGAGGGAAAATTCGAAAAATCGCATAAAATTAAAAAAATTGGAATTGGAAGTTCGAAAATTTTAATAGTTATTCTGCTATTCAGGGCGAAGACGAATCCAACAAATTAAGAGATCATTAAAATCGGTTCAGCCATTCTCGAGTTATAAGTGTTGAAACAAACCCGACTTTGTTTTATGTATATAGATATGTTATAACATATTAAAAAACACTTACAAATAATACAAATTTGTTACTCCTGCATAGCATCCATTATCTTTTGTGTCATCATAAAGAAAGTTAATTTTGTATACTCCCACAGTTTCCGAATTTATCAATTCTATCTTCACTGGTCCTTTTTCTTTTAAATATGTTTCTTCCTGATTTTATGGGGTATTTTTATTTTTCAATTTTCAGGACAAGGCTCCTGCAGAAAGATATTACTTTAGTAAATGCTTGTATGAGTTTTTGTGCACTATCACTGTTGTTTAATTTCTTTACTCTTTCATTACAAAGCTTGTTTACAGTATAATCGATATTTAGCATTCTAGCATTGTTTTTTATAAACAGTAATTCATCTTGAAGTAGAATTTCATTTACACAGATTTTTATGGATCTGTTTACATTAGAATGTGTAACTGCAAGCTTATATTGTAAGGGGTATTAAATTTGATAAGTTTGTATTGCTAGGGGTATGACATTTTTATATTGGTAGGTTTCCTGTACACAGTTATGGTAAATTCTTCTGGTTTGTTTCTTATTAATTTAACATCTTGTTTTCTTTTTCATAAGTAAACTGAATGTATTTATTGGTTTTGTTTATTTTATTGAGCAAGTACTCCATGATTTCGGTATTCACAATAAGAAAAACTTCATTCATGTCATGTCCAAACGTCATCACATCATTTTAATGATGTTTTTAGCAGATTTTAAAGTGTGTTTTATTAAATATAACTGGAAATATGTCTGTATTATTTTATCAATGTCTTTACTCAAAAGCCAACATAGGGCAATATTGATATTTTTATTTTCATAGAGAAGCTCTCATATTCCTACCTCAAGAATACAGTGAAATAATGTTTTCTTTATTTTGTTTATTAATTTTTAGGGCCGTGATGATTTACGACAAGATGCTGTGATGCAGCAAGTGTTTGGTCTTGTTAATCATTTGCTACAAAGAGAAACTGAAACAAAAAAACGCAGACTTCATATTAGGACTTATAAAGTAATTTGATTTAAAACTTTTTTGCTATTACATAGGCTTTATTTTGAATAGATATAAATTGATGATTACTGATTACATAAATCATTTATAATACTGTCTCTCTAAAATATCAATTGTTTGGATGATACAGCAACATGCTACTCTGATCAAAAGTGAGTGACAGATTGGAAGAGGGAAGGTATGGCACAGTTCATTATTGGCTGTTTGTGGAGCCACCAAACAAAACCAAGAATGATTTCATCATCATACCTTAATGGAAAAAACACTCAAAATACTGGTGTTAAACGATAAAGTAAATAAAAAACTTTGTTAAAAACACACATAAGATGTTACAGGTAAGTTGATACGTACATTTCCGCCAAAAAAATTGTTTTGGCCTTCCTCAGTCAAAGCTCTTTGACATACGGATCAGAAGGAACTGAAAAAAGTCCTTCAGTTCCTTCTGCTCCGTATGTCAAAGGGCTTTGACTGAGGAAGGCCAAAACAATTTTTTGGCCGAAACGTACTTATTAACTTACCTGTAACATCTTATGTGTGTTTTTTACAAAGTTTTTTATTTGCTTTAACATACCTTAATATTTATCCATGTGTTTGATCTGTAGAAAAAATACTTTAAATTTTTCTATAGTTGGTAAATATTTAATATTAAAATTATACATATCATAATAGGAATGTAATTTAAATCACAAATGTTAAACAGTTCATCTGCTTATAGTTAATGGCCTTCTATATTCTTAGAATTGAAAATCATAACTTAATGCTTTTCTACAGAGAAAATTATCTTTACAGTTTTACATTTCAGTATTTTTGATAATGTCCATGTAAATCCGAGAGTACCCAGTAGCAGAAACCTTACAGCATGTCATCAGGCACTGCAGATTATTTTTTAGCCCACAAAATAATCTAGCAAGATTTTCATTAAAGTTTGTTTTGTGATTCTGACTCTGCAGATTGATAACAAGAATTCTGCTAACAGGCCATAGTGTGCTCCTTATTTGTAAGGATGTATTGAATTTTCAGTTTAGCAGTATAGTACTGTATTTGGGTGAATAGCTAAGCTAAATACTAAAAATCCTTTCTATTTGCAATAAATACATTGAAAGCTCTGCATAACGATATTGTGTATAGCAATAAACCTGCCTGTAACAATATATCCTTTGATCCCGTTCCTATTTATTCAGTGTATTTGAACCTGCCTACAGCGCTATTTGTTTTTTATATGTACCTATTTTATAAAAAATTAAAATAACCCAAATTTTTTTCTAAACACTACCTTTGATCCAGAATGGGTTTTTTTTTTTTTTTTTTTTTTTTTTTTTTTTAACCTATGCCCATCTTTGACCTCTTGGTCATAAGTTGATGAACAGCCCAATACAAAATGGAATGATAGAAACAATCAACACTTTCAATAACATAAAAAGGTAAAGAATTAAGAACAGTAGGACAATTGCTGAGGTGCTCTCCAGTCATAGGCATGCCATGGCAGGGTACATACGCTCCTTAAAATTCATTTTCAAAATTTAGTGCCCTTAAAACTCCTTAATATTATGTAGTACTCCTTCAAAACTCCTTAATTTTGCATTCAAAGTAACAACTTAGATTAACGAAATTTCTGACTTAATGCAATGCGAAAACTAATTCTCCCATTTAAAAAAAAAGTACCAGATTCTTTGGAAACAAACTGCTAAAAAAACTCGTCTCTAAGAAAAAAAACATTTCAGGCAAACAAGTGATGGAATTAAAGCATGAGCACAAATTATTTATTGTTACCACGATTAAAAGTCTTGTTGAAAAATTGCCAATTCAGTGTAAAATTGTAATAAGTATGTCCTGTATTGATCCACGCTTGATGTTTTGCGAAAACGTTTTATTATGTCTCAGATTTTTGTGGCGAGCTATGCAAAATAACGATTATTACAGATAATTTCATTGGTAGTCCAGAAAACAATGGACTCCTTAAAAAAAATTGGGGATCCTTAAATACTCCTTAAATTTGATTTTGAAAAATGAGTATGAACCCTGCATGGTCACAAAGGAGGCAAATATCTGTATCTTTTAGCCCCATTTTATACAGGTAACTCTAGTCATGATCCATAGAATATCTAAAGTAGCCTATGCCGACCACTCTAGGCAGGAAACAGGAAATTCTAGATGATTTAGGGAAAATTTTTAGCATATAGCAAGTGCCTTGTTCCTTGAAGTTTGTTTTTGATTTGCTAAAGCCTACACTGTGTTAAGACATTGGCATTTAAAGAAAAATTACTTTTTTGGAATACTATAATAAATAAAATTTGTATATTCACCTTTACCACCATTTTATTTGTACCTTTATGTATATTGTTAGCAAAAATTTTCACTTTATCGAATCATGAAAGAAAGTGCTAGTAAACTCTAAATGAAAAGAAGGTAATTATGAGGTTAGTATGTATATGTTTTGAACTTATGCATTCCCTGACTTCTTCAAGAGTTATCCTTTGATGTCTGAAGTATTATTCTGTACTCTAAATATATTTTATCTTTCTTTTGATCATTAGGAAACATCATTAGTGCTAAAATAATGAGCAAAAGCTCAACATATCTACAATGATAAACTTTCCATAACAATATTTTTTTAAGTCCTGACAGTATCATCATATGCAGGTTTCACCATAGTATCAATTGATAAACATAAAATATCATACTTATAAGTTCTATTTATGCTTTATACTTTACCAAATTTAATAATCATTTGAATTTTTTAATGTACAGTGGATGAAAAATAATCTTAAAAATTTCAAGTAAATTTATTAATTTGAATTTTATATATATTATAAAAATGATATGAGTTCTTTAATGTGTAATAGTTGTGTTTAAGCATTACACATTAAAAAAATTAAGTATTTATTCAATTTTTGGAATGTAGTTGTTAAAAGTACAGTTTTAGTGTAGAAATTTGTGTTTTCTTGTCAAGAAACTTGGAATAGTGTGAAATATTATAAAAAGTGAAATGGGGTTGGACAAGAATGAATATTTTTGTTTTGGTTTTATTAAAGGTTATTATATTTTTTTTAACTAGAGAAGAGATGAGGGAAATTTTTCAGTAAATTTATTTGTTTGGTTCTTAACAATTAGAAATAAAATGTTATCCAAGGAAATGAAAATTATAAAAGATAGTTTCAGAATAGCTGAATAAAAATACATCACTTAATTAGTGAAACATAATATAGTGTAATGTAAACATATAATACATGTTTTACTCTGATTTTATTATTAGATTTAAAACAGCATTTAAAATCTTTAGTAAACCTTATGCACAAAATGTTTTAATAAAAAATAAAAGAATAAAGTTGTTAAATTATCTAATCACTTAAAGCATCCTCAAAGCTGAAGTACTGTATTATAATCATTCTGAAATTTTTCTCATGAAATTATTTTGTCATAAAATCCGAGGGTGTCCACTGACGACTAATAAGAACTTTTTAACAAAAAAAAACCACCAAAAAACTGCAAAGCAAAAAATAATAAACCTTTTTTATTTAACCTTAATAACTAAGTTCTTAAACTAATATAAGTATATATTTTTGTAATTAGTTTGAGTTTTTAATTAACCTTAATAACTAAATTCTTAAACTAATGTAAGTAAACCTAAGTAATTTTGAGTCGGTGCCAAAGAGTCAATGAACAAAGATCACTAAATTACCTAAATCTCCATTGTTAATAGGGGTGATTTATTGTTCGCACACAGATTTTAATGCTGAGTGGTGTATTACAAAGTAGACCTCTTAATCTCTGCATTTCTGCTAAAGTTTGTTCATCGTGAGAGATATGCGAAGAGCACATTTTTTGGAATGCTAATGTTTATCGCTGGAGATTTCATGTTGCATTGTTAATTTGATTAGGTTATTTCTTTAAATTTAAGGTAATTTAGTGATCTTTGTTCATTGATTGTTTGGCACTGACTCAAAATTACTTAGGTATACTTACATTAGTTTAAGAATTTAGTTATTAAGGTTAATTAAAAACTCAAACTAATTACAAAAATATATACTTAGGTTTACTTATATTAAAAACTTAGTTATTAAGGTTAAATAAAAAAGGTTTATTATTTTTTGCTTTGCAGTTTTTTCGACAATTTAATATTTTTGTTAAAAAGTTTTTATTTTTATAATTTTTTGTGGCTATAAATCTCCAGCGATAAACATTAACATTCCAAAAAAAAATGTGCTCTCTGCACATCGTTCGCGATGAACGAACTTTAGCAGAAATGCAGAGATTGAGAGGTCTACTTTGTAATACACAACTCAGCATTAAAATCTTGAGTAAACAATAAACCAACCCTATTTTCTCACACTTAGGGTAGGAATTTTTTTTTTCCCAAATTTATATGGGACCAACTTGGAGGTATACCCTATCCAATAAGAAAAGAATTATCAAAATCGGACTACTCTGTAAAAAGTTATGCCTGGTCATACATTACAATCAGTGAGTGAACAATCAATCATCCCCTGTTTTCATACCCTTAGAGTTGGAATTTTAATGTTGGGATCTTAATAATTGGCCTGACCTTCTTGTTAAATCCAATTTCTGTAAAAAGTAGAATTAAATGTACAAAATTCAAAAGTAGTCTCAACATAGCTTTAAATCTATTAATTTTATTTCCTTTTAGGTAGTTCCGGTGTCTCGTAGAAGTGGTGTTTTACAGTGGTGTGAAGGAACGCAAGTTCTTTCTCAATATCTCATTGGTACTACTGGTGCACACACACGATATTATCCAAACATGTCAAATCATATTGAATGCAGAAGAAAAATGGAGGTATCCTTTTTTTTCTGTTTTAAGTGTGTGTTTTTATGTATATTTAAAGGGAAAGGAATATATCTCCTTTTAATTCACCTTAGGCACTTATTTTATCATTCTATTTTCCATGAAAGAGATCTGCAACATAAATTTACTCATATATATACTGGGTGATTCAAAATAGATGTTCAAGCAATTATTTTTTAAATCGTAAGTGATTGAAACGTACTTCCAATTAGAAAAGTTTGTCAAATTAACAGTAGCTTTCAGATATGGCATTTTTTTTTAACTGAAGGTTGTATACATATTAAAATACACAATTTAATTGTTATACGGTCCCTCCTTTCCTACCCTTTATATTTAAAAGAATGTTGCTCTTTACCTAAGAAAATTAATAAAACAAATCCCATGTTTCTAAGTGAAATAGTTAGCAAAAAAAATTATTTTTAAAAATGATGACTTGCACCATTTTACCTGCTGTGTTGGCATCGGTTTTCAAGCAAAAAAAAATCTTTACTTTGGGGGACCAGCTATGAGTTGAAAAAAAGGTAAATAACAATCCCATTGTTAACAATTAAATGCATTCAATTTAATGAACGCTAACTTGTAAAATTAACAACTACAGTTTTACCTGAGTGGATTGGTACTGTGTTATGAAATTAGTGATAATTACTAAGTCTTTTAGGGGGTTATCCACTAATTATGTTACACTTCTAGAGAAGGGATTTTAATGTGTAAAAGAGAATGAAAAATAATGGAGTGGGTTACTATGGTGTGGTCACTTTGATTAGAAGCTGCCAAACATGCATTACAGGAAGATACTAGCTAAATTAGGATTTGAGGAGTCAACTGTGTCTATCGAGTGACTATAAACATAAATTAACTTCATTTGAAAAGTAATTACATTTTTCTCACTTTGGAGACATCCCCTTATTGCTTGGTGACAAATGCCGAAATTTTCAAATTTGATATACCTCGGAAACTATTCCACATAGAGACACGGGATTTGTTTTATTAATTTTCTTAGGCAAAGAGCAACATTCTTTTAAGTATAAAGGGTACGAAAGGAGAGACCGTATAAAAATTAAATTTCATATTTTAATATGTATACAACCCCCAGTAAAAAATGTTGTATCTGAAAGCTACTCTTAATTTGACGAACTTTTCTAATTGGAAGTATGTTTCGATCACTTGCAGTTTAAAAAATAATCACCTTAACATCTATTTTGAATCACCCAGTATATAAATATACAGTAAAACTTCTATGAGCGACCACCTCCATTAAGCGACCTTCTCCTCCAATGACCTAGTTTTTAAGGCACCGAATTTTTGCCCTATCTGCTTTTAAACGATACTCTGGAAGAGAGCGCACAAGAAAGGACCTGGTTCCTTGTCCTTAAATTTTCTAGCATTTTACTGGAAGTAAAGTTAATAAAAAAAAACACATTTTGAACCAGTTGCTCTACTGCAGACCGACAGCAAGTGCAAGTACAGGTACACATTATGTACAAATCCTTTAGGTTATATATGAGAAATGTCTAAGAAACAAGTCATTTTGCTGTTGGTGCAGCGAATTGATGGGATTGAGTCATGCGAAAAAGGAAATTCAGATACAAATTGACGGTTAATTTTGGTTGTAGAAAAACCCAGAAAAGTAAATTTTAAAGCAAATAGATTTTACCATGTATAGCTTAAACTCGGGCATAGTTAGAGTGACCAAGAAAATGCTATAATTGACCTATGATCAGTCTAGTTGCAGCACACAGCGTTGTGCTAAAGTTCTACAAAAGAAGTAACAGGTGGTGACCACATAGAATACGAAAAAAAAAGACTTACCCCAGAAGTAGCTCAGCCGTGAAGAATCATCACAGGGACGTGTCACTCACACGTGACAAATAAAAAGTCTAAATAAATACATTACTAAAAGGAAATTTATTTTTGCCAAAGTGCTATTTTAACATTCAAATCAGTACAAAGTTAATCTAGGATATTAACTAGACTACGAAGAAAAAAAGACTAGGTGTAGTTAACACTTTTATTAAACATAAGGCAGGCACATGGTCCACACTTCGAAAAAAAATGGTGTACAGGCCAATTCACAGTTAAATATAAAAAAGGAGGAACTTGCTTTAAATTGAAAAATCATTACGAAGGAGAAAACATAATTAATAAAGGAGTGCATTACGCACAAAAAAAAAAAAGACTAAACGGTCACAACTTATTGCCCTGTCTCCTGCTTCCTCCCGAGGTCGCACCGCCAAAAGTTATTAAAAAAAATGCTGCTTCGAGCACGTCCTACACCTAGCACATCAAAATTTGTAGTGAAGTCTCGCCTCGACAAGCGAGCCACTGCAGCGAGCGATCCCAGCAACCTCATCCAACTCGTCACAGGCAGGAAGAAGAGAGCACAGCGATTGGTTTAAGAGTTGGGCAGAAAACTATAGCGTCAGCCTGGGGAATGATGAAATACTCCACGGCGCTAGGAACGGCCGGGGTGCCAGCGGCGCTTAAGATCATCACTGTGAAGCATTGGCAAGATGTTCGAAATCGTGCTGACCGTTGGAAAAAAAAAAAAAAAAAAAAAGGAACACGTTGTGCAAACGTGTCATTGCCATTTTGGAAGTACAAAAAAAAAAAAAGAAAGAAAGAACAGCCAGGGAAAACATTTAGAAAAGGAAAGGGGGAAGAAACAGGAGCACAAACAAGGTAACATCAATACCCATGAAAAAAAAAGAAGTTGCAAAACAGGAACACGTGATATTTCCATCACACCATGGCAAATTAAGAATGCATGAAAAATACAAGGATAAATGCTCTTTTGTCAGATTCAAAAAAGTAGAATAGAAAGAGAGGTATTCTCGAAGAGAGTAAAAAAATGAAACAATCCAAAATTTCTAAATTTCTCTCTTTAAATATGTGTCCATAATTACACATGTGTTAGTACAGAATTGCATAAATAACAATGCAATTAATATGTTTTAGCTTTTTTTTTTTATCAAATGTTTATACTTCTTTGAGCAATCACCCCTCTTAACAACCAATTTTTTTGCTGAATGGAGGGTGGTCACTCTGAAGAAGTTCCACTGTATATATTAAAGTTCTAAATTTGGTAGTTACATGCCAGAGGAAATATCTGTTAAAATTGTAACTTGCTAAAGGGAACAGATTTCATTAAGAGTCATAATGAAATCACACTATGCATCTCATCTGTAGTATCTTTATATTCAGTAAAATTAAATTGAAAATTGAGGCATGAATTTCACTCACGGACTGTTAAAAGAAAAAATGTTTTAAATATACGCATTTCATTCATAATTTTCAACTCTTAGTAATGTTTCAGTATTATATTTTTTTAGGCTATTGCATCAGTTTCTTTGCTGAACAAGAAAAGGGAAATATTTGATAGTATATGTGCCAACTACCCTCCTGCATTCAGATATTTCTTCCTGGAGCATTTCCCTGAACCATCTGCATGGTTTGAGCGACGCTTGTGCTATACTAAAAGCGTCGCTGCAAGCTCTATAGGTATGCAAAACTCATTTATATTTTCTTTTTTTTTTTTTTTTATTAGACTCTTCTCACAAAATATAATACCTTTAAAATGTATGATATATACAGTAGAGATGAGTTCGGGCTGATTTTTTGAAGCCCGAGCAATATTATTTAAGTTGGAGCCCGAGCCCGAAATTTCAGCTAAAGATTTTTTTTTTTTAAATTCAATTACTTCATTGATAGAATACAATAAATTTTGCCGTTTGCGCAAATTAAAGACAAATATAGTTGCAAACTCCCAATGCACTTTCTAATTCTTTGTATCCATCCTTTATGAAAAAATGTCGGATCTCATGACTAACTAAGGAATATAAACCACCGTTCTAAAATACCCAAAGAGCTTCACTCACCTTCTAGGCGCCTGTACAGCTATTTTTAATTTTTTTTTTTTTTTTAAGTACTTTTATTTTCCTCGTGAATCACTCTTTAAAATCTGTTTCAAGCAGTATGTTCAATGAAAGAGAAATTTTTCCCGAGCCCGAACACAATTGTGAATTACAGAGCTTGGGCTCGGGCTGAGCCCGTCTCATCTCTAATATACAGGGTGTCCAGTGCTAACGGTGCCCCCAATGGCTATTTTCTAAACCGTTAGTCAGAAACACAGTTTCAATTGCAAAAATGCCTTAAATTGTATAATCTATTACATCAGAAACAATCAAAGTCAATAAATCAATTCCTATAAAAAACACGAAATTTAAATTTTTATACAGTCTCCCCGTCCTATCAGTTATATTTAGAAAGTTTATACAATTATGCACAATAAAAAAAAATGTGTCCTTCTATGACCAAAATTCACCGAGTTACAGCTGCTTAAAGTTTGAGCACTTTTTGAACTGTGAAATAAGGGTTGTATGCAAAATAAATTTAAGAAAAATTAATAAATATGGTTTTGAGCCTTGTAATATTTATTAGCGATTTCATTACCTATTTTATGATTTTGGACTATAATAAAGAAGATTAACATTTAACTATGTGTATCCAATAAATTAACATAAAAATATAGCTTATGCTGAAAATAGAACGTTTTAAAGTGTTTTTTGAATGAACTGGTGTTAAATAACTTAAAATACAAAGAGAAGAGAATAAAACACTTCCTTGAACATTAAATTAGAAAATGAAACATTTTAAAGTACTATTTTATGCATTTTAGAAACTTAAAATAATATTACAAATCTTGTTAGTGTAACATTTGCTCAAAGTATAGCTTCCTTCGGCTGTAATGCAAACATGCACCCGTGTAGAAAACTCTACCTGTACTTTGCATAGCATACTCAGTGTTACACATCTGCATGCTACACATATATGATTTAGTAAGTCTGACCTCAAATAGATTTTTCTAGACCCTGACTATAACCCTTTGCTTAAAGAAATTAAATCATAACAGAAAAATAAATTTAGGTAAGAAGTCATGAAAATGTACTTATGTTTACCCAGTAAAGAAGTCCATGTGCTCTTAATACTCATACAATTTTATTAAAAAAAATAAAATAAACGTTAAATTGAATGAAAGATGAAATTTTCAAATTTTACTTTTGTTAACAGAAATCATAATAAACCTTACATTATGTGAAGTCATCAGTCTGATTCTTCACTATCGGAATTAAAAAGATTTAGTATATTGTAATTTAAATCCAAATCCAAATCTAGCACATCCCCAAATTCATCTTCAGGGTTTACAGACTCTCTGAACCTTTAAATTCAGTTTCTTTTAATCCTGAAACTATGAAAAATTTCTTTTTAAGCACTGCCTTATTTATACCTAAAATGAAAGACTGCTTTGAGCTTTACCAATGTTAGTTTTTCTTTGGTGAGGACCTTGTGGGGTGCTTTATATAACTCTTATTTTATAACTAGCGCATGCACACACATCAGGTGTGCAAATGATATACGAATATTTAGTTGGACCAAACTTTTCCTATCGTTCACACTTGCTGAAACAAATGTAATTTTTAGTTGCACATGGCAATTTTTTGGTAGCACCGTGCAATCCCTTAGTCAGAGACACATAGTTCCAATTGCAATGTACTTATGTTACCCAGTAAAGAAGTCCATGTGCTTATGTCAGAGACACATAGTTCCAACCACTTATCTAAGAGTGGTATATAAAGATAGGTGTTAAATAACTTAAAATACAAAGAGAAGAGAATAAAACACTTCCTTGAACATTAAATTAGAAAATGAAACATTTTAAAGTACTATTTTATGCATTTTAGAAACTTAAAATAATATTACAAATCTTGTTAGTGTAACATTTGCTCAAAGTATAGCTTCCTTCGGCTGTAATGCAAACATGCACCCGTGTAGAAAACTCTACCTGTACTTTGCATAGCATACTCAGTGTTACACATCTGCATGCTACACATATATGATTTAGTAAGTCTGACCTCAAATAGATTTTTCTAGACCCTGACTATAACCCTTTGCTTAAAGAAATTAAATCATAACAGAAAAATAAATTTAGGTAAGAAGTCATGAAAATGTACTTATGTTACCCAGTAAAGAAGTCCATGTGCTCTTAATACTCATACAATTTTATTAAAAAAAATAAAATAAACGTTAAATTGAATGAAAGATGAAATTTTCAAATTTTACTTTTGTTAACAGAAATCATAATAAACCTTACATTATGTGAAGTCATCAGTCTGATTCTTCACTATCGGAATTAAAAAGATTTAGTATATTGTAATTTAAATCCAAATCCAAATCTGCTTTGAGCTTTACCAATGTTAGTTTTTCTTTGGTGAGGACCTTGTGGGGTGCTTTATATAACTCTTATTTTATAACTAGCGCATGCACACACATCAGGTGTGCAAATGATATACGAATATTTAGTTGGACCAAACTTTTCCTATCGTTCACACTTGCTGAAACAAATGTAATTTTTAGTTGCACATGGCAATTTTTTGGTAGCACCGTGCAATCCCTTAGTCAGAGACACATAGTTCCAATTGCAAAAATGCTTTAAATTGTATAATCTATTATATCAGAAATTATAGTATTCTAAAATTCGTTTAGTAGTCGATTAGTATTCTAAAATTCATTTTGCTTCTTTCTCTGCATTATGCCAGAAAATGAAATTAAAACCTTTAATTTAAAATTTTAATATTTATATGGTCCCTTAACAGTTTACCGTAACGGGACTTTTTTTATATATATTTTTTTTTTAAATGTGCATGAAATTTTATTTATTTTTATTTTTTTTTAATTTCTAAAGACCATCTAAAAATTTAAATTTTGTAATATTTATAGAAATTGACTTCTGATTATTTCTGATATAATAGATTTCCATAAGAAATTTGGCTTGTGCTCTTTAAGAAAATTTTTTCAGACCTGCCATTGATGCTCATGGTGTTATGATTTCAAAAAATGTTTTGAAAATAATGTTTGTTCTAGCGATCTATGAGTAGTAAAAACAAATTATAGAGTAATATTTTGTGTAAGTTGTACTACTTATCTTTTGGGTTTGTTTATTATTTCTTTCACGGCACAAACTTTCCGATTTCGCGGTTTGTTTTGATTCATTTTGCACGCTAACGTCAAAACAGGTTACCAGATCGGATAAACAAAACTTTTCCTTTTTGATATGTGGTATTGGTATGATTGTAACTTTTGATAAATAATTAATGTTAAAAATGTTTATAGGTGTTTTTTAAAATCGAGCCGACTTTTCCTTTTCTTTATGCCGACATTTTTTTTTTTTTTCTTAAATAAATTTTTGATACAAACATCATATTTTGGCTTTGTAAAGTGTTTGCTAAATTTTAAGTTTTGGTTTAAAAGTGGGTTTTTTTTTATGCTAAAATTTTCTCTCTGTCTTTAACTTTTTATTCTGCCTTTTCTGGGTTTTTTTTATTACCCTTTTTCCCTACATCAATTTTACATAATTCGATAGATTGGATGAAGATTCGATACAGACATCGAAATCGGCGGAGGAACACAACCACGTGTAAGAAAAATGTAAATGCCTCAAAATATATCAATTAACCAACGAAATAATTAAATTTCCTTTTAATGCGACGTAACTTCACCAACTAAATAAGTTTTACTTCATTTTTATAAGCACTAAGAAACGAAAAAATAAAGTTCATGAACGAACTTGATTGTCGCATGAATAGTGGAGTGAAGAGGCAGAAAAAAATCAAGAGTGAAGATTTGACGGTGAGAGAGATCTGGCTGTAGTGGTGTCGTGAGGAGGTCGTTTGGTATTGAGAAGAATTCCTGAGGTGCGAGACCTTTCGGCGGCGTCAAGCGGGGAGAGATGATGGACGAGCAACGAATGACCACATGATGAGAAAGCCATGATGGGGGGGGCCCCAGATTCTTCCTAATGACGATAAGTCATTTATTTTCTTTTCTACCCTTTCCTTTCTCTATTTAATTTTGTTTTTGTTTTTGTCGGCTGTTAAAAATATAAAGTTAAGTGCACTTCAACAGGGGAACATTAAAATGTTGGTAATCAGTAATGATGGGTTATTTTAAGTTTGAATTTTGTAAAAGAAAATGTTGGTCAAGCTAAATTTGTTATGATGAAGTTAATTTAAAATAAATGTAAGTGTTTAAAGTCTAACAGAGTGTTTTCTTCATTCATTCGTGTCTATTTACTGGGTCTACAATGGCGTCGTTGCGCCATTTTTCTTTTCAGCGAACTGCACAGATAGAACCTGGGTCTTTGGCGGTTAAGAATTTTAAACTATACGATTATTTCGGCCTCTATGCCATTTGATTTAGGAAAAAGATATTGGATTGTTTGATATTTTTATTTAACTTTAATTTAGGTACTTTAGAAAATTTAACTTAAGCTTTGTGAGGTCATGGCAATGGCAGTGAACGTGTTAAGTGATATGCCATACATCATGGCACAGAACGCGATTTTGTGACTATGGTGTTCATGATGATGTCACGTGCAATTTAACTTAGTGCAGGATTTCTGTGCACTTTTAATTTTTTTGTGCATTTTTATACAAGTGTGGTGTTTGTGCTAATGCAGCGTTTCTTTCACAAAATATAGTATTTACTTTTGAAATATGAAACTACTTTGTTTTAACAAAGTTTTCTAAAATTAATAAATCTGATTGTATAATCTTATTTATTTTTATTTCTAATATATTATTTCCTACATACTTAAAATATATTTTTCTTTCAGTTGGTTATATTCTAGGTTTGGGAGACAGACATGTCAACAATATTCTTATAGATAAAAATACAGCAGAAGTTGTACATATAGATTTTGGTAATATTTTCTTTCTTTTTTTTTTAACTGTGTTTAATGCTATATTAGGAATTAATAAAGCTGTTTTATGTTCTTCCATTTGTATAAGTTTTTTAGATAAAGTTATTTTTCGATAATTATATGTATCTATTATTTAAAAAAAAAATGTTGTTAATTTGCTTAGTGTTATTGGAGATGCACAGCTAACTTGATATAAATTGCATATTTTCTTGGCATAACACTTTAGGTATAGCTTTTGAAAAAGGCAGAGTATTGGCTACACCTGAAACTGTTCCATTCAGATTAACTAGAGACATTGTTGATGGAATGGGAGTTAGTGCTATTGAAGGAACTTTTAAAAGGTTTGTATCTGTTCATATGTATTTGTACACTAAATTTATGACTTATACTTAAAATGCTTTCATTTAAATTTAATGTAGCTTCAAAATTTAAAAGTTTAAACATGGTTTATCATTAACAGGGAGGACCAAGAATTTCTAGAAAAATATTCAAGCTTTGTGTCCTTCTAAAATCCCTAAACTTAACCTGTAGATATTATTCATGGCTACACTTTTAAATATTTTCCTCATCTTTCACTTAAAGCAGAAATGTTTTTCCCTTTTATTTTGATTATTTGGAAGATTTTTAGTTTTTATACATTACAAAATCTGAAATCTACTGCTTTTGCTAAAAATAGTGAAAATGATTTTCAGAATTGTAGCTTATAATCATGCTGTTTTCACAAGCATATTCATTGTTGTAAAAAAACATACCTGCCAACTTTTATGGTTTATGCATAAAATATACTGATTTTGGTGTTAATTTACTGGTGTGCAGATATAAAGAGTAATTTTACAGATTGTTTGGCGATTTTCAGCATTCTCAATTTTTTTTATTTAATGTTTTTCCATCCGTTTTCAGTAGTGAATCCCAACCAGGGGGTTGCAACCCTCAAGTGGGTCCCCATGCCTTTTTTGGAGGGTCACTGCAGAATGCTTTTTATAGGAAATGAATAGCACAATATTTTTGTGTTTATCTGCCATAAGACCCCTTTATCCCTTTTGTCTGTGGAAAGTAAAAATCCTTAATGTCTTCAGGGCTTTTGTATCAAACCTACAAACACTGATGTCGTAAAGTGAATCTTGGAATGTTAGTCATGTTTGAAAAGCTATGCACTAAGACAAAAGAATCGGAAATAGGAATTGAAATTTATTTGAGGGAGAAAATTAGTAACCACCGTGAAACCCTTGAATCTAAAATTCAAAGATATTTCCCAGAGCTCAATGAACAAGTAGTAGCTGCACCAGCGCAAAATCCATTTCACACATCTTTAGATGTCGCCAATTTTCCTGATGAAGTGCAGCATGAATTTTTGAATTTGCAAAAAGACTCTTCAGCACATGATTTTTACCTAGAAAAATTTAATCTGTATATATTAAAAATATATCAGTTTTAAATTTTAAGACATATTTTTTCATTATTCGTGTTTTTAATTTTTTGTTTTATTTGTCAAACGTGATGGCTGAGAGAGGGGGGGGGGGTTGAGAACGTTTCTGAAAACTCTAAAAGAGGTCACGATTAAAAAAAGGTTGGGAACCACTGGTCTAGAAAATACATATTTTCCCTTCAGTACTCCTTTATTTAAACCTCCGATGCCATAAGAGTAAAAATTAATACCTATTTTGAATTTAAATTTAACTTTTTTACTGCCCCCTTCCCCACCTGCCTCAAAGAAATCAATAAAGAAAAGAAACTTCATTGAATACAGCAGATTCAGATTTTTGATTCAATCTTTTTCTATCCTCTTGAGAGTAAATATTTTATCTTTAGTACTCTTTCATTTAAAGCTCCAATGCTGTAAGAATAAAAACTGATTCCTATTATAAATTTATTTTTTTATCTCTATCCCCCCCAACCTAGGAAACCAGGAGAGAAAAAAAAAATTCCCTGAGTACAGCAGATTCATTTATGATTGAAAATGATGTACAAAATATTAAAGAACATTTTGGCAAGAAATAAGCTTAATTTAGCAAGTTTTTAGTAACAAAAAATACACTTAGTTTTACTTATGTATGGTGAATTTTACTGAAATGATCACATAATTTTACTGATCTTAATTTTCCCAGGTTGGCAGGTTGGGAAAAAAAAATCAGTTAAGATGTCACACATAAAAGAAGGGATTACTGATACCACTAAATTTCTAACAGTGTGTTTCAGACACAAAGTGTGAATTGTGTCCAAAATGTTCTTTTCACTTTCACCGTTGTCTTTTACTCTCTCTTTTTAGAGCAATAATGTTATTTCTCCTTGCAAAAAAAGAGTTGTGCACATAATGTGATGTCTCTTTGTATAAAAATAGTTTTAGTGATTAAATGAAAAAAAAAATAGTTATATTTCTTCAAGTTCTTTTTTTTTTTTTTTCCCTGCAGCGGGTAGGTAATACAGACATTATCCTGACACCATACAAAGACCAAAAACACAAGGGAACAAAAAGACAGAAGCAAAAATACATACAAGCTCAAAGAATATACACTCAAGAAATTAAAACCCCGAGATACTGTACAACAGATCTCTGGCTTCCCAATATCGGGAAAAGAGGCAAGTCTTTATAAGGACTGGGCAGATGAGGAGGTGTTCAGCATTCATCGATGCACCTCTATGACAGAGGGGTCAGTCAGGGCTATACACTATTCGAAATTGATGTAGATAAGCATATAGACTTCATCTTGACTGAAAAGTTGTTACTCATTTAGCATCACCCAGTGAGCATGTGTAGTTTGAGGAATGCTACTTTTTAATTGTTGTGTAAAATACATACCAGTTAATAATAAAGTAAGATCTTTTTACATAACAATTAAAAAGATCTTAAAATAGTTTTTAAAAACTAATTGTTTTTTGAAATGAAATTTGACTACTCACCCTGCAATTTACATTCAACACACATCTCTAATAGATAAAAAATGGAAGTATATGATCACCTTTTTAGAACACTGAATAGTCCAGTGATACTCACTAATACTTTAAGTTCTACTTCTATCACTTAAATTTTGTGAAGATTTATCTAGTATAAATTGTATTGTTAACACCTTTCTCAGGTGCTCTGAAAAAACTTTGGAAGTAATGAGAAAATCACAAGATGTGTTGTTAACCATACTCGACGTACTGCTGCATGATCCTTTATATGAATGGACTGTGCCATCTACTAAATCATCTTCTACAGCATCTCAGTCAAAAGTTGAAGCTCAAGGTATTTTTTTTAAATCCTTTAACATTGGATAATTTACATTAAATAAAACATATTTTTTATTCCACAAACATTGCCAAATTTGGAGCAAAAGTATTGTTGCGTTGATTTTTTTTTTTTTTTTTTTTTTTTTTTTAAATACATAATTGATACATTTGGCATGATTTATCATTCTTGTTCTAGCAGAATGCAGATTATACTTTTAAAAAAATACTAGCTGGAACCCACCGAATTCAATGGTCACTTTATTGACCGTAGGGTCATTCCACGTCAAATCAAACAAAAAACTGGAAAAAGTTCACCACACCAACTTAGATTTTCCTCAAATTTTATATAGAGAATTTATAGGCTAAGACATGAACAAATCTCAATTTTGAAGGTTCTACGATAATTAATTACCGAGAAATTAATTATGCAAATTTTTAAGTTTTCTGCAAGATGCGCCAACTTTTTTCTCAATTCCTTAAATAACTCCTTACCTGCAAAAGTTACTGAAGTGAAAATTTGTTTCTAGGAGTAACTTTTTACGCTGATTCCAAAAATGTTATCGAAATTTGCGTATCTTCTATAGTTTATGCATGAGCACTGCATTTGCTAAAAAACATCATGAATTTTTTTCGGCATGTCTGATCACAGACACATGTTTTAAATTTTTATATGTTGTTAAGATGGAATAAACCTACATCCCAAAATAATTTCATCTTGGCTTTCTGCTCAGGAGCAGAGGAAAAAAATTGTATGTATGTACCTATATATGAGGATTTTCATATGCAACATTTATACTGAACATGAAAAAATTCAGAAGCGTTAGTCAATTTTACTATGTCTTTTAAATTGATATCAGAAATTTAACTACTACTCCAGGCATTTGCAAAAACTAGAAAATACATAAAAGTTCTTGTATCGGAAAACGTAAAACAAACAAACAACAAAAAATGCATGTCACACGCAGTGTTAAATTAAAAAAAATTCTAAAGTTAAAATTTTGAATTACTTTTAATTTAACCCTGTTGTTTTTGGCAATCATCCATCAGTCAATAAATCTTTGAAATTCTGAATGACATTCAAGTCAATAGAAGGAACAAAGTTTATTGAAAGAATTGAATTCCTGTAAGTTACAGTACTTATTTACCTTTAACAGAATGCGAACAAAATTGTGCTTTGGCTAGTTTTGTGGATACAGCAATTTGAAATAGGTTTTACTCTATACTGTATTAATTTTTTATTGTTACAACAACTAGCATAGCAATGTCAGGCACATTGTCAAATTGCACATTTGGTGATATATTGCAGAATAAATGTCATGTAACCAGTTATTCACGGCAAACTTTTACGTCTACCATCCTAGGAGGATTATATTCGAAATGTTCTGAAATCTGTTTTTAGGCATTCTTGAGTGTTGTGCATTTTACAGCAAGAATTTTATCGATATCTCTTTTCTTCTTTGAGATCCCGCAGAATGTGTGAAAAGAACATTTTGGGCCTTTATCCTCCATAAATTACGAATTTTGGAAAATACTCTCTAATCTAGCACCTACGCTATAAAATCCCAATCGTGCTAAATTTCATGTTATTAGCTTCAGTAGTTTTGGCTATGCAAAATATTGACATACGGAAAACGGATAGAACTTCCCGGTAGACCTAATATATATATATATATATATATAACATATATATGTTTTATTAAACATTGTTCTTTCTTTTGAGTTCAATATCATACAGAATTCCAAAGATTTATTGGCTGATGGATGACTGCCAAAAACAACAGGGTTAAATTAAAAATAATTCTAAATTTTAACTTTAGAATTCTTTTTAATTTAACATTGTTTTACATGCATTTTTTGTTGTTTGTTTTACGTTTTCCGATGCAAGCACTTTGATATATTTTCTAGTTTTTGAAAATGCCTGGAGTAGTAGTTAAAATTCAGATATCAATTTAAAAGACATAGGAAAATTGACTAACGCTTCTGAGTTTTCTCATCTTCAGTATAAAAATTGCATATGAAAATCCTCATATATAGATACATACATACAATTTGTTTTCTCTGCTCCTGAGCAGAAAGCCAAAATGAAATTATTTTGGGATGTAGGATTATTCCATCTTAACAACATATAAAAATTTAAAGCATGTGTCTGTGATCAGACATGCCGAAAAAAATTCATGATGTTTTTTAGCAAATGCAGTGCTCATGCATAAACTATAGAAGATACGCAAATTTCGATAACATTTTTGGAATCAGCGTAAAAAGTTACTCCTAGAAACAAATTTTCACTTCAGTAACTTTTACAGGTAAGGAGTTATTTAAGGAATTGAGAAAAAAGTTGGCGCATCTTGCAGAAAACTTAAAAATTTGCATAATTAATTTCTCGGTAATTAATTATCGTAGAACCTTCAAAATTGAGATTTGTTGATGTCTTAGCCTATAAATCATCTATATAAAATTTGAGAAAAGTCCGAGTTGGTGTGGTGACCTGGACTGTTCGATCTGACGTGGAATGACCCCGTAATGTTTCAAAAATAAATGGGAAAGATCAGGAATGTCACCGAGGTCTTGGACAAAACAGACAGGAAAAATAGAAGTGCGACTTGGACATGACATGACGTGTGACAGAAAGTAAACAAAAGGTTTCGTGGCAATTCTTACTTTAGCAACTGTACAATGACAGTAAAATGATTAAAATCTTTAAAATTTGTTTTTAACTATCTTTATGGAATAATAAAAGAATAATACAAATTAAATGATGAATGAGCATGGTTACAGTCACAAATTCTAATTGAGTATTTTGTTAAAGATGATATTTTGGGCAAAGCCATTGACCATGGAACGTCCAGGTAAATAAATCCCTGTAAGTGATCTTGACTGTCGCGGCATTCTTTGATCTATCCATTGAAAGAGCGACATACAACATTCCATGTGAAAATATGGTTCAGAAAAGTAAATGCCAACAGTATGAAGTAAAAATAGTAAAAAATGATGAATTTCGCAAGAGACAAAGAATCTAATCCTCCAAATGGTGATTGTATGCTCCGTGCTTTACCTTTTCTTGTGCTACCCTCATGGGTAAAGATCTAATATCAGATAGAAAATTAAAAATATATAGAAATAAGAGATTTGGCACCAAAATAAAGGAGTTTATAACTGCGGTCAATGTGATCATTAAACCACAAGGTACTTTCTATGTAGAAAAATATGAAAGAAAAAAAAAAATCTGAAAAACTTTCATATTTTAAATATGCACTAATGTGCTATATATTAAAACGCATATAATACATTCACCATCCCTATTTTTCTTGTTTCATTAAGTTGAAAAGTGTATCATTATTCATGAACGTGCCGTTTTGTCTTCCTTATTCTATAAAGCACTTCTTTGGAACCAAAATCCATATTAAAATCGCCACCTACTAAAACTGTTTTACAATATTCGCCAAGTACATTTTAACTACATGTCACCTTTAAAAATACTGTTTTGAAAGTGCATCATAATCCATGAGTGTGCCGTGTTTGTCTTCTTTGTTCAATAAATTACTTTTCAGAATTGAAATCTATATTAAAATCACCTGCCAAAGCCACTTGGTAAGCCAGACGCGAATCTCCTACTTTTTAACTCCAGCAATCTTGGTACTCATTTTATTGACCCACTCAAGGGATGAAAAGCAGGAATCGAACCCAGAACCTGTGGCATGGCAGCAGAATGCACTAAGTGTGCCGTGACTGTCGGAACTACTGTGTGGAATGAAACCGTGTTTGTCTTCTTTGTTCCATAAAATACTTTTCAGAATTGAAATCTATATTAAAATCGCCTACCAAAAGTGTTTAACAGTCTTTGTCTGGCATATTCAAACTACAAAATGTTCCAAGATTGGCCCAACTGCCTCGTAACATAGCCAAGGCTTGAGCTGCTCAACCACGCCTTCGTGACCATGGGTTCTGCGGTGTCGGAAGTATATGCCTCGGCCACCTAGTCAGCCAGACACGAAGCTCCCAGTTTTTAACTCCAGCAAGCTTGGTACTCATTTTATCGACCCACTAATGGGATGAGAAGCCAAGTCCACCTCGCCCAGCCCGGGAATCGAACCTCAGACCTGTGGCACAGCAGCAGAATGTGCTAACTGTTACCCCACTGGAATTATATTCTAAATATACTTCACCTTTATAAATACTGTTTAGAAAGTGGACCATAATCCATGAGTAAAACGTATTTGCCTTCCCTGTTCTGTAAAACAATTTCTTGGACTTGAAATATCTACTTATATAATACGCTAACATATGCAGTACCACAATAGATAATATTTCCAAGCTGCGAACAGGAAGAGCTATATTTAAACATTTGTGCAATAACAATTATGAATGTCCTAAAATCTGAATTAACAGTTCAATGACATCAAAAGGAGCAAGCATACATCAAGCAGTATCTAGATTACAAAATAACAATAATGGATATACAAAAATGCAAGATCTTTCGGACTTTTTCACGGCTTTAAAATATCAAATTTATAATACTTGGTGCATTAATCACCCATCTAAAAAAATGTCACCTTGCATTCGGCTAAAGCACATTTTAGCCATTTGCTGTTTGAACATTAGCTTTCATGATGACACCAAAATGTGTAGCAGCCTTAACCTGAATAAATTTAATGACAAATGCTGTTAAAACAAAGAAACATGATATTTCATTGAAATGAGTCCAGAAATTGAGTCAACACTGCACTGTTTATAAAGAACAGTAAGGTGGGGGGCAGTGAAGCTGGCCACCTTGGTGGCTAGTATATTAAAATCGCCTACTAAAGCTATTTTACAATCTTTGCCAAGCTTATTCTAACTATACTACTTCTTTGTTGTAGGTAAATAAATTGTAGACTTTGCTAGTTTCTAGCCAAATCTAGTAGATATCACCAAGCTAGGCTCAGTTTTTGAGGACTTTCGGAGCCAAACTTGGCAGTAAATCATCAAAAATTGCAAAACAGCGACTTTCAACATTTTATTCTCTCCCCACCCCCCCTCCTGCACTATCTGTCGCTTATAAGCATTTCTCTGTATAGGCCGTAATATATGAGAAATATTTTTTGCAGCCCTGTAAGAAAACTATAAGTTCTACACACAACAAAATCGATACCAGTCGTACAATGGTAGTCTTTAATATATAAACCAACCGTTTAGGAGCTTGTGCACTTTTAAGCGCTTGCAAAATATAAAGGCATAAAATGGTTTAATTAGTGAAAAAATAGTAAAAAACGTCGTAATTCGAATAAAGGAGTGATGCGTCCTGTTTTCTGCAAGGGACAATGAACTAATCTGCCAAATGGAGTGTGCGCATTCCCTGCTTTATTTACAACTATCTGCCTCCAGCGACCAGTTGGTTCGCCATCTTAATAAATCTTGTTCCGAGAGAATCCTGTTCCTCACCGGCTTCCCTGGCTCTGAAATCTCTCAGATTCTGAATGGAATTTAAAATTAAGATGGTTACAAACAGGAGTGGCCCTACGGTAAATGTTGCCCCATGCTAATATTAAAAAACGCCCCCTTTTATGCTCTACTTAGTTCGAAATGAAGCCCCTTTCGGAGCTGACGCCCCGATGCAATGCTTACTGTGTCAGGCCACCCCTGGTTACAAAAATAAGATGGTTAAATGATAAAAACCTACAAAAAGGAACAAATTATTTTCGTTGTATATTAATTCTGAAGAGCTTCTGGATGTATTGGCCTTTATCAAAAAACGGAAAGGAAAAAAAAAAGAAAATCTGAAACACTTTCAGATTTTAAATATGCACTAAAGTGCTGTATATTAAAAGCGTATTATAATCCATGGGTCTTCCCTATATTTGTTGCTTATTTCATTATCATTATTCATGAGTGTGATTAAACAAAATTAAAATTGATATTTCTAACATCCTTTTTCTGGATGTAATACATTAGAAATAGATGGGCAAAAGCTGTGCAGAAAAATGCACAATTCTAACTGAATAAAAATTTCAAAAACTTGTTCTCAGGTGTATTCATAATCCAAGTAGCAAGCGATGAAATTACGATAAATTGCACCAGGCATTAGAATCATCTCCTCAAAATTGCACCTCAACCATTTTATTTTTCGCCAATTAAAAAGTTGCACGTTTTAGTATCGGAAAATTTCCAAATCCTATTTTTCTTTTGAGTATAAAACATTTCATTCCTGCTCATTTCACAAGCACATGATATTTTAAGTAAAAAATAATCTAAACCAAAAAAAATCGTTATTCTTTTATTTTTACTTCAAAAGTCTGAATCATTTAATAAACTTGCCAAATATGGCAACCTAGGTATGCTATATTCTCTCTTTTTTCCACTGCGGGTTTACAATTGCGAAATGGCGGAGCAACAATTAGCCTTTTGCGACATTTTTTATTGATATCTCCTAAAAGAATTTGAATTTCGAAAAAATTGCTTCGAGGTATGTCGGGACCAGTCCTGGAGAATTTCCATACAAAATTTGGTAGGTCTACGATCACCCATTTCGGAGTTATGCAAGACACAGACAAACAAACTAACAAACCAACTAACTAACTGACATTTTACCGTTTGTTTTATTTATAAAAATTTACTCTAGCTATCTTCAGTGGTAAAGATGTGCATTTTCCAACATGCGGCGATTTGTTTTGTGGAACAACTTGTCTATTTGCTATCTATCGCAATTTTTCATAATTTGGCGACTTACACAGAATTAACCATTATTTTGCATTAAGTTTGCAAATAAAACACTGCTTTTTATTTTATTTTGCTTAAATGTCTATAAATGCATAATTAATGCCGCCAAATAACTTATCTTGCCAACATGTTGCAAATGCCCAAATTTAGCCACAAATTAAACTTGTGATCTCTTATTTTGCAGAAGAAAATTGCCAAATGAATACAGCTATTTAAATCGTTTGGAAAAAACACATCATCTGAAATTTTAAACTCCTGTTATTCATGTGATCATAGTAGCATTTTTAAAATTTATGAACTTTAAGAAACACATTTTGACTTAATTCTTTCTCATGCTTTTGAATTTGATGTGAAACTGACATGTCTTATGAAATGCCATACTTATGCTTGAAGAAAGACTTATTCTGTTTACTGATTGGTCGGGGAGAGTATGCCCGTGGTTTAACTGCATCAAAAGCGTCTTCCAAGAATTTGCCTTGGGCTGCCTTAGTGTTTTAATATTTATAGATAACCATTGCCAATCTCAGTTTTCCGTTGCTGCCGACTCAACTTGGATCTTTTTACATCCTTTTTGTAAATGGATATTTTACCTTAAGTATTTTTTTTTTTATTCAAATCTCTAATGTTATCACAAAGTATTATTTCAGTTTGTTTTTATAAGTTTCTGAAATTTTTAATGAATCTGCAAGTTAGTAATCTTAGAAATCACAATACACTAATTCTGTGATTTTAGAAGGATGTGAATTTGTACGAGATATTTTACACAGCTAATTAAAAAAAATAAGGTATTTTTGTTAATTCTACTTAACAGAAAAGCATTTTGTTCCCTAGTATCTTATTCCTCCTGGAATTTTAAAATTCAGATAATTTATACTTCATTTTATTCGTTATGTGCAGTTTTTTTTTTTTTTTTTTTTTTTTTGTAAACATGTAATTTTTAAAAAACTTTCTTGTGAGTTCGCAGCTTCTTATTTTGCTTTTGGTGATCTGCAGCAGAAATAATTACACATACCATATGTTCCTGCCATTGGTTCGACTTTGATCAATTGAGATGCTGTAAGGCACTCTTAAAACTTTACCTAGAAAAACATTTAGAGGCATTTATAGAAGAGTTTTTCATTTCCCATTTAAACAAGAAAACTTTTCTTTTATTGAATTCTTCTGAATTCTTGTTTTGAAACTGAGTATGGGATAGAGAAAAATCCATAGTGCATATAATAATTTTCATTCCATTTCTGATCAAAATTTGTCAAATTAAGTAAAATCTAAAATCAAATTTTTTTCAGAATCTATGATTTTTATACAGCTCCCCTTAATGGGTGCTGTATAAAAATCATAGTGAGAAATTCATGATCAGTCCTAAAAAAACACATTTTCCTCCTGAAAAACTCCTGGGAATTGAGCATGAACCCTGCATAGTTGGCCTTGGTCCTTTAAAAAAAAGGGGGGGGGACAAAAAGAACTTTTAATAGTGTTTGGATAGCGCTATTAGAAATCATCTTTAAAGCCTTTGAAAGCTGAAAATCAGCGTGGGAATAAAGAACTGGTCAGTGCAAATTCTCCAGGAAGAATATTTTGTTTTGTGGGAGACTGAGAAAATCGGGAAAAAGAAATATGTGTGGTTGAGAAAAAAATGGATTAATTTCCCCCAACAAGATTGTTTGAATCCCTGTGCTAATTCAAGATTGTATGAAAGAGGTATTAAAATAATTTGAAGTATAGTTTGTATATGTATGTATAGAAAGAACATGCACAAAAGTTTATAAATCTTATCAAATACAAAAGCTGTAACAATGTCTTCATTTGTGGGAAAAAAAAACTTCAGCTCTAAATAGAAACTTCTAAAAGTATTAGAGGATGCATTGTGTGTACTGAAGTTTTGCAGATCTGGGAAAAATTTCAAAACTTTTAATTTAAGCTGAGAAAACTAACATTTGTTTTTTCAATTGTTTTACAGAAGTCAACAAATTAGCCGAGAGGGCACTCATGAGACTTCAGCAAAAGCTGCAAGGTTTAGAAGAAGGTGTTGCTATGAGCATTGAAGGTCAGGTTAATCTCCTAATTCAGCAGGCAAGAGATCCTAATAACCTTTGTAGGCTGTATGCAGGATGGCAACCATACCTATGATGTACATATTGCTTGTACATAGTTTTGTGAACTAATCAAATTCATTAAGTCTGAAATCATGCTTTGCAGATGGTTCATAATGATCATTAAGATTTTGTATTTTTATACACTGCAAAAACAAGAATCATTTTTAATGGTATTTTAAATACTTGTATATACATTAGAGAAGAATGCTTATGTATTGTGTAATAAAGAAATAAATAAAACTTTCCTGTTTAATTTTATTTAGTTTCAATTCAATAATATTATGCAATACATACTATGTTAGCTGATGTTTCATGCAAAATTCAACTACCTTCACTTGCAAAACAGCTGCCAGAGGAAAGAGACTTTAATACAATGAACAACTATCAACATTTTATTTAAACTAAAATTTTAATAATACATAAAATTTATGAACTTTTGGCTTTAGAATATCTTTCTCCTATGTCTTTCCAGTTAGCAACCTTCCAAATAGCTTTCACATAATCTGGTCTAACGTTTTTGTACTGTAAGTAATAGGCATGTTCCCAGACATCTATTCCAAAAAGTGGCACCAAACCTGAAAATATGACAATTGCTGAAATTAACTGTAAAATACATACAGGAAAGTAATTTTAATCTAAAACCTGGCAAGATAAAATAGTCTATAGCTGAAACAGTTTTCTACTAATGCAAGGTAAAATTTCTGATGAATGCACTAAGGATTCTTATAACTAGAAAATATATCCATTTCAACTTAGTTTCTACTTTAAAGTGGATTTTACTGCTTTACAATAACCAACTGATTTTGTCATGGCAAGAATGGTGCAAATATTTACATATGTTACAACTAGGCTGTCACTTATGATTTCAATTTTTTTTTCAACACATATCCTCTTGTAATTTTTGTTTTACGTTAAAACATTCAGAAATTAAATTTTTTGCCATTTGAATTGTAAAGTGTGTGTCGGTGGTCTTGTTTCAACTCTGCATGAGGGTATTCGTTATATATACCTTTTTTTATGAAATGCTGCATTCATTACTACAATTAGAATACTAATTTTCTGTAATGCTTCAGCTTCTGGTTGACAGTTTTTATTTAAATAAGTAAATCAATGTCTAATTATTAGAAACTGTGATAAGGTAAAATTTTATGATAAAGGAGGCACAGAAGAAAAAGGAAATTAAAAAGAAACGTGAATTGAATACTATGTTTTGGTTACTTTTTTTCAATTCCTACTATTAGTTCACACTCTCCCTATATATATCTTGTTCAAATTTTCAATCGTTGATAAAATACTTTTTTATTCATCCACTCAAGTTCAATTTTTTTTTTTTTTTTTTTTTTTTTTAACTTATAGTGGATGAGACTTTATGTTAATACAGTTTTGGTCCCAATCGACTGGATAATTTATCTACAGGACCACCCAAAAGATTCTAAATACATTACATTCTATGGGCCAAAATTCATTAAACTCTCAAAAACTATTAGACGTAGAATGTTGAAACTTAATATTCAGGATTGTAGTGATATCTAGTTGTGTAACACCCCCACCCCCCCTCATTCGACCGGATATTTTATCTACAGGCCCACCCAAAAGATTTTAAATACATTATGCTCTATGGACAGAAATTCATGAAAGCGTATTTTAGAGGTATTTGGCTAGCTAGTTGAAACGACTCAGAAGTGATATATGCTGTTAAGGGTTACAAAATGAATTTCTCCATTGAAAAAAGTGTCTTTATCATTTATAGTTCTGCTACAGGAACACTCAAAAGATTTCCAACACATTATGGTCAATATAACCTCTGAGAGCAGCCTACCTATTAAGAACACATTATGGTCAATGGCAGTTTTAGGGATATTCATCTATTTCAAACACAATACTGTCCTACCATATAGTTAGGTAATGGTCCGACCACGGTCGCGTGCCTTCCTCAAGAATTATGCCAAACTTGGCTAATTTAGGTATACATTTGTATCTATTTAACTCTGAAATCTCAAAAACTATTAGTTGTAGAATGTTGAAATTTCATGTATAAGATTGTTGTAACATCTAGTTGTGCATCTTCATTTTTGGTTCCAATCTACTGGAAAGTTTATTTACAGGACCACCCAAAAAAATTTCAATATATTACATCTGTAGTCTGCCATTGTTTGGTCCATGGCCAAAATAATGCCATTTATCTTCGTCCTTGGCAAGTTTTGACAAAGTATCGCCAAATGTGGCGATAGTCATTGTTCGGTACCAAAAATAATTTCGTATTTCGCAGTACTCTAAAACTTTTAACCGTAGAATGTTGGAATTTTGTATTTAGAACTATTGTAGCATCTAACTGTGCATCTGTTTGTGTTTTTTTTTTTTTTTTTTTTTTTTTTTCAGTTCCTACTATTAGTTCACGCTCTCCCTATATATTTTTTTATATCTTGTTCAAATTTTCAATCTCTAATAAAATAATTTTATTCATCCACTCAAGTTCAAATATATTTTTTTAAACTTGCAGTGGATCACACTTGATGTTAATACAGTTTTTTCAAATATTAATTCATTAATTAAATTTAATTACTTAATTTAATAAAAAGTAACTAAAATTAAATTTTTCTTTGTTGACCTAAGTAGGAATTGGCTTAAAAATTCTTTTATATATATATATATTTTTTTTTTTTTCTACTGTATGCCTTTGGGAGGGGGGTTTGGGGAACAAAATTCATGCCAAACAGTCTAATACCCTGACATTATAACCATGATGACTAGTACAATTTTACAAATTTTAATTTGATCTAACATAAAAAAGGACTACACTAACCAGTTGTGGCTTGCAGGGGATCTTGATTAGCACATGTTGCAATTTGTAATTTCTTTGATTGGGGATTCATACCAAGCCAAGCCCATCCTGAACCCTGGACACCAACAGCAGCAGCACTCAAAAGATTCTGTAGGTTTTCCAGACTTCCAAAATCATTTTTAATAGCACTCAACAAATCTCCTAAAATTAATATACATACATAGAAATATCAGATCCTGTAAAAAAAGGATTCAAGTTACTGGAAATAATTCGTATCTTGTTGTTAGAATGCTAATATTTGATGTAAACTTAATATACAGGGCAATTATAATTAAAGTTGCAATTTCAAAAATCTAAAATTTTAAAACTACTGGTCAGAACGACGTGATATTTTAGCAGAACAATCGTGAGGCAATGGAATTTTGTAAGTTAGAGAAAAAAAATAGTTCCAAATGTGCCAACAGATGGCGCTGTGAAGGGAAAGACCAAACAGGAATGTTGTTATCCCGCTGGTGGGGGAAAACTACTTTTTTGTTGTAGTTGTAGTAACTACAACTACTTTTCAAAAAATGTATTTAACTACAACTACTTTTTGACAAATGTAGTTAGCTACACTACTTTTGAAATGTAGTCGCTACTTTGCTACTTTTAGGAGACAAATTTTGCTCAAAGATTCAGTTTGCATTACATTCATATTTAAGGATATTGATATCCTAATTAGAGAAAAACTATTGATATCCTAATTGGAGAAAACTATTGCTCTAATAAACAACTACCAGGGGAGCATTTGAGGGGGGCAGCAGGCCCCCTCCGAAACTGTAAAGCAATTATTAAAAAGGAGCTATTCTGAAACATTTCTTTTAACTTAAGAATAATAAAGTTTAAATATACCGAATCGTGCCACCCCACCCACGAAATGGAAACATATATATGCTACTGACAACTACTGCTAATTATTGAAGTATTGCTGAAACTAATTAAGTTTTAATACATTTGTGATAAAAATAAATTGAGAAAGTGAGCTCCGAAAGCATGAGAAAAATCATGAGAACCAAAAAAAGATTTCTTAAAAAAATCTTGGATGTCTGAATGGGAAAAAAAGGCCCGTATTGGGAGCCCTTTCATGTTGTACAAACATTCTAGTTTCTTGAGCACAAATCAAAATTAATGAGTATAAAGGCCTTTTTCATGACTTACCAAATTAGTGATTTATGACCCATGTGAACATTGTATAATATAATTGAAAAAAATCATAGATGATATGCATATTATAAAATAATGAAAACAATTGCTAATTAAATTCATAATATCTCTATTTAAAACATTGCATTAAAAAAAATCCTCTATATATGTTAAAGAAATTTTAAAAGTTATAATCATCAACACAACTTTTTCTTCTTTGTTTTAGGCATAAAAGAATTTTATCGAATTATATTGTTATTTTAAGGGTAAGAGAGAGATAAGTCTCTAAGGATTTTGCAAACTATTAATTATAAATAGAAATTCTCATATTTTCATAATAAATACTAAAAATTATTACACAGAAAACATAATAATTTAAATATAATTGACACTAAAATTTTGACGAAAGAAAGCAGATTTCAACATATTCATGGAAAACTTTCATTCCTCTAGTAGTCATTTTCCGTTCTTCTAACTCAATAAGTCTCATGGCCTTTTTATTTTTACAAAATTATGATATAGATATTATAAAGGAAATTTAGCTTAACAAAAATTATTTGCAGCATATATAAATTTAATACAATAAATCGAGAGATTTGGGAGGCCCTTATTTTTCAGGGGGCCCTGGGCTATTGCCCGCGCGCCCGTGTGATAATCAAACTCTGAAAATATGTTAAAATACTTGGTATGATATAGTAAAGGGGGTCTCAAAGTAACCTGGGGCCCCATCTAAATATGATCAGTTCTGGACTTCTCTTTCCTTCTTCTTTTTCTGTCCTCTTTCTGGCAGAGAGGTGATTCTACAAATAATACTGACAATGATAAAAAGGATGTAGAAGATCAGGCTTAGGGCAAAGCAACCCCCCCTTCCCTTGTCTTCTTCCCTCACTTGTGTGCGGGTGGTGTGTTCTGCCTGGGGGGTGGGGAAGGACTGGGTGTTCCTTCAAGCATCAATTCCAGTTCTGTGCTTGGAGTCAGAAGAAAGAGCAATTCACCGCGTGATCAATCGCCGGAAGTGATGTCGCGGTAAAAGTAGCTTAAAAAGTAGTTTCCAAAACTCACTACAAACTACTGATTTTTTGTGGCACACTACATACTACACTACTTTTTTTTAAAAGTAGTGCGCTACACTATAAACTATAAAAAAGAAAGTAGCGACTACTGTAGTTTCGCTACTTGTAGCGCGCTACTTCCCAGCCCTGTGTTAGCCAAAAGGAAACACTAAAGTTCATGGGTTTACTAAAAATTTATCAGCAAAAAGACAAGAATACGTGTGTACAGCGACAACAGTGATAATGACAAAATAAAAAAAAAAGAGCTTCATGGAACAAACAGCTTACTGCTGATTAAAGCATAAGTTGTTCGATATGCCCTCCACCGTGTTCTCCTACTAATTGGAAGTGCAAAATAGCATGCTTCACAATAGATCGGAGAGTATCTGTACTGATGCAATGGATGTGGTGTGTGATGCGTGCCTTCAAGTCAGCTAGATTTGCATTCTGCCCAATGTAAACAACATTCTTCAGGTAACCCCAAAGCCAGAAATCACACAGGTTTAAATCAGGGTTGGACGGCATTTACCATCTGATGGTATTTACCAGTTTTTACCGTCTTTGGAAAAACATGTTTTTACCACGTTGGAAAAAGCTTATTAGTTTGACTATTTTTTGTCACTTTTAATGAAGATAAATCTGCTATTTTTTCATTTTCTCATGGATAAAAGTTTAGGGCATTTAATATCACTATTTCTATATAACAATATTCGCCTAATACAGTTTCTTATTAGATACTAGCTGCATGCCCGTGCGTTCGCACAGTAGGAAATGAATATTTTCCTTACATGTGTAATTCGAATTTATTTGTGATGTGGAATTAAAAAAAAAAAAAAGAGCAAAGTTATTTGACTCTTGATGTAAAGTTTGCGTCATGAGTACTAACCTGGCATCATTGAAGTATAATGACTCAAAAAACTACGTCAGTGTCATTCACTATCAAAAAAGTGGAAAGCTTAATGGTTTGCAAAGATCTCCTGGCTTTCAAAATGTCTTATTTCTACATCATACTGTTTTTTAGGCTCAAGTTATAGCATTAAATACCTAAGACACTACATGAAATGGAGAACCATTTATTTATTTCCGAACATGTACAATATAAGGATATTGTAATCATGAAAAAATTCGACTTCGAGATTTTGGTGTATTTACACGTTTTGGGGTCTTATGCTGTTTTCAAGAGATGTTTTTAAAATAGCTGCGCACCCGCTCTTCATACGGGAAGAAGCGAATATTTTACTACTAAAATCATATCTGCATGTGACAAAACAGAATTTCATTTTTTTTAAAGTTCAAGTAATCTCCTCTGTTGAAATTACTGCGGGATATATTAATGCAAATTAGAATTACTTTTCGTTCAGTTGGTTGTAAGACAACTGTTGAAAAAAGGATAAACACTTTTAATTTCATGAAAAATTTATTAAAGTGATATATTGTGATTTATTCATATTATCCTTACAAATTTAATAATAGTACCTATTACGTACATTAATACTATCTATCTTCGCTTCTCCCTCTTCAAGACTCCCTTAAAAGAAACAGTTTAGATTATTTTGCCCCAATGGGATCTTTTGATTCTATGGCGATTCTTTGCAATTTATGCATTAGCATAAATAATAATCATTTCACATAATGGTTGCCATTAAGGAAACTCTCCGTATATATTTAATTTATACATAGTTTTATAAGATTGACATTTTGCACCGCAAACCATTTCATCTTACTGTGGGGAGAAAATATCCAAGGGGTGCCATCTTAAATATCCATGTATCTAATATAGCGATATCTTTTATATCCTCCATATTCCTGTCTCCTGAAAAACATCAAACTGTGTAATCTCGAGGAGCTACTTATTCCCGCTTTAATTGTGACAGGGCGTTACAGTTGCAGAGTTTACAAATTTCACGCATTTTTTTAATTTATGATGTCACTGCTTGACTGCCGTAAAGGATACCCCGGTTAGTTAAGGGAGTTAATTTCGATATTTCGGATAGTAGTTTTCAAACGGTATCATTAAAACTTTGCGTTATGTAGGACCTTTATGGAGGAACATAATTCAACGTTAAACTAAAACTATACTTGCAACCTGCATGCATATGTTAGGCAATGCCTGCGCCATAATTAAATGCCAAAAATAAAAATAGCAAATAGAAGAATTTTAATATATCGCGCTTTGAAACGAACTTTGTAACTTTTAAAATGAACATTTTCAGCACCATGAAGACATTTCAATTTTTAAATAAGCACCGGATTAAAATACCACTTCTAATAATAATAATAATTGTGAATTTCTTAGTTTATTTCTATAGTAAATTTTAATCAAAATATCGTCTCCCTGTGTTGAAAATAGAGCTGGAATAAGTGAGTTAAAATTATGGCGTAATTTTTACGTATCTTAAAGCATTTGACGTCATAGATCCTCACTTGCGAATTGAAATTCCGATATCCCATTTAAAAACTCGATTGGTTGAAAAAACCCTTTTTTCTAATCCTTTCTGTGGCAACAACCGAACATAAATTCTCGTGCCGTGATCGCAATGTAATGAATGGCATAAGATTGCGTTGATGCTATTAAATTCTAAACATTAGGCTGCATTAAAATTCGTAAAAAATCATCTAGTTTACATAATTTTTTCGTTTTTATTTTAAAAGAGGGAGAAAAGAATGTTTCACGATTTGTCAAAATATCAAAAAGTTATGACGGATAGAATTCAAGATGCAACAATTTTAAAATTATTTTACGAAAAATTCGCAGAAGCAGATGCTTAGTAAAAAAATTTCTAAAAATCGGTAAATCATGTTACGTATTCAGAACAAACTGTTTTTAAAAGAAAAATTTCTCCTCTATCCGATGATACAAATGCCGTTTTGCTGCGAGCATAATTTCCGCCGTTATTACGAATTAAGTGAGAAAAAATGCCGAAAATCGCATAAAATATAAAATAAAAAAATTCTAGGTCGAATTTTGAAAAAAATCGCTTCGAGGTGCATAACTACATATTTACATCTTCTCGAGTACCAAATTTGGTGTTTCTAGGTATAGCGGTTTGTCCGTAACGCTGCCGACAGACACACACACAGACTTCTTCTTTTATAATAAGTAGAGAAGCAAAAGAATGCTATAAGAAAGTAGTGCATTTTAAGAAATGTAATAAGCACAGAAAACTTTCATCCATGTTTTCCTCTCAAAAGAATTCATATTTAAAGATATTGTACTTAACCATTATTAAACTTAAAACTATTATTATGAGAATGCACATTACAATACATATCCAATGCAGACTAGTTACTAATTTTTTACTTAAGGCAAAAGGAAAATTGTAAATACAATTTTATCACATAATGTACTTTGCACAAATATTTGTACAGTTTACCAATCTATGTCCTTGGAGCCTCTTAGCATTCTATAACAAAATACAAGCTTTGCAGCTTTTGTACTCCAAGTCTATTTCTTAATTTGCAGTGGATATGTGAAAAGTTAGAAAAAATTCGCTCTATAGATGAAGCGCTACAAAGTATGGAATGAAGATTCACCATTAAATGTATGAAATCAGGATTGATTTCTTTGTTATTTAATGCTTTCCACCAAATTTCGGCTTTTACATCTTTTGTTTTAAAGAAGGTACTTGGAAATGGTTCTGCTTCAGCTTCAAATGCCAACAAGAGTGAGTGAGAATTCGGCATAAAATCTATGAGCCATTCCCTTGCTATTTCCTTTCGTGCTTCACTTAATAGACCTTGATTTTTATGGGTTGGATCTGTCATGCATGGTAGAAAGTGAAAGGGTTCTAAAGCCAAATCCATTCATTTTTAAACAAGATCTTTATGTGGAATTAATTCAGGACAGTGTAATAATTTCAGCCATTCAGAACAAGCATCTGCTATTGTTGCATCATTGCTCTGAAGAATATTTAAGGCTTTGGCTATTGGTTGTAGCTGTTGAAATAGATCCTTCACTTGTTTAAATAAATTATAGTCATTTACTAATCTTTGAATTCCAATATCAATATCATTTTCATGATTTTCACAAGTGTTAAGCAATGCAGGCCTATTCTTAATAAATGTGGAGATACATTCTATATGACTATTCCATCTTACTTCGCTTGGTAACTGGGGTTTCACTGTATCAGGCAGTTCTTTAAGCCATGCTGCTTGTTGATGATGGTTTCGGAAGTACTTCTGTATATCAGCAACATGCTTAATAATAGATGCTGGAGCAACATCTTGTGCCAGTAAATTCATCCAATTTGCTGAACATCCATAAACAATCATGTCATTTCTTTCTTTTAACAGTAGTTGACGTAGCTTATGCATTTTATTTTCATTATCTGTAACAACTGCAATCACTTTCGTTTTATATCTCTCTTCAACAATTGTAATACATTTTTCTGTTACTGATTTGCAGTTTTCTTATTACTTCCACATTCTTCTGTATTAAGAAAATACGATTTTCGATTTGTATGCAAGCATGAAGCAATTACAGATTCATTGTGGATACTGCTCCAGCCATCTGTAATTAAGGTACATTCTTTATTTTCTAGGGCTGATGTCATGTCATTTTCAAGCAATGTTGTTACTTCATTTAACAAGTTTTCAGATAATACTTTTCTTGATGGTGACTTGTAACTTGGTCACAGTTTTTGTATAAGAGTGAGAAACTTTTCTTGCTCAGCAGCATTAAATGGAATCTTGCAACTGTAAAAGAACTTTGCTACTTGCAGGTCAAGATCATGCTTCACAGTAGAACTTGTCTTTACAACAAATTGCTCTAAATCATTTTGAAGGAGTTTAGGCTGTTTACAGGATTTAAAAGAAGAATCACCACTTTCTCCAATTCTTTTAGAAGTTGAACTCTCTTTACTTTTGGGGATTCTTTCAAAAGTTGAATTGTCACTTATTTTATTTACATCATAAGTTGAATCATTTTTATTTTCTTCAATTTTTTCAGTATCTAATTCCATGGTCTCAGTTGTCATGTCATTTGAAGATACACCTGGTTTCTTATTACACTTAGAGATATGAATTTTCATTCTATCTGTTTTTCCTCCCATAATATGAGAGCACATTTTACATTTGGCCATTGTTTTTTCCCCTTTTTTTACCCACCAAAAATGAGCTTAAATGGGATCTTTAGGTCTTCCTCCTTTATCCATACTAAAGACTACTAATTAAATAAACTAAATTAAATAGGGCTAACAGGTTAAGATTCTTCTTCAACTAACTACCTAAACACAAAGACAGAAATATTAGGTGAATTTGGATATGGATTCTTAACAGAAATTTCTCCACCTGTTACTTCACTTCTTTCTGATTGGTCAAGTTGTATTTCAGATCAGTTTTCATTCTACACATGCAAAAAGGCAGGTGCAGAATCAAAACCTGCTGAGACCAGTTTCCTAACAGAAAAGCAGAGGGAGGGGAAGAGTCGGAACAGCACGTGTGGAATGGAAACTTAGTTTGTGAAACATATATACTGACATGTGTTGTTCTATTTTATTTATAGATGAGAAATAGAAAATATGATTATTTATATATATATATATATATATATATATATATCCACATCAATTACATAAAAATACAGTTTTTATAAATAGTATTAAAATACTGTTTATGACTCAGTTTATTGTATCATTTTAGGTTTTTACCACTTTTTTACTGGTAAAAACCTATTTTTTACTATGTCCTGGTAAAAACCAGTTTTTACCAGTAAAAAGCCAACCCTGGTTTAAATCGGGGGGGGGAATGTGGCGGCTTATGATCCTATCTTCTCTGAAATGAGTACTTAGCAGCCCCTTCACAGGAGTAGCAATGTGCGGAAGAATGCCATCTTGCATGAATATTGTGCAATTCACACACTGATGCTGCTTAAGTGCCGGAAGGACATGGTTACTTAAAAGAGCTACATACCGCTTGCCAGTAATGGTGCGGGTAATGGGACCCACAGGTGTGATCTCCTCGAAGAAAAACAGACCGACAGTAAATGCTGCTGTTATTCTGCACACACAGTGACCTTTTCAGACTGTAGAGGTGATGGCTGTAGCTGGGAAGGATTCTCGGTGACCCATATCCTGCAATTTCGCATATTTACAGAACTGTGCAAATGGAAGTGAGCTTCATTAGTCCACAGTATGCTCTATGGCCATCCATTGTCCACTTCCATCTGGGCAAGAAATCATAGTGCAAAAGATTCATGTGTTTCCAGGTCAGAAGGTAACAACTGCTGCACATGAGTTATCTTGTACGGATAACAGCGCAAGATGTTCTGTAGGACTTTACGCACTGTGCTCATCAGCATATCCAGCATTCGGGCAATTCCCCGGGCACTGCTGCTTCCAGCATCATTGTTAGTCTGTTCTTGTAATGCTGTAGCCACATCTTCCACTTCCGCAGAGGAAACTGGTTTCCTTCCTCTACCTCGTTTCACGTCAAATGAATCGGTCTCTTCGAATTTAGCAATAATTTTTTGCAGACTATTTGAGGATATTGGACCCAATTTTATGGATTTTAATGTCCGAAACTTCCTAATAGCTCAGAGTGCACAGTCATCGCTCTGATAAAAAGCTTCAAGGGCATCCTTTATAGCCAGAGTCATGATGAAGCATTCAGGTAAGGAGCTGGTGCTCTTCATTTTTATGGCAGCTATGTCTGCAGTGTGCATGTCTCACATTAGTAATTTGCATATCTCCAGACAATGTGAACCTTGACAGTGCCATCTATTGGCACATATTGAAACTATTTTTTTTTCCTTCGCCATACAAAATTCCACTGCCTCACAATTGTTCTGCTAATATCATGTCATTCTGACCAGTAGTTTTAAAATTTTAGATTTTTGAAATCGTAACTAATTATAAAATCACCCTGTATTTCAAAATATAAATATCCCCTTCCTGAATGTATCTTAATTTATAGCCAAATAAATGTAGTAGAGTATAGAAGTACAGATAAATATGGTTCCCATAGTGTCAAGAAATCCAGATGGTTCTTAAGAAAATGTTACTCTTATTTATTAAGAAAATAATTATTAATAATTCAAAGCTAATTAAACAGCATTTAATTATTTGCTACAAAAAATATATGTATTACCTTAAGTTTATCAACGGATTAGGGAACAAACAATATAAAATATTATATATTAATAATTCAAATATCAAATATTATATATTAATAATTCAAAGCTAATTAAACAGCATTTAATTATTTGCTACAAAAAAATACCGTATATACTCGTGTATAAGCCCACCCGTGTATAAGCCCACCCCCCAGTTTTCTCCCAAAAATCTTTCATAAATGACTGACCCGTGTATAAGCCCACCCTCCCAACTTTAAAAATGGACACGTCCGTAAAATACTCCCCCTACCAGAATCCGGCTGGCTTTCGGTGATCACGTGATTGTTTTGCGACGCAGGGTCAACATAATTGGCGACTTACAGCACTCAAAGACCGGCTTCGAAACTTCTGGAACGTATGGATGGCTTCCGATAATGTACAGACTACAAAGACAGGCAATCTAAAAAATACAAAAACTTAATGTGCTAGATCTTACTTTTGTTTCCATAAAGTTAAATTGGTTGCCCCAAATGCATGGGCACCGGAAGGGGGGGGGGATTGATATGCCAATTTCCGGGACCATGGTTTTCCCATTTACATAATATACATATTTGCGCGTATGTGTGTAGATGTTTACTGCTCCCTAAACATTGAATTTCTGATGATCAAATTTTGAAATTTTTTTTGACCCGTGTATAAGCCCACCCCCCACTTTCAATCCAAATTTTTGTCCAAAAAAAGTGGGCTTATACACGAGTATATACGGTATATGTATTACCTTAAGTTTATCAACGGATTAGGGAACAAACAATATAAAATATTGTTAAAATATATAATAAAAAATACTCAAACCTACTATTTACATGAAAATTAAGATAATGAACTTTTGCATTTACCATACATATATAAAAAGTAGTACAGGACGTATACATTTCAAGAGATACAAAGGGTCACAAGAGATACATAAGGGTCTATCCTTAGCACTACCAAAACTTACATCCTATACTAGTTTCATATATTGGTGGTAAATACTAAGTTCCTTACATTACACAGAACTGACTTTCCCTAACAAATCTATGGTTATTACTTTAAACTAGATCTTGCTTCGCTAATGCCTTTTCTCATTAGTTTCATAAACAATTTTAGCATAACAGTAAGAATATCTTATACAGTCAAAATAAAATCTCTAGATTAAAGCAAATCCTTAATTTATATTGAACTTATGATCTGGGATAAACCTAACCTAAAAATTCTGATAATATTCAAAGCAAAATTAAAGCAACTGACATACAAAAAATTTAAAAACATTCCATTTATTATTTTATAAATATCATACAAGAATATATAAGATAAAATGATTTTAAATTTTGCAAGATTTAAAACAATATTTACAGGTGATAGTGATATTAAACTTTCTAAATTTTATTTATTACATGAATATTTGTATGTGTACCTTGGGGTTCTCCTCCATTAGGTGATAAGTTATTCCAAAAAATAGAATGGTTGATATGGCCACCTCCATTAAATTTAACTGCAGGGGCTAAAGCAATCATAGATGTGACATCCCCTAAAGACAATAAAATGCAGTAATTAATATTCATAAGTACAGGTAAAGCTGCAGATTTTGCTCGAAAAGTTTTTCCTACAGTCAATAAATATAATTATAGGTTTTATGAAAAATCACTCTCAGTTGATCTGTGTCACTAATTAAGGTACAGTGAAACCTGTCTAAGTTGACCTAATTCGTCAAAACGGAATGTGTGTGTGGCTTAGTTACTTTAACATTGAGTGAACCCTTTATGAGTTGACCACCTGTCTAACTTGAATGTTTACCAGGTAATTAGATAGAATTTGTCCCAAAGCATCGCTCAAAACCTTTGTACGTTGACAACTTCCAGAATTTTTTCTGTATCTTTCTTCTAATAATTTATATATACGAGGTGTGTCTAAAAAGTTTGGTGAATGTTATTAGAAAAGAAACAAAACAGAAGATACAAATAAATTACCGTTATTGGCCTTCAAAGTAATCGCCATTGTACACAACACACTCTTGACAATCTTCATAAAGCTTCTGAAAACTATGAGAAAATGCCTCTTTCGGAATCAATCACAGAACAGATGTCACACGTCTTTGGATGGCCTACATATCCGCAAAATGTGCTGTTTTTAGGACCTCCTTCATGCGGGGAAACAGAAAGAAGTCCGCAGGTGCCAGATCGGGGGAGGACGGTGGATCATCGAGAACAGTTATGCCACGCTGAGCCAAGAATAGGTGCACAACGATTGCAGAGTGAACAGGTGCATTATCATGCAGCAGGACCCACTGCCCAGTCCTGCTTAACTGTGGCCGAACACACCAGATGAGTCGTAGCAACCGTTTCAAAACTTCCTCGTAGAATGTGGCGTTTACGGTTTGACACACAGGAACGAATTCCTGATGGATGATTCCATCATTGTCGAAGAAGGCGATCAACATTGTCTTGACCTTGGACTTTTGACAGCGATACTTTTTGGGTCACAGGTAAGACAGTGAATGTCATTCCTTCGATTGCCGCTTGGAATCTGGATCGAACTGGTAGCACCAGGTCTCATCCCCTGCGACGATGGTTTGCAGAAAGGATGGATCCCGATCACACATGGTAATAAATCTCCAGCAGCTTCCATCTGTTTTGCTTTCTGATTGTCTGTCAGCATGTATGGCACAAATCAGGAAAAGATCTTCCTCTTACCCGCATTTTCACAGACAATGGTGCGAACTGTCTCCCTGCTAATGCTCAATTCCTCTGCCATCAATCGTAGAGTCAGTCACCAATCTCTTGCCAGCATGTTTCATACTCACTCAATCATGTCTGGTGTTCTGCTTGTCGATGGCTGGCCTGACCATGGCTCATCCTCAGTCGTTTCCTTGCCGTCTTGAAAACGTCAGAACCAGTCGTAAACACATTTTTTGTTAATGGCTTCCGTCCCGTACACTTGCACCAACATTCCATGTGTCTCCATAGCCGTTTTTCCCAATTTGTAACAGAACTTGATGTTCACTCGTTGCTCCACTGCACGGTGACACTACCTCTTACACTGAAAATGTTCGACTGCTCGCAGCGCGTTTTCCCATGACAGCCACGAGGCTTCCTGCTAGTTGGCACTCCTTGACATGTCTCTGGATCATCATGTGCAAGCATGTGCGTGTAGTACATGTTGCCATTGAGATATTGGACCATTCACTAGACTTTTTTGATACACCTCGTATAGATATTTTTTCATTTGTCTGAAGTCCACAAAACTTGCCAAAAAGCAAGATTAATGAGTGTTTCAGTCCAGATTCTTAATTCTTCTTCCAGATTAACTAATGCATCATTTTTATTCCTTAAGTACAATTTTTTTGGAACTACATTAGTATGTACAGTAGTAGGTATGTCAGAAGTACAAAACCCTTTCTACATACTGTGCAAAATGTATTATTATAGTAATAAATTTAGTTTAATAACAAAAGTGTTTCTGTTCAACTTACTACTATATGTAGTGCACATAGTAACTATGCGTACTATGACAATTTCTAGAAATTAATGCGTAATACAGTAATATGTATGTATAATTAATGTTAAACCCTAATAAGCAATATTGTTCCTCAGTGATGTTGCTAGACTTTGGAAGGGACGGGTCCTTGGGACCCAGGACTTCCAAATTTCTGGGTCCTTATTGATATAAAAGCATATGGTTAATTTCACGACTGACGTCTCACCAATTTTGGTATGCTGACACGTACGTATATCTTATTTATAAATAACCTAAAACTTCTATTTAAAAAAAAAACTATAATTAATAAAGAAAAATTTGTTGTGACATGCATAACACTTTATCCACTTTACCATGAAATTAATCATTTATGAGTATGAAATAACTGAATATTGAAATTTAAACAAGTAGTTAAATAAAAAGAAATGGATAAAAAATGACAAAAATCATGAGTGCAGAAAAATAAATAAAACCAGGACAATATGAAAATATGGAAGAAAAAAATATTTTTATTGCTTTGAAAAGCCTCCTCTGCATGTTTTAGTTGAATAAAAAATATCAGTAGCTCTTTTAACAATAGGCTGTGACTGAGAGAGTTCAGGTCCCTGAACTGAAATCATTATTAATTTTTTTAACTTTTCTTCAGGCGTTCTATTTCTTGCATTAATTTTTTTTTAACTTTTCTTCAGGCATTCTATTTCTTGCATTAATTTATTTGTTTCATTGCTGCACATCCTCTTTCTGCATCAGCAGAAGAAATCGCCAGAACTGTTACAATTTTAGTTAACTTAAATTCTGGAAGTTCATCTTCATATTGAGAGAGATAAGTTTTGACATAAAATCACTCATATTAAAGCTTTAATATTTAAAGCTAGGTGTTTAAATTACTGAAAATCTTTTCCTGATCTTACTGAAAATCTTTTCTTTTATATCCATAATGAGATATTAAATGTTCAAGTTCTTTTTCTCCATAGCTCTACTGGTACTGGTTGGATAGTTTAGGCATTAAAGATTGCATCCAATGATTATAATAAATCTAATGCTTCCTCTGGAAAATGATTTTTTAAATGTATGAAAAAAAAAAAAATTCTTGTTGTCGTTTCTCTCTTTTTTCAAAATTTTGCACGATGGAAATTCTGTGGGCTGTGGGACGCATTGTAACTTTTTTTTTGTTTGGCGTGCCATTATTATTATTATTTTTTTTTTTTTTTTTGCATATTTGATGCACTATAGTGCTTTAAGCGGTATCACTGATTTCTATTATGTATCATTTTCATTTGATACTTTATATAATTTTGTAATATACTACATGCAGGGGCGTAGCCAAAAGGGGGGGGTTAGGGGGGTCATAACCCACCCCCCCATGAGGAATTTTTTCCCATACAAAATGTATATTCTTCAGTGCCTTATCACACAAATGTATGCATATATGTGAGTTGCAGTAGTCGTAATCCCCCCCCCCATGAAAAAAATTCTGGCTATGCCCCTGACTACATGTACTATGTAATGTATGAGAACGAAGATGCTAAAATTTGAAAATCAAAATGTATTTCCCTAACCCTTCACCTGGCTATGTTGACCACGAAAACGTGGAAAAACTGGGGGTCAACTTAGCAGGTTTCACTGTACTATTAAAGTGTATATATTGCAATACTTCAACCTTTTGCTGATGCTTCAGCTAATTTCTCTTCAGCAATGTTCAAATTATTTACATAAGCGGCATGATGCTTTGAGTGATGCAACTTCATTATATCTGCAGAAATAGTAGGTTCAAGTGCTCCATAATCATATGGAAGGTCTGGTAATGTATGCTTATTCAAACTATGACATATCTGTGGACAAGCGCTCTTGAAACTGAAATGAAAAAATTAGAATCAGTAAATTATGCCATTGCAGCACATTAGCTTCCTTAAATTTGTTTATTATGCCACAGCTCTGTGAACTTCTTTATAAATCTGTTCATGCATTGTGTTTTATAAATTATAAATTATTAAAGGCCATGTTAATTTTTAAAAAGTCTATTAAATTTCTTTGACCTATTATGGATGGAGTAAGAAAAAAATTCATAATACCATGGGCGCCCATAGGAATTTTTCTAGGGGGGGGGGGGGAAGCAAACTCCAAAAATTTTTTCTATAGGGGGCAAATTTCAAACTTTTAACAAATTTAGTTATGGTTTTGCCATTTGTATACATCACGAGACATTAACCTAAAACTCTAGGGGGGGGGGCATGTGCCCTACCTAGCCCCCCTTATGGGCACCCATGCATAATACAGTCGAAAACATTTTTATTTGTTTATTTTTTTTAAATAACATTTCCTGTAAGGTATGTAGATTTCATAGAAAAATCATTTATGTATATTTTTTTGTAAAATAATGGTAGGGAGGAAAAAATATAAAAATTAGGTGTTTCTATCTTTATAATTTTAAGGTCAAAAACATTATCATTAAAAGGTGAGGCAGTATAGATACCACACACACCCTGTCTGAGACAAGGGACTTTTTAGCCTACCTACCCGGACCTACCCGGACTTTTTAGTCACCTATAATCCTTCTCTATTACTCTTGATAACCCAACATTACACCAGATGGGAATAAAATGCTCAACGGCTTTCCCATCTATCATTCGCCATTGTTAAATACTGTCATAACTTTCTTAATTGGCCGTCATTTCTTGGATTTTGATTAACTACAGCTTAGACGAATAATTTAATATTCAAAAACCAAAAAGATTTTATTTTTGTTTTCGTTTTCTAAAATTATCTTTTAAACACACTAACAATATGCTATGCATTTTTTCCCCCATAATAACAACTGATAAGTGCAAAAGGATGCCTAACCCCTTCCCCGCTTACGCGCATGTATGAAGTATTTATAAAATGCATTTTTAAAAGGCACATTGCACTTCGAACTTCCCAGTTTAAATAAAAAGAGAGTATACAGAATATAAATACCAACCTTCTTAACAATTGAGTACAGCGGTTTATAATCATCTTTTTAGTGTAATATGTTACTTAAATATTTCTTTTCGAAAATAATTCGAGGACACAGACGTTCTTATCTTGACTTTTTGAGTTGCCGAAATAAACAATGATCGTTGACAAACTCCACGAGTCAACCGGGTTGGAGAAATTCATCCGAATTAGTCCGTGCTTAGAACCGTTCCCCCAACTTCCTAAGAGACAGGCGACTAGAAACAGAAATCGGACAATTTTAATTTTCTGACGAACTTTGAAGTTCCACTTTTAAAAATACACCGGCTTTATATTAATTACATAGTTAATTATTGATATTAAAGCACCAGATTATCAGCCGCATTCGCAAACGTGTCACGGTAAAACCAAAAGCCACCTGGGACACTTTGTTACGTCACGTCTCGCTAGCCAATTGGAATATTTGTCCTTTTAGTGTTTGTCTGGCTTTACGCCTACAGATATCGTCTGCTGACTGAGTGTAAACAAAAATATTTTCGTATTCAAAACTGTAGATGAAGTTATTGAGGAGCTTTTATTTAATTTAAAAATTTGCAAAACGATAAACTCATCTACAAAAGTAATTTTGAAGTTCTTTACTTTTTATGAAAGAGAATTTTTTTTTTTTTTTTTTTTTTTTTTTAAGCAAAACAAGCTTCTATGTAAATTTACATATTCATTTACAACCTCCCGCTCAGCGATAGTGTTTTTGAAATTGTAGGTTTTGTAGATTGCTTGAATTTGAAATTGCTTCCCAATTATACGCACAGTATCATTATTTATGCTGTGATTACAGTGAAGCCTTCAATATGGAAAAAGTATTGTGTTAATTTAATTTAAAAAATGAACTTTTGACTCTTTTTTGTTGTTGTTCCGCTGTTCTGTTGAAGTTGAATGGATGGCTTCTGAAAACAAGAACAGTTATTCAGAACAAACATGTAATACCTGTGGATTTACTTTTGCTAGTAAGGTAATGTTAGTTAAGCATAAAGTTTCACATTTTAGAACCAGATATTTTTGTGAACAATGCGATAAGGGTTTCACTACTAAAACTTTGCTTCATGCCCATAAGATGAAACACATAGATGAAAAGCCCAGAATGTGCACAATATGTGGCAAATACTTTCCCATTTGTAATAAAATTGTTTATTTCAGACATTTCCGTGTTTGTGAAAGAAACAATAGAATGTCCAATCTGGAAGATCACTTGAATCTTGATGAATTGAAAAAGTCTAATAACGATTCTGATTTGATGAATGATTCTGAGTTTTCGGAATCAATTCCATTAGACACTTTGTATCTTTCACGTGCAACTGATAATAAGAAAGCATCTGTTTGTTGTTTTTGCAAAGAAAGTTTTGACCGAAGAGCTGATTTAACGATTCACTATCGTAATAACCCAGAGCACAAGCCATTTACTTGTGACATTTGCAAAAAGTCGTTTACAGAGCGAGGCACTCTCTTGACACATCGTCGAATTCATTCCAAAGAAAAGCCATATGCATGTGATGTCTGCAGGAAGTTTTTCTTGGATAAAAAAGATTTAAAAAATCACAAAATGTACTCTCACATACAAAATGTATGAGAACAGTTTTATGATCCTGTTTTAGTGCTTGAACTTAAAAATATCACCTAGACATTTTTTTTTTCCTTGCATCTCTAATAATTTCAAGGAATAATAGAATTAATATGTTATTGAGAAGCCTGCTGGAGATGATGCCTTTGTTGTTTCTCGTAAATCTGGAGAAAGAGCTACAAATACAAATGCATTTAATAACTTGGTTATAAAAATGTTTTAGTTTACACCAGCAGTTTCCAAGATTGGTTAAAAAATGGTGGTCCAATTGAAAAATCCAGTTAACTGAAATACAACCACTCAACAATTTCACCCAGAATCACTAAAGATTTTTTGCTCTAGAATAATTATTAAAGCCCAATCTAATTAATCACATATGTTCACAAAACATATAATATTAGTGAAATGTTATATAGTGAATTATATTAGTGAAATGTTTCATCATACTAAAGCGGCTTTTCAACTAATATTTCATTAATAATGTGTTTTGTCATTTTATATGCCTTTTGCTTTACTAACTAACAAAAAAATCTGTCTTTATATTGATCATTTAAATAATTAACTGAAACTTTTAACTGTAAATTTTATGGTACTTATGTATTATACTGTTGACCACACAAAATTGACAGTTATGACTTTATTGAACATTAAAACTTTTGCAGCTGATGAGACTTAAAAAATGGTCATGCATTAAATAAATTAACGGTTATTTAACATAGTGAAAAACGGTTATCAACTGTAGTAACAACAAATTGTGTAATTGTTTAACATTATTAGTGCTTAATCTCACAAATTGAGGGGGGGGGGATATTAGCAGAAATGATTGATGGTCTAATAATCAGGGTTCATTAGTGTACTATATCAATGGATATATATCTTACTAGCTGCCTCCGGTGACCAGTTGGTTCGCCATGTTAATAATTCATCAGTGAGAATCCTGTTTCCCATTGGCTTCTTTGTCACTGAAATCTCTCAGATTTTGAATTGAATTTAAAATTAAGATGGTTACAAACAGAGCCGGAATGGGCAGAAGCTGGGACAGTGCTTTAGAAGGCCTAAACACGACAACGACCTGCAAGGTTGTGAAGCAACATGTGTAGGCGCAGGAGGCTATCTATAGTGTATTCAGAATAATACTTCCCATATCTAAACTATCTTTATAATGATTAAAATTGCAATAAGCTTTAGAGAATGCTGGTCGCTAGTGTCAATGTGTTTTAAAAATACGCATTGACATTATTGAACAGCACGGGCCTGAAAATTGAATCCTGGCCCTGGTAAATTATTGGAGCGGCTCAACTTCATAGGTCCTTGTAACTGTATGCGTATGGTCTAAGCCAGGGGCATAGCCAAGGGGGGGTTAGGGGGGTCATAACCCCCCCCATGAGGAATTTTTTGCCATACAAAATGTATATTCTTCACTTCCTTATCACACACATGTATGCATATATGTGAGTTGCAGTAGTTGTAACCCCCCCCCCACATGAAAAATTTCTGGCTACGCCTCTGGTCTAAGCACAGGGCCGGTTTTAAGCAAAAATGTTGGGGGGCAGGGTGTAAAGTCAAAATATGCCTTCCAAAATATATACCAATTTCGCCTGTCATTTTTACTTTAACTAATACATGTAAAATATGCTGTGGTATTTCAATTTCATTACGAGTAAAGTGTAAACTGTAAACAATCACTATTCAATCATCTCAAAGTTCTTCAATCAATTCTAACAAATCAGCAATCAATGCTAACAAATTACATCGTTATATCTATGTTTCATTGACGAAATTAGTGTTTAGAATTAGAGATGTAACGAATAGTGATTTGGCCGAATACCGAATATTTGTCTCATAGTTTAGGCTGAATACCGAATATTCGGCGGCCGAATATTACATTTTTTTTTCAATTTCATTTTAACTGTAAATAAAATATTGCTTTTCAATTTTGTAATTAAATGCTAAATAAAGATTAATTTAAATTCATTTTATATTATTTGTAGGTACTTAAAAACACACAACAGTATATTATTTGTAAAACTAAAAAATATTGTTCATGATAAAATATCTTTTACAAAGTTAAATACTAATAACAGCATAATGTTGCAGAATACTCTGCTAACAGGGGTGGCTCCAATGGCGGGTCCAGGGGGCACGTGCCCCCCCGTCGGGGAACTTGTGACCCCCCATCGGGGCTATTTAATTAATTCGTCGGGGAATTTTCATAAGAAGAAATCTATATTTTAGCTGAGTTTTAATTTTGATTTTGCGATTTAAAAAAATTAGTTTTGTACTTTTTAAATACACATGAAAGGCAAATGAGTATTGGAGATTGAAGCGGAAATGTTTACATTTCTGGGAGATAGCTCATTGGAGGAGTGAGGGGGGGTATATTCCTCAGAACTTCTGAATAATGGCTAAAACTACTTCCCGTTTTCATTCATCTCTTATCTCTGCGATCCTTTTCATGTCGAAAAACAGCCACTTCCTGCATCTTCCAATACTGTGATGTGTTGACGAACGGCGGGGGAGACTTCAAATTCGAATAGTGTATACTTTAAATCTGTGATCCCACTCTCAGGAGGCATTTTACTGGATTTGCAGCAAGACATCAATCTTAAGGTAACAAAAGTGCCAGTCAATTCTTCAAACGACAAATTTATGAGACCACATGTGCGACCACTTTCTATTCAAGGCTCATTTAATTGCTTAAAATTGCTTAAACAATTGTGCATTTTGTCGCCGACACCATAGAAAAGTAGAATATGGGTGTGGGTGGTCGGGATGGGGGAGACAGTGACCGTTAATTAGACCAGTCGGATAGATAAAAAATTTCGAGGGAAGGGAAGTATGGCTTTGCTTACACAAGCAAATGGAATGGGAGATGTTCTTTTTTCCAGAAATACGGTTTTTGTATTTTTATTGTTCCTCAATGACAGAATGATGAGAAAGAAATGGTTCCTCTAAACATCCCGTTTCTTTTATTTTTTCTTCGCAAACCCATAGTACATCACTTTTCCAACACTTGTTATTGTGCACTGTGCCAGTGAGTTAGACAGAGTTTAGAATAATGGACATTTTTTTTCTTGTTACGGCAGCATAGCATATCATTGTGAAGTTTATAAAAGTTTAATTTCACTTTTGGCTTTATGTTTCCTAAAAAGAACATCGGTGGTGCCAAAAGCACAAGATATAAAGTACAGTGTGCTTTATGTCGTGATATTTTTGATAATGATTATGTGATAATGATCGACTGGCACCTGTTCAAGTAAGTTATGTGTAAATTACATTCATATATATATTTTAAATGTGTTTAACCCTTCCGGCGCAAGAACTTTTATTGTATTTTCTCGTTTATGCAGATGCCTGGAGTAATAGTTAAATTTCTGATGTCAATTTAATGAAGCATGGATAATTTTTCTGCAAAATATGCATGACACTTTACCTCCTAATATCATTTTCTGCAAATTTCATTATTATCTGGTAAATAGACATAGGAAAATTAACTAATGCTTCTGAAATTTGTCATGTACAGCATAAGTAGGTGGCTAGAACGTCTAGCCACCGCCCGCGAAAGGGTTAAAAGCTTTAATTAATATATGTTATTATTAAATTATATATTGAATTATATATTCTAGGCACTTGCTTTTTGTTATGTATTTGTACAAATATACTATGCCCAAGGGCGTATCCAGAAATATTTTTCAGGAAGGGTGCAAAGCTTGAAAACAAATTCAGAATTGCTTGGACATGCAATTTTATTTGAAGCTTATTTTTACTAGTAATAAAGCGTATTTTTACTAGTAAATATTTTCCTCTCGGGGAATTCGCGCCCCTGTGCCCTCGCCTTAAACCACCCTTGCCCCTCAAGCCCCCTTTTAAAAAAGAATTTAAACTATTTTGAGCACAAATTTTGAATGACCACATTCTACGTTATTTAAAAATAAAAATAATTTAAAAATAAAGCTCATATTTCAAAAACTGAGTCAATTGTTCTGTCTCAGAAATTTTAAAATACTACTTTAAAGTTAATTTATTAACAGCATTTTAATGATACATATATATCATTAAATGTCCTTAGACATGGAGGCTCGTAATGGTTTGGAGTGCACTTTTAATCATGGCTGCGGACCCAGAGTCATAACTTTTTGTGTTGAAGCTGGAGTAGAAGTCGGACTTTTTGACCTCACATTCTGATTCTATGAAATGTTGTACAACATTATCGTATTTTAAATTATATTAACTGTCTGAGTACTCTATGAATTAATCTAAATTTTCTCCTAATTGGTCTTTTAAACACTATGACTTTTAAATGTGCTCTTGCTTTTAAACCATTGATAAGTAACATGTTGTTCACCCCATTATATGTCATTCCCGCTAAATAACAGGACAGGATATACATTTTTAAAATATATTCTTTCGTTGCAGTTTCGATTTTTTTTTTTTTTTTTTTGGTACATTTATCAAATACGATTTAGTAATTGGAGTGAGGACGAAAGGTATGTCTTTATAAACTTTCAAATTGCATTAATGCAAATTTAAATTAAACACAGATTTAATGTAATTGTATGTAAATTAACAGTATTTTAATTCACGAGTCAAAAGCTTTTGTGTCATAAATGTAAAATAAAATTTCCCACTGTATTACTTTTATTCATAGAGCTACAAAATTTATAAGTCTTAATTGATATTTTTTAAAGAGATTTACGACTCGGGCGATAAGAAATTTCAGATTTTGTTTACTACGGAAACTTTTTAAAATGCATATTTACTTGTGTAATAATTTGACATGACAAAATATTTATAAAATTATTTTACAGTTCATCATCTTTGGCATTCAAAATATGTATAAACCTATGAATATTTAACTAAACTAACCGCTTTAACTAAAAATTTTCATTTTAATTAGAAATATTTTAAACTGTTCATATTTTATTTATTTATAAGTTAGTGTGTTATGCAATTTATAAAATAAGTATTCTGTGTCTTTAAAATTATTTTATCACAGTAATCCTTGCTTGAACTCTTATAACTGTTGAGAAAGTAAAAATATATTTTTATAACTAAGTGGTTAATTAGATAATTTAACTTTTAACTTCTTCCGAATAATTAAAAAAAAATTAATACTTTTCTGTTTCTTAGATGGCAGATTTGAATAAATATACTTTTTATTTATAAATAGATTCAATCGAACACAATATGCACGATTTAATCTTTAATTTTATAAAAATTTAGCAGTAAGATTTGTTTTTATTTTTATTTTTTTGTAATTTAAGAAATAGTCAAATACATAGTTTGTTTATTTGGTAACATACTTATACATATACAACGAGTGAGAATTCGCACTATATAGAGAAATCTAACTGGATTAACCGGCCCTCTTTAGCTAATCGTTCATAGCTATGCACACCAAGAAGATTAACAGCTGCAAGGGAATTAGAATTTATTACATTTTGCTTGGGGTAAAAAAAGAAAAGTTTTTAAAAATTAAATAATAATAATAACCAGCCCCTCTAATAGACCAAAAAGCCCTCTCCAGTCTAGTATGAAGATGGCTGTGGATAGATCTAAAAATGGAATATAAGTTAAAGGAAACTGATTAATCTTGACTGACAATTTAATTTTTATATCGTTGTGGAAAAAATAACTAACTTTTATGAATTTTAATTCAGTTATTTTACTGCAAAGTAAATAAAAATTATGGTATACAGCGTCTATATCGTCTTTCCGAAAATTTCACTTTTATCCTGTAAAATCTCTTCTCTACTTATTATAAAAGAAGATGTCTGTGGGTCTGTGTGTCGGTGGCGTTACGGACAAACGGCTACACCTAGAAACACCAAATTTGGTACTCGAGAAGATCTAAACATGAAGCTGTGCACCTCGAAGCGATTTTTTCAAAATTCGACCTAGATTTTTTTTAATTTTATGTTCTATGCGATTTTTGGCATTTTTTCTCACCTAATTCGTAATAACGGCGGAAATTACGCTCGCAGCAAAATGGCATTTGTATCATCGGATAGAGGAGAAAATTTTTTTTAAAAAACAGTTTGTTCTAAATACGTAACATGATTTACCGATTTTTAGGAATTTTTTTACTAAGCATCTGCTTCGCGATTTTTTTTCGTAGAATAATTTTAAAACTGTCGCATCTTGAATTTTATCCGTCATAACTTTTAGATATTTTGACAAATCGTGAAACATTCTTTTCTCCCTCTTTTAAAATAAAAACGAAAAAATTATGTAAATTAGATGATTTTTTACGAATTTTAATGCAGCCTAATGTTTAGAATTTAATAGCATCAACGCGATCATACGCCATTCATTACATTGCCATCACGGCACGAGAATTTATGTTCGGTTGTTGCCACAGAAAGGATTAGAAAAAAAGGTTTTTTAACCAATCGAGTTTTTAAATGGGATATCAGAATTTCAATTCGCAAGTAAGGATCTATGACGTCAAATGCTTTAAGATACGTTAAAATTACGCCATAATTTTAACTCATTTATTCCAGCTCTATTTTCAACACAGGGAGACGATATTTTGATTAAAATTTACTGTAGAAATAAACTAAGAAATTCACGATTATTATTATTATTAGAAGTGGTATTTTAATCCGGTGCTTATTTAAAAATTGAAATGTTTTCATGGCGCTGAAAATGTTCATTTTAAAAGTTACTAAGTTCGTTTCAAAGCGCGATATATTAAAATTTTTCTATTTACTATTTTTATTTTTGGCATTTAATTTAGCGCAGGCGTTGCCTAACATATGCATGCAGGTTGCGAGTATAGTTTTATTTTAACGTTGAATTACGTTCCTCCATAAAGGTCCTAACGCAAAGTTTTAAAGATACCGTTTGAAAACTACTATGCGAAATCTCGAAATTAACTCCCCCAACCTACCGGAGTATCCTTTACGGCAGTCAAACAGTGACGTCAAAATTAGAAAAAAAATGCGTGAAATTTGTAAACTCTGCAACTCGAGATTACACAGTTTGATGTTTTACAGGAGACAGGACTATGGAGGATATAAAATATATCGCTATATTAGATACATGGATATTTAAAATGGCACACCTTGGATATTTTCTCCCCACAGTAAGATGAAATGGTTTGCGGCGCTAAATACGCCAATCTTATAAAACTATGTATAAATTAAATATATATGGAGAGTTTCCTTAATGGCAACCATTATGTGAAATGATTATTATTTATGCTAATGCGTAAATTGCAAAGAATCGCCACAGAATCAAAAGATCCCATTGAGGCCAAATAATCTAAGCTGTTTCTTTTAGCCTTGAAGAGGGAGAAGCGAATATATATAGTATTAATGTACGTAATACGTAGTATTATTAAATTTGTAAGGATAATATGAATAAATCACAATATATCACTTTAATAAATATTTCATGAAATTAAAAGTGTTTATCCTTTTTCAACAGTTGTCTTACAACCAACTAAACGAAAAGTAATTCTAATTTGAATTTTGCTCTTTTTTTTTTAATTCCACATTACGAATAATTTCGAATTACACATGTAAGGAAAATTTTCATTTCCTACCGTGCGAAGAACGGGCACGCAGCTAGTAAGTAAATAAAATAAATACAATAAAAGTTTTATATTTGCGTGTATATTTGTATGTTATATACAGTGGCGTATCGTAAGCCACCGCAACTTACAAATCGCTATTGAATCCATGGACGGCACCAGCATTAATATAAACTATTAAAATAAACTAATAGTATGTGTTCTAAACTGATTTTTGAGTTACAGAATTATATGGATCAGAATTCAACTCTTTAACTTTTAAACAGATTAATATTATGTTTATTATTCGCCTTATTAATTAAACTCTTTTTTGTTAATGTTGAAATTTTAAAAGTGACACTTTCACTATGAGTTATTAGTAAATGAGCTTGCTTTATAAAATTATTCATCACGTTTGTGGAAACCTCGTTCAAAACTATCTTGGAGTATTACAAAAAAGTGAATTTTTATCAAGGTTAGTTTCGCTAAAAATAATTATTTTTTTGTGTGTCTTGGCAAATTATAAGCTGACCGATTATATTTTTCTGACGATATTTTTTATTTTAGATTTTAAAAGAAAGTGGTTAATTTTCTTCATGAGTGCTTGACTTGATTAAAAAAATTTAATAGCGCATATATTTACGTTCTCTTTCGGAGATTTTTATAATTTATTATTATTATTATTAACTGAAGCTTCCAGGGTTACACTTCACAACAATTCTTTTCGAAATTGAGATACGGTGCCATCTTTTAGCTTTCAATAAGTACTATCACTACATGAATTATTTGGAAGTAGAATCATTTTAAAGCCGTAGAAACAAGCGATAAAATTTCGGTATGCCACTTTACTGCGCGCCTTCAAAATCGTTTTTCTCAAAAGAAAATTTTTGTTGTAAAGTGGTTCTACCTATAAACATTTCAATTGCATTTTTCTCACTTTATTGTGATTTAAAATATTAATATTGCATAAAATAACAATTCGATTAATATTTTTACAGCAAAACATGTTGGCCAGAAACACTAGACTTTTTGAGATAACGAGTTGAAATAAAAGGTAATCAGTTTGTAAATGGGAATGTAGATTACGGCCAATTATCTACGCTAGGGATCTAGGCCGGGGGTGGGTTTGCCCTCCGTGGGGGACTTTCTAAGAGGTCCTAACCCGTATTTATGCAAAGTTTCAGAAAACTCCGAACGGTTAGGTCGGCGGACGGACCTAGTTTCGAACCAGGCACTTTCCGTCTCCCAGATGCCACTGGTGGCGCGGGATTCAATTTATAAACGAAAACACATTTATTGAGATATAAAGAATTTCGATGTTCGAGATATCGAAGTTAAACTGTAATTAAATTTACATATATCTCTTAATTTTATAAAAATAACTGCAGTTTGTGTAAAAGCGTGCAAATTTAGTCATGCTTAATTTATTAAAAAAATTTCAGTGAATTTACAGCAATATTCTTGCACAAAAAACTTTTGTCTCTGATATTTTTCTGCGGGAAAAAAAAAAAATGCGTAGAACTTTCTTCGCTGAACTTTTTTCAAAGAATTTCATTCATATGAAATATTTTAAGCGTTAACCTGAAGAACTCTTAAAAGTAGCTTTCGAGATTTTACAGAAACGTGCAAGGCCGTTAACAGGGGAGAGGATCATGTGGGTTTGACCCCCCCCCTCCCAAATTTCAGTAAATGCATTATCAGTTTATTTGCGTTGATTCTAGAGATCAGTTAATTTAATTTTAGCACTACAGATCCCCTCCACCCACCGAAATTTTTTGCTTGCTGAGGCCTTGGGGAAATATTTGTGTAATGTAAAAGGATTTTGAGATACGTTAACTAGGGTCAGTTTAAATAATAATCAATTAGGAAAGATTGTGCAGTGGTTTTTGAAAATATCCGGGGCCTGGGTGTCCGTTTATGTATGTAGATCCGATTCCTGGAAATATTTCACAATACAAAACATTATATTGTCCTCCATCTCCTCTAAACTTATCTGGATCTTGGATATTTTAGTTTAGAAAATGATTTATTGTGGACAAATCACTTTCTAAAGTAAAATATTTTCAAGTGGTGCAAATAGTTGCAAATTTCCATACTTGGTGACAAAAATGTCATCCAAGAGGGAGGTCAAACTCCCCCTCTCTGATACGCCACTTAGCATATATGTACATGTATATTTGTGCCCGCTCGTCGGGGAGTGGTGACCCCCCGTCGGGGAAAGTCTAGCGCCACCACTGTCTGCTAATTCCTGGGTTCGTCGTTCTAAAGTCCAGTAGGTGTAGAAAGTTCTAGAAAACAGTCCACTTGTCAAGATGGAACACAAACTTTATGGCTTCTAGAACTTCGTCGGACAATCAATCAGCTGTACAAAATTCATAAGCACAATCGAACAGTAATGTGTGTTTAACAGTCCACTTAGTACAGAAGCTTTCACAAATGCTATAATTCTCACATAAAATAAAACACTTCCACAGGCAAAATTCAGTAGAAATATACGAAGGATAACACTAAAAGTCCCTCAAGACTCAACAATGAAGAATTTACACACAGAACTTAAAAATCAGCTTCATAAACAAGCGAAAACATCGTTTCTATAGCGTCAATACAAAGCCTTAAGTTTCACGGACATCCGTTCTTGGCGGAAGCAGAAGAAAGTCTAAGACTATCGGGGTAGTCCGCTTATATTTATAGGAGAGGCAGAAGCTACAAGGAGCTTCCAAAAGAATCTTATTTCTATAAGATTCCACATAAAGCAGGAATTTTGATTATGTCATAGAAGAGAAATATTAAACTATTATGCATGTTAATGCAGCAAAACTAACTTTACAAGCTCCATTGGGAAAAACGTGCCAAATGACCAAAATGTTGACCAGAGCTTGGCGACTTTTGGCAAAATATTGCCAAATTTAGTGCCAAAAATAAGTCCCCAAAAGTGAAGTTACGGAAGGCCTAGGACCAATATTTTTCGAGATTTCTAGAAACGACATACAAATCAGTTGGAAACCCAAACCTCCATATCTCCGGCTCTAGTTGACCAATTTTGATGCAACAAAAAGCACATTTCAACTATTTGAAACCTAGAATACGAATTTTAAACACAAGAACAGCAGGTTGCCCGAAAATACGTACCAATAATTATATTTTGAGATATTCATAATTTAATAAATGTGCTATGGTAAATGTCATTAATCTGGTAACTATACATAATCACATCACGTTTTGGGTTTTACAGACTCTGAGCAAAACATATTTAGCAGCTTTTCAAAATTGTTTGTAATTAAGGATCTGAAAAAATTCCTTCTACCCCCGCCCATTAAGAAATCAGAAAATCAAATCAAGTAGTGTCACCAAGTAGAAAAGCCTGCATTACAGTAATATTATTAATGTGTTAGATTATGTTTCATTCAGCTTAAAATTCAATGACTTAGGATATTTTATTATATGAGATTAACTCATTGAAGTATAATTAAGCAGTATTATTTGTAAATGCATTTAAAAAAAAATATTTTTCTCTCTTTTTTTTCTGAAATTATTCAGCCGAATATGTAGCAATATTCGGCCACAACTATTCGGCCGAATACCTGTTCAGTATTCGGCCTACCGAATATTCGGCCAACTGAATATTCGGCTTACCGAATATTCGGCAAAACAGCCGAATAGTGGCCGAATATTCGTTACATCACTATTTAGAATCACTGAACATTGGGAGATGGTTGAAGTGGAGGTTCGGGGTTCTGTCCTCTCACGCAGCCTCAGTTCTAACGGTTTGGAGTTTTGGGTGGTTTTCTCCAGATGTAGCATGAATATACATTAGATCTCCTTAAAAAGTCCTTTGCTCGAGGCACCCCACCCCAGGCTTATACCCAATGTGCAAGTTTGCCTTAAATACGCACTACATTGCACTGAAATAATCTGGAATGAAGTTGGCTTGAGGGGACAAAGGGGATTTTTTTACCGGCACGTAACTCACTAAGATGAAAATCGTATAACAAGACTGTTCATGATACAGTATAACTTAAAATAAACTGTCACCAGAACTGGTAATTATACACAACACTTAACAGATTGGTGGTTAAAGCTCAAATTTGCTGACAGTCCGATGATTTTGCAGACAAAAGTACTTTTTTATGAAGTTGGGGGGGAGGGCCCACACCCCGCCTATGGACCGACCCTGTCTGAGCATATAAGACAAATTTCTTAACACGCACACAGCCTCCATTTAGTGCCCCCGTTGACGGGTTAGTACTGAATGCAAATTTCGAAAAAGCAAGAACTTTCGTCAGCGTTGTAGGAGTACATAAAATGGATGTAATATGTTGCCAAAGTAAAGATAGCGAAGTTATAAATTTTATGTATTGTTAAAATATTACAGGTTAGAGAGTAACTGAGTAATATCATTTCATTCGCTTTAGTCGTTATTACGTGGTGCGCGAACGAATATTTACGCATATTGAAAAAATGTTCGCAAAATCTCATCAATATTTTTGAAAAATTGGATGCCTAGAAGTTGAGTGACAACCTATCATGTCACCCAATTTCGTTTCATTTCCTGCAGTCTTTATTTCGTGATGCTGGAACAAAATTTCAGCATTTTAAAATGATTTTCTCAAAATGTAATCAAAATATTTTAAAAATTCAACACCTATAAATTAAGATTTGCAACTACCTATCATATCACCAAATTTCGTATTAGTCGTTATTACGTGATGCTTGAAGAAATATAAACGTATTTTGAGAGAATTTTCACAAATTCTCAAAATCTAATAAAAATGTTTAAAAAATTGGACACCTATAGTTTATGTTGAGCAACCATCTATCATGTGACCAAATTTCATATCAGTCGTTTTTAGGTGATGCTTGAACAAAAAAAGCGTCACGGACAGACAAACGACAGACAAACTTTTTTTGAGGGTCGCACCGGATTCCCAGGTGCTTAAAACGAATAGAAATCGCAAAATTTTTTAATTCCAAGAAATCTACAGACAAAAGTCTAATTTTATTTATATAGATACGAAGTTAAATTTGTTTGTTTTTCTGGTGTACAATTCTACACTGTCAGAACGATGGGCTTGAAATTTTGCACAGGTGTGTAAAATAAATGATACAGAGAAACCCTGCCGTAGGCTACTTTAAAATTCTGTAAATTCCCCCAAATTTCCGTAATTTTTAGCTCTGCAAAGCTTCCTACTAAATTAATGAGAAGTGATGTATTGAAAACTCATTATTTTGTTCGGTTCTCATCGTACACGAAGGAAGATGGTGGTGGGTCTGAACGAATCGCCCGGGCCGTTTCAGTGGTCCAGTTCGGCTCTGCTTGAGAACCAGGGCCGGTTCTCAATCAGGCCGTCTGCATGTTAAAATTATAAGTGTTTTTTGTAATGTTATTGCAAAAAGGACCCAGAAAATCCCGCATATAGGATACCAATTTTAAACACAAGTCTTTGAATGCTCCGGCTGCAGGAGTAACTTCCTTAATAAATGTATTTTACCTACACTCGACACAATATCCGTGGAAAAAAGTTTCAATAATTCACTTAAGCACTTCGAAGAAAAATTAGAGACTAATTTTCAAAATGCATTTTTTAATATAAGGATAATAATTAAAAATGCCCATTTGAAAGTTAATTCTAAAATTCCTGTTTCCTTGGAGTACCGACTTGTAAGCAATGTCTTATATACCTGAGGTACTGACTATAACCATATTTGCCTGTTATAGCGCGAGGCCTGACCCGAGGTCTCATCTCACACCCGGTGGTATCGTCTCGCAAAATTGCGAGAAGTCTCGTCTCGTCTCGCGTCCATCCCTAATTTCGTTGCCTGGAAAGGTAGCCACCAGTCTCTGGTTTGAAATTTGAATCGGCATATTTTATAGCTTTCCCCCCCCCCCCAATCAATTATCATACTTTCGCAACACCTCTGGTCCAGGGTTATGGCCTGTCGCATGGCTGTCGATCTAATGGTTTGAAGTTTTGGGTAGTTTTCTCCAGATGTAACGTGAATACGCGTTAGTACCCTTTAAAAAGTCTTCCCCCCAAAAGCATTCCCTCTTTAGGCTGATAACCATGGTGTAGCATTGCCTTAACCACAAAATCAAATCATAAGAGGTTTCACCTGATCATTGCAAGTTTAAAAATTTGTTGCTGTGAAATAATCGTCGTATTGCAGCAACAGGGCCGCGCGGCCCATGTTGCTGCATGTGTGCTGTGTGCGATGTGTGCGGTGCACACAGGCGCCAGATACTCAGGGGCGCCGATGAGGTTAGGAAAATTGTAACGCTATCCTAAGTTAGTACGGGGAAAACTGTCCCAGCAACTTTTGTTAAATTGGAATTGTTGATGATGGAAGTTAAAATTGGTTAAATACTTCATAAAATTTACTTTTGACCTCAATGAACCCAGTGTTTCTTCATACTACTTATACTCTGTGCCTCCTATGAAATGAAAGAGCAGCTGCTGCCATGGGCGCCGGCAGCATAGGGAAGGGGGCAATGCCCCCCCCCTGGATTTTCGTATGCAGTGTTTTCCCTTGTTTTTTGCTCTTTCCAACATGGTAACCATACGCTAAAGTAGTCTTTGCCGCCCCCCCGGGAAATATTCTGCCGGCGCCCATGGCTGCTGCTGTCGCTGTTCGAGTACCCCGCAGAGGATCGTAATAAGAAAGGGCACGATATCGAATTTGCTTTCTTTCTTTCTTTTTAAAAAATCATCAATGTTTATGGATGACTTAATAAAGAACTAGTTCTGCCCAGTGTGACAGACTATTTTGGGGGGAAAAAATGTTCTACAAATGAGAATATTTAAAAAACTTTTTGAATCGTCTCAATATATCAAATATTTTCAACCTATAGATTAACCATTTCAGACCCTTCAAAAATCACTCACTGGTATCGTACAGGATGGATGTCCTAATTTGTGCACTTAAGGCTGTTCCACTTCGAAATCATGCAACTTTTGAACAGCTTCCTGAAGAATTCAATTTCGCTAGGGAAGACTCTGAAAAAAATTAGAGAGTCTCTTTACAAGTTTTACTGTGAACAAGCAATAAAACTATAGGAGTTATGAATCACTCAAGAAAATATGCTAAACATCCGGATTTTGGCGATGTTTCCAAAAAACGGATACCAGTTTTTGTGCTTCTAGATTTTTTTCTGGAAATCGCATGGGACATTGAGTCTAACTGTTAGTGTCAGTCCATAGTGAATAGGGTTAAGAAGCATTATTCATTTTTTCGAGTGTTTAACATATTTGGTGTGTTTCTAAAGCAGTTTTTTCTGAAAATTTAATAATCGGGATTTTTTATTTCATTTTTAGTTACAAATTGAATATCCATTATCAAAAGAAAAATTATTTAATCAGGTTTGAAAGAGTTAATATCACAGAGGAAGAGTAGAGTAAATAGGGTCGAAGTTGCGTAACAGATGGGTTGTGTAATAGAAGTTTGGTTTCAAAAATAAGAAAAAAGAAAAGGAAAATCTGAAACGCTTTCATATTTTAAATACGCACTGAAGTGTTGTATATTAAGAGTATCATAATCCATATATCAGCCCTACTTGTCTTTCTTGGGGGGCTTTTATTACGTTGGAAAGTGCATCGCAATCTATATGCAGGCCCTATTTGTCTTCTTTGTTACATTACGTTAGAAAGTGCACCGTAATCCATGTCTGTGCCGTATTTGTCTTCCTTGTTCCGTAAAACACTTCTTTGCAACTGAAATCTATATTGAAATTGCTTATGAAAACTGTTTTAGAATCTGTCAGACATATTCTAACTAAACTTCACCTTTATAATAAACAGTAGGGTTTGAAATTTCTCGCCAAATAGATATTGCCAAGCTAAGTTCAGTTTTGGGGACTTACATTTTGGCGGCAACGTGGAAATAAATTGCCAGAAATGGCTAATCTTGGCGAATTTCAGCATTTCACTAACCTCGTTACTTCGACGGGTAAGACAAAATCTTGGTCAGAAATTAATAGCACTAAAGAGGTAATAAAAGTGCACAGATACCTTAATAACAAGGGAGAATTAAAAGAACATGTATATAAGTGTGACTCTAATATGGAGACTTAAGTGCATTTGTATAGTATACTGCGAATCAGGACTCGAAATAAAATTTTAAAGCTGGCAGCAAAAAATGCTGTGAGCTTTTATAGCAGCAATAACCATTCAGGTACACGGCAAAATCTTAAATTTTCGTACTTTTGTAAGAACGGTAAATGGCAGTTGCAGTTTTTTCGCTTAACATTCACAAAATTTAACCAATAATTCAATGAGAAAAACCCCTTCACTTTTCTTGCAGCCATTCTAAAATTTTATATTTAACCTTAAAATACATCTGAGATTGGAAGAAACGCTCAAAATAATGAAGTTTTTAAATACTCGCATCTAAACTTGACGCGAGAGCTGTCGATCATCGAGGCTATTTGGGCTAGGCTCACGCCATTTGTAGTTGTCGCCGAGATTTATTTCGAGCCCGGAAACGTTTTTAGAAAACTCCACCTTTTTCTTTTTCTTTTTTTTTTGGAGGGGGAGGGTAGTAAAGTAGGTGGGCAGGTAGTAAACCCTGAGAGGAGCTTTATTTTATTTTATTTTTATTTATTATTATTATTATTATTATTATTTTTTTTTTTTTTTTGCACACAGGCGCTGGGCATGGTTGGCGCGGCACTGGTATTGCAGAAAGATTATCAAATTAAAATTCACATTATAGTCTTGCTCTTTCCATCTTAAAATCTTCTTGGTTGTGTGAAGTGTGATAAGTAAGTATAAAATAAGGAATCTCTTTTTTTTTTCAAACTCTGTCATAAATAAAACATAAGCAAATAGTCTTGTGCACTCTCTGATCGCGATCCTTGCTCCACCCCTGATAGTTATTCTGACACTGCCATTAAAGTCAGTTGTGCATGTAATTTCACTTTCTAATATTTTACCAAGAGTCCCAAGTATAATGCTACGTGTAATCTAAGATAACGACTTAACAATGTTTTGGTTTACAGTAGAACAATGTACGTATGTTTTTGACTAAGTATTTTACTTTATTTTGGTCTAACAGCAGTTTTTCTTTTTTTTTTTTTTTTTGGCGTGTGTGTGTGTTCTAATATTTAAAATACTTATTTTGCGCCGGTTTTCCACAAATATCCTCCTACACGCCCCCCCCCCTCTCCCGAAAAAAAATCCTGCGTACGCCACTGATTAGTTAGTCACAAGGTGTGGGGTCTTGTCATCTTGCTCTTGTCTTAGTTCATAAAAGTATTTGCTGTGGTTTGTTGGGGGGCGGGTAGACAGCGCAGCCGTTGCTTGGTGTTTTCTCCAGTACCCACGGAAGAGACTCGATAGAAGTGAATATGCAAATTCCAGGAAGAATGACAGGAACTGGACTGTCTTGTAGGGAAAAAAAAGAATGTGATCATTTCGAGAGTGGCACTTGCTGACTTGTTAGGCTATCGCGATCGCTAGTATAGTTATTCTGCTTTTAGTCTGTGTGCAGTGCACTTATTTTTATTTTTATTTTTTCCCTGCGAACATCATGAAAAGGAACAAATTTCTTCAACAGAAATTATTCAATTTCGGATGTGGTAATTAATAAATTTGCAAACAGTCGAACTTAAAGAAAAATTAAATTAGTTTTATAAATTATTTCAAGTACTCCAAAATCTTTTTGGTTTTAAATCACTTCATATGGTATGTAATTTATTAGTAATATTCGAAATGTGTTTTTAGTTCTGATTCAGTTTATGTTTTAATAATATGCTAATACTAGCAGCATGGCCCGGCGTTGCCCGTGCAATGGAAGGGAAATGCCCATTGACCTTATATATAGATTGTAAAGGGAAGGAATGTGAATCCTCAAGCTTCAATGATAAAAAAAGGACATGGGACTTCCAGCTGCAACGAAAAAAAAATGAAGTAGGCACCTGATAGCGTACAGAGGTTACTGAGAATTAGACGTGGCTAGGCTTGAATGTGAATCCTACCGCTACAATTATAAAAAAAGGACATTGGACTTCCCGCTGCAACAACAACAAAAAAAGAACCCGGCACCTGATAGCTTATAGAGATTACCGGGAATTGGACGTGGCTAGGCTTCTCCCCTTCTACCTGTCTGTGTTCTGACAGTCTTTTATCGCTAATACCTAAGCAACTACTAAAAACAAATAGAATCCAGTCGTCGGTATGAGATTGAAAAGGGAAGGAATGTGAATCCCTCCGCTGCAATGATGAAAAAAAAAGCTACACGGGACTTCCCGCAGCAACGCAAAAAAAAAAAAAAAAAAAAAAAAAAATGAACAGTGGACTTGCCAGCGTACAGAGATTCACGAGAATTGGACGTTGCTAGGTTTCTCTCCTTCTACCTGTTATGTTCTAATAGTCATTTATCACTAATACCTGCGCACCTCATAAACTAATTATTTTTTATTTCAAATCCAGTAAGAATCACTGGAGGCAAATCATTGGGCATATATACAGTAGACAAGAACTTAAATAATGATAGATGAATTAAAAATCCAGGTTTTTATAATTATTTTATTAAAAATCCAGGTTTGTTTACATGTAATGTTCGCAGTGGGTTTAATTTATTTATAAATATTTTATGAGGCTCTAATTATTTAGTAACTATCTTCTCGAGGAATTGATAATCCGTGTAAAATACTATCTTCAAATTCTTCAGGAGTCATACTTCCTAATGCAACGATTTCAAATAAATCCCGCATGTTTATTTCTGACGGATTCGCCTTTTAAATGCTAGAACGACCTTGAGAACGTAAACCATAAATGAAAAAAAGAACACCGTCAGTTGTCTTGGCAACGCTTCATCCCCTCACACCCATAGACACACAGGACACAGGACGAAAGGGGGAGAAATTTGCTGTTTCTTCAATCACGGAAGGAAATTTTAACCTGCGATGTTTTCAGAAAAAAAAAATCATATAAAAAAAAAACTAATAAACATTTCCGCACGGTTCAAAGTTTAAAAGAGGGAGAAATAAATGTTCAATCAGCGGTAAAAAGATGGAAAATTTTTGCCCATTACGTTTTTCGATGCGACAGTTTAAAAATAGCATATTTTTAAAAGCAGTACATTTTCTTCGAAACAGTATTTCTTTAAAAAAATTCCCAAAAATCGGCAAATGTAAGTACGATTTTGTAACAAATTGTATTTGAAAAAGAAAACTCTAATTTCCGATGATATAAAAAATATAATATTCGGACAGAAATTTAGCTCGCGATAACGTAAAATGCGAGAAAAATGGCCAAAAACGTTACAAAACATAAAATAACTCAAAAACTATTAATCCGATTAATTTCATTTTTACGGCATTAGCTTTCTCTTGTTCTATTTAGTCAGTGTGCCAAATTTGGTCCAGATCCGTCGAAATGTCTGGACGTGTATAGCGAACAAACAAACAAACTCTTCTCTTTTATATACACTCATGTCCATAAATTAAGGATAATGAAGTTCAGGCAAAGAAAGAGAAAGAAGCAAAACAAATTTGACTTATTTGTAAAGTCTATTTATTAAACAAAAAGTAAAGAGCAAAAAAGATGCTATATGTTTGACATAATTAATAAAAATTGCAAGTTTTACTCCCTTGACCAAATTTCAAAAAAGAACCTATTTACAAAAAACAGTATAACATGGTTAGTAGGATGGTTAATACGGAGTATGTCTCCCGGACGATGCAATACAGGCCTGACAACGCCTAGGCATGCTGAGTAATGATCAATCTGATCTTGGGGAATATTACACCACTCATCAAGCAATGTACTCCGAAGTTCCGGTAGACAGGTGGGAGGGGGTTGACGGGCTGCAATTCGTCGGCCAAGCATATCCCACACATGCTCTATTGGATTCAAGTCCGGTGAGTATGCTGGCCAATGCATACGGGTGATATCCTCCGATTGAAGGCATTCGTCTACAATGTTTGCACGGTGAGGACGGGCGTTGTCATCCATAAACACAAATTCAGCACCCATGGCGCCCCGAAACAAACGTACATGTTGTTCCAGAATGACATCCCGATAGATGTGGCCTGTCATCGTTACACTCTGAACATGCAGGTCAGTTCTGGAACCAAGAATAATTCCTCCCCAAAGGAGCCATCCTGCACCACCGTAACGGTGTCTTTCAATGGTGTTCTCTTGGTGGTAACGGGTACCTGGCGCTCTCCAGATGAATGTCCGGCGAGAATCAGACTCCAAACTCAACCTGGACTCGTCGGAAAACATCACACAAGACCACTGTTGCGGTGTCCACAATGCATGCTCTCTACTCCAGGTTAATCGCAGGCGACAGTGAGTTGCGGTAAGTGGAACACATACAGGCCTACGAGCATATAGACCAATGTGCCCTAAGCGTCTGTACACGGTCTGCCTTGAAACTGTCGTACCGGTAGCTGAAGAGAGCTGACGAGACAGGTCTGATGCTGTACTCCGTCTGTTTCTTTTGGCAGTAACTGCCAAATAGCGGTCCTCATTCGGCGTTGTAACTCGGGGGCGACCTGTGCTGTAACGTCTACTCACATTACCATCATCTTGGAATCGTTGCCAAAGCCTGGAGATGACACTCTGGGCGATTCCAAGTTCCTCGGATACTTCCAGCTGGGTACGTCCACATTCCAGTCGTCCGATAATTCTGCCACGTAAAACATCATCCAAATGCCTCCTTTGTGCCATAACTATGCGGTTTTTGCACTGAAAGGCTTTCACAGCGCTTGTGTACAATTTTACTTCTTTGCCACCATTCCTTATATACCCCTCTCTTACACTCTCGTCATTCTGACGTACCATCCACGCCATCTGGTGGTTTCCTGTAATTTGCATATTCTTCTTCAAGATGTGTGTGATCATTCCACAGGTGAAATTTTTATTTTAGAGATCAATTTCTGTGTGATTCTGAATTATCCTTAATTTATGGACATGAGTGTATATAGAAGATACAGCCGTTTTTAATAAGGGGGGGGGATTGCTTTTTTATATCTTTTTCAGATTTTGAATTAAAGTAGTACTCAATTTGACTTTCTTTTTAAAAACTATGAATTTTTCTTAAGCGATTTTAACAAATAAATAAAGTTATTTCAAGTATAAATTTGGCCAGAATGTCGCTAGAAAATTTCAATTTATAGTTATTTATACCAGTCAATAACTTATACTTTGAACACACCCACATATTTCTTTTTAAACAGAATAGATTAATTTAGCAATTTTTTAAATTTTTTATTAAATTTTAATGTTCTTATATTTGTAATTTTTTTTAATTAATCAAGAGTATTGTTTAAAATACATTTTTGAATACTGGTGATAACAGAGTGAAATTTATGAAATTAGTATCTCAGTTTTGAGTATGGTTATTATATATTTATTTTTATTTATCACGATTATTGTTTAAAGTATGTATGTAAATCTCGGGAGGGGGGGAGTGATATTTATAGCGATAATACTTGTCTTGAGCATTTGTACATTTATTTTATTTTATTTTTTAAGAGTGTTTAAAATATATTTCAAAATAGTGGTAGTAACAAAAAGTGAAATTTACGTAATGAATACTGTAATTTGTAATTTTTTGTTTTTTTTTTTTTTCTTTTTTTCATTCAGTCAGGTCTTTAAAGCATATTTTTAAATATCGAACTAAGAGTCAGATTTCTAGCATTAATATGTCTTGAATAGTTTTATATTTGTTTTTATAGTAGTGAGGCGTTTCGTTTAAAAAATATTTGAAAATGAAATTTATAATTTTTTTAATGGTTCAGGAATATTCTTTAAAGCCTGCTTGTGAATATCGAACAAAAAGTGAGTAAAATTCATAGAGCCAATATTTTATGTCTTGAACATTTTCATAATTTTATATTAGTGGGGAGTATCGTGTTATACTTTAAAGCAGATATGGGCATATACGTTGTGGGCCGAACTTTAGGATGTAAGCGAAGTCGCGGACCATATAATTCGGATTTTGAATGGCTGATATGGGTTTATACAGGGTTTTGCTATGTTCCGCGGGCCTGATCAAAAGCCGTGGCGGGCCGCATCCGGCCAGCTGACCGGGAGGTTGACTATATGTGCTTTAAAGCCTAGTTAAATATTGAACGAAGAGTAAGATTTTTAGCAACAATACTTTTTAATTTTTTGGTCTTGAGGTTTTTACGTCTTGAATAGTTTCATGATTTATATTAGTTTGGATTATCGTTTTATTCTTTATCAATTACATTTCAAAATACAGATAATAACAAAAAGTGGATTTTGAAGATACATATTAATAGTTTAGTTTGCAAATATTTATAAATAGTTTTCATATTAATCGCGAGTATTGTTTAGAACAGGGTTTAATTACACCAAATACGAGGTATATTCTAATGCATAAGGGATTTAATTATTTCTAAATGCCTTAAACCTTCATATGTTTACAAAATTAAGTTACGAAAACTTAAAAGATTTGAGTTTTGCAATATTTGTTGAAATAGAGATCTTAATAAGAAATTCGGTATTTACTGACTTTTCCTTATTTTTTATTTTTATTCGTGCATTCTCATGGTTAGGATTTTTAGACAAGCTAGTCAAAGCCGTACGCAGAGGGGTGGGCCAGGGGTCCGGTCCTCCCCATCCCTCCCGAAATTTCGATTTTTGTTAACAAAATAATAATGATGACGCCTTTTTGTAAAAAAAATTCTGCCTTTTCCGCCGTTTGGTCCCTCCCCGACTTTTTTTTTTTTTTTTTTTTTTTTTTTTCTGGGTACGGCCCTGAAACTTGTAAAATTTTCCTGTTTTAATATTTTCCCAATATGAATTTCTGTTTAATAAAACTACTTTATTTAATTCCTCTGAATTATGAATTTAAAGATTATTTTTTTATTCAAGTAGCATGAATCTAAAAACAGATTTCTTGATATAGAAATGCATAACTAAATAATGCTTTCATGAAAGAAGATGCTTTTATAAAAGTATTGAAAAAACAGAAAATGATAACTACATTCGTATGTAAATGCATTGTAGACGATGACTTGCAAACAATTATTTAGAAAAAAGAGGGGGGGGGGAGAAAACCAAGTAAGTGGTTTTCTTGTTTTTTTTTTTTGTTGTTGTTGTTGTTTTTTAAGAATAATACTAGGGGCCAAGGCCCCCAGACTCGCTACGCTCGCTTTTCGTATGAGGCATTCGGCCCCTAATAAGGCTTATTCGTAAAAAAAGACATAATTTCAACAGACAAAACCCGAAGATTGGATCAGATAGAATGTTACTGAGCTGCACATTGCTTGGCTCTTGCATGTTCATTGGTACATAAAAATTTAAACTTCACACTACATTAGACCCCCATAACACGGAAGATATTTTGTTATGGGAATCCGTGTTGTACGGGTCTTGAGCTATACTCCACCTGGAGTGCGGACTCCGCTTATAATCGCTGGAAAAATTATTTGCACTCCTCAGAAACACAATGATATTTAATGTTGATATTCAAAAGTTATATTTATTAGGAGCAAAAGCGTAATAAAATCAGAACATCTGTTGCAGCTGTATTTTTAATAATGTAAAACCTATTGGACACACCTTGCGAATTTGCCACCCATGGCGATTTTTCATTATTTGGCGACTTGCCTACATGTAAAGTTAATAAAAGCTACGAAACAGATAGAGTAGCCTGCCACCAATGGCGACTTTTCATTATTTGACGATTTACACATGCTCAGAACCTATATTTACTGTTCATTTAAGGTTACCGGAAAACCGTTATCCATATTGTCATTTACATAAAGTTTATGGTGTTTATTAGTGATTATTTCTTTATCGGTAAAATTTTGAGCCTTTCATTATTCCTTGTTTTTCCTTTACTTAAGCTGTTTTAAAAACAGTACAGACATTTTCTAATCATGAGTCAAAGGAATTCGAAAAAACAGAAATTCAAACTTCCAAAGAATGTAGCAGATCCAAAATCTCTACCGGATACTAAGTCTCCCACAGTTCCAAAGCGTCCAGTAACTCTTACGCAGGAGTTGTCACCATCGAACTCAACGCCAGTACCAGCCTTTAATAAATCTTATTCAACAGAGCAGAAGGAAAAGGAGTGCAACTTATTTACGGATTCTCTACTTATAGAAGTGATTGAAAAAGTAGGCTATCAAAAATCACAAGTAAATGAAACGCAAGCACAGGAAAAGGTTGAAACAATTTTGGACAAGCAAAATGTCGAGATACCGGAGGAAGCAACAACACATTATTCTATTTCCACGGGCATTAACTTGCAGGCTCACCGCAACGAAACAACTACAATAGACAATCCAACAGATGACTTTCCACCACTTCCAGCAACAGAAGAATGTGATTCACGTAATACAGATTTCACGATGGCCTAAAGATTCAGCAGAAAATATTGTTGGCGACATTGATATAATTACAGAGATAGAAGACTTAATATCCAAAGCCCAAATTTCAGACGATCTAAACTCAAAGTTGTTGAATAAAATCTACAACTTACGATCAAAAGTAATAATCCTGCAAACAAAAAACTTAGCTCTGCAAACAGAGATAAATGTGCTCAAAAGTAGTCATAACACTTCGAATGCCCATGAAAATAAAATAACAAACGAGAATACTAAGAGCAAATCGTACGCATCAGTAATAAGCTCAGAAGTTCAAGATCCAGAGATGATATTAATTAAACCTAAAGAAAATTCGACAACCACTGAAACTATAAGAAGACAATTAAACACAATAAAAAACGTCAAGAAAGACATAGTCGAAGTGAGACAAACCAGAACAGGAAGCATACTGATAAAAGGTAATTGCAATGACACAACTAGAACATTGCTAAAAACTCTCGAATCAAATGAAGATTTGAAGAAAATAACAGAAATACAGTTAAAAGGACCGATAATGCAAAAAATTATGCTGTTTGATACACCTTTAGAAAGTACAATCGAAGATGTCAAAGAATCCATTTCCAGACAGTGTAAAATTAGCGAAGAACACGTTACAGTAATTAAGTCATTTGGAGGAAGAAGGAATAATAAACACTACATACTCAATTTACCGAAGTCGTCAGTATCTAAAATTCTTCAAGATAAAAACAGAACTTGCTTAATAAATTTCAAGACATGCCATTTTCAAAAATGTATTGAAATTAAGCGCTGTTTCCACTGTCAGGCATACGGACATGAAGCAAGAAATTGTAAAGAAAAAAACACCAAACCTATTTGTGGAAAATGCAGTGGTAGCCATGCAACGCAATCTTGTAACGTAAACTCCTTTCACTGCATCAATTGCCATGAAGAAAACAAGTGTAAGAGAACTCGCTACGATACGGACCACCCAGACCTACAGCCGTGGTTGCCTTATTTTCCAGTTACATTTTCAACGTGCAAAGGAAACAAACAGAAGTTAACTTACTTTTACTACTCTCTTTTTCTTTAAACTTACCTTTAATAACTTAAAATGAAAGTAGCACAAATTAATCTCCAAAATAACAAAGCACAAACAGCTCATTTAATACAACACCTAATCGAAAATGAGTACTCAATAGCTTTAATTCAAGATGCATATATTTTTAACAATAGGCCATATGGTTTGCCATTATCTTTAACAAGCTATTCTTCACTTAGAAATACAGCAATAGTTATTATATTTGATCAAAATATAATACACTCTCTATCTCTAAAATCTAATAACACCGTTTTTGTAGACATATCAATTAATGACGAAATACTTTCTTTTGGTAGTATATATAGCCCGCCCTCTTCAAACTTCATAGATGATTTAACGGAATGGGAATCACTGCCGCGAATAAGCAAAGAAGTTTTAATAGTTGGAGATTTCAATGCTCACAGTCCATTATGGGGTCCTTCTCGGGAAAATGACAGAGGTAAACTTTTAATAAGGCAAATAGGGCATTTGCGACTTATCATCTTAAACAATCCTCACAGCCGTCCAACTTATGAGCATACAATATGCTACGGCTGGCCAGACGTCACGCTGGCTTCTTTTTTTAATAAGGTTTTCTCCTGGCAAGAATCAAAAGATTTAGACTTTGCAGATCATAGGTTGATAACTGTAATACTTGACAAATTAATTCCAACATTGCAAAAAAGACGCTTTAAAACAAATACCCCATTACTCCAAAAATTTATAAAAAATTTACAAAAAAATAAATCTTTCAAAAAGGATCAATTCTTAGAATGTAAAACAGTAGAAGAATTCGATAGTTACTACAATGAAATACTAGAGATAATAACAAAGGAACTAAATGAAAATCTAAAAAAGAAATCTGCCTTTAAAAAACCAACTATATATTGGTGGGCAAATAAGCTGCGAATACTTAGAAACCAACTAAAAGCCCTCTATAGGAAACACAAAAATCAAAACAATGCTACAGTAACTCAAAATTATTTAAGGAAAAGAGCAGAATATAAGAGAGAGATCCTAACAGCAAAATCACAATCATGGACAGCTTTTTGTAAGAAAGCTGCCAGTCTATTTGGGACACATTATAAAATAGGATTTAAAAAATATTTAATAGGTAATTTTGAACCATACCTGGCCACAAGGGAGAATCAAATAAGTTCAAAGTTTGACATTTTAAAAAACATGACAAACATAATATTTGGCCCTTCATTACAAACAGACGAAGTCCACACCATAATGAACGAAACCCCCTCCCCCTCCATTTAGAATATATGAAATTAAAAACGCAATTAATTCATTCAGAGTAAACAAAGCACCAGGCCCAGACAACATAGACCATAGAATAATTAGGATAATTTTTAATAAACATCCATCATTTTTGGTAAACTTGTACAATTCTTGCCTCCAGTTAAATTACTTTCCCAAAAAGTGGAAAACTGGAGAACTTGTATATTTCCTAAAACCTAATAAAGATCCGCTATCGCCTCAATCATACAGACCTATAACTTTGCTCCCTATATTTGGAAAAATATTAGAAAAGCTCATGCTAAATAGAACCGAATTTTTATTATCTCAAACAAACTTAATTAATCCAAACCAACATGGATTTGTCGCGGGAAAAAACACAGAAACAGCGATAAGACAAGTTACAGAAATAATCAAACACAATAAAGCAAATAAAATGTACACAGCAATAGTCTCAGTTGATTTCACAAAAGCATTTGATTCAATACCATGGAGGCAAATTAAAATACTTACATAACGAATTTATTTTATTCTTTCTTAACAGACAGATCATCACTCGTGGATTGGCAGCATCCTGAATACAAGCATTTTCATTCGCGAGGTTGCCCTCCCCTCAGGGTTCATGCCTTGGTCCATTTTTATGGAAAATCATGTTAAATTCTTTATTAATTGCATTTGACATTTCAGAGATATAACACTTGTGGCATTTGCAGGCGATTTACTAATAATAGGAGGAGGATCTTGAGAAATCAATCTATATAAATAAAATTAGACTTTTGTCTGTACATTTCTTGGAATTCAAAAATTTTGCGATTTCTATCCGTTTTAAGCACCCGGGAATCCGATGCGACCCTCAAAAAAAAAGTGTCTTTCTGTTATTCTGTCCGTGACGCTTTTTTTGTTTAAGCATCACGCAAAAACGACTGAAGCGAATGATATGAAATTTGGTGTCATGATAGGTGGTCACTCAACTTAAAACATAGGCGTCCAATTTTTAAAAAATTCTGATTGGATTTTGAGATTTTGCGAAAATCCTTTCAAACTGCGTAAATTTGTGTTCAAGCATCACGCAAAAACGACTGAAGCGAATGATATGAAATTGGGTGTCATGATAGGTGGCCACTCAACTTAAAACATAGGCGTCCAATTTTTAAAAAATTCTGATTGGATTTTGAGATTTTGCGAAAATCCTTTCAAACTGCGTAAATTTGTGTTCAGGCATCACGTAAAAAAGACTGAAGCGAATGATATGAAATTGAGTGACATGATAGGTGGTCACTCAACTTAAAACATAGGTGTCGAATTAAAAAAAAATCTTGATTAGATTTTGAAATTTTGCGAAAATCATTTCAAACTGCGTAAATTTGTGTTCGCACATCACGTAATAACTGCAAAGGTGAAAAAATGATATTTGGTGAAATGATAGGTGGTCACTCACCTTAAACTATAAGCATCTAATTAAAAAAAATCCATCAGATTTCGAGATTTTGTGAAAATCGTTTAAAACTGAGTGAATCTTTGTTCCCGTATTACGTAATAACGACTAAAGCGAATGATATAAAATTTGGTCACACGATAGATGGTTGCTCAACATAAACTATAGGAGTCCAATTTTTTAAACATTTTTATTAGATTTTGAGATTTTGTGAAAATTCTCTCAAAATACGTTTATATTTCTTCAAACATCACGTAATAACGACTAATACGAATGATACGAAATTGAGTGATATGATAGATAGTTGCTAATCTTAATTTATAGGCGTTGAATTTTAAAAATATTTTGCTTACATTTTGAGATTTTTCGAAAATCGTTTTAAAATGCTGAAAATTTGTTCCAGCATCACGAAATAAAGACTGCAGGGAATGAAACGAATTTGGGTGACATGATAGGTTGTTACTCAACTTAAATTCTAGGCTTCAAATTTAAATTTTGAGATTTTGCGAAAATTATTTCAATATGCGTAAATATTCGTTCGCGCATCACATAATTACGACTAAAGCGAATGAAATGATATTACTTAGTTACTCTCTAACCCATAATATTTTAACAATACATGAAAATTATAACTTCGCTTTCTTTACTTTGCTAACATACTACATCCATTCTGTGTACTCCTACAATGCTGACGAAAGTTCTTGCTTTTTGGAAATTTTCATTCACTAACCCGTCGACGACGGGTACTTCAGCTAGTTAGAAATAATAGTAAACAGAGCTCTAGAAAAAATCAATGCTTGTTCAATAAGCAATAATTTATCAATATCAAAATGCATATCAATAGCAACAGGAAAACCGAAACAACTTCAAAGACGACCATATTTTAAAATAGGAAATTCTGTAATCCCTTATGATACAGAATTTAAATATCTCGGTGTCATATTAGATAACAAACTATCATGGATTCTCCACTTAAAATATATAAATAACAAAATAGACAAAACGATCCAACAATTATTCAAATTTTCCTCATCAAACACAGGAATACCAAAACAGATCTTGAAAATATGGTATAAAGCCATTTTGGAAAGAATTATTGTCTATGCTTCATCTTGTTGGTACCCATATATAAACTGTAATGGAAAAAAAATTACTGGAATCAATACAGCGAAAATGCATTCTTTTAATAACCAGAGCCAGAGGCGGATCTACGGGGGGGGCTATAGGGGCTATAGCCCCCCCCCCATTGAAACTGAATTTAGACTAGATAGAATAGAGTTCTGATTCTTAGTTAAAAACTACGTGTCTAAAATCGGTTATTTTGAAATTTTAATTTACTTTTTTGATTTATTACTTAGCTTTTTAGACTTGACCTCAATCAATGGTTTTTAACCCTTTCGTTCCCAGGCTACAGGTATTTTCAAAACGAGTATCAAATTTCGGGCTAAGGAATCGCCCGAAATTTCGTCTTCTCCTTGAAACATTTCGGTTTCTTTTAAGGATGATCAATAACCTAGTTTTACCATATATACGTGATAGCGCAGAACAGCTAATTGTTTGAACGGGTTATGGCAAGTGCAAAGAACAGTGTTTGAGCGATGATGTCCATTCACCCCCTGCAAAGTCATAAAAAGGGGGAGCTAAAAATACATATAATTCGCTGTTAATATAAACAGTCTTTGCGCGCGCCTTGTGCGGTGCGCGTCTCGGATTCTGTACTGATGTGTACCTGATGTGGAATACCTTATGATAGATGTACACACAGACCTCAAAATACACATAGACTAGACACCGCTATGATTTCTCTGTGACTAAAGTGATCAGAAGCAGTGAGAGGGGCTGAGAGCTACCAGACGGTCCCGAAGACTGTTTACAAGTTCATGAACAAAAGATCGGTACTCTTTCGCTTTGTAGAAAGGGGAAAGCGCAGCACCCCCCCCCCTAAGGAAGAGGATTGAATTCGCCAATCGTCATCTTTGGGACCTCTTTGGCAGCTGACAGCTCCTCCTACAGCTCCCGATGATTTTAGTCACAACGAAAGCATAGGGGCCCTAGTAGCAAACGGTCATCGGTTCCTGAAATGCCGATGATCGGACAGGGAGGAAGCGCAGCGCGCGCCATGCAAGGTTCTTCATCGCGTCGGGGCGGGGCCGTCGTTATTAGCAACGGGCCTGCGTATGAGTTGCCATCACTAAAAATGAGTTTATCATTGAGGCCTGTTTTCCACCAGTGACAGTGTTCTATTTTTTATTCTAAGTATTATAATAATATAAATGTTATATTATTTTATTATTTTAAAACAATTTTTTATACTTTTGTCGTACTAAAGAACTTTAGATGTAGGTAATCGTTTTGTGAATCTTGCGCCATTTTCTTTCATGAAAATTTATCCTAAAATTCGAGCATTTTGCTCTGAATGTAAAGGTACGTGAACACTTTTATAATGTATTTAAAAATTCTAAAATTATGTATGTAAATCATGTTTAGTGAATAATTATTCATGTGTTATTTATAAATAAATTATTTTAATCAGAAATCGCGTATTACTTACTTGAGTAGTTTTTATTCTTGTAAATAAGCATCACGTTGTGATACTATTTAGACAATTTAATTTTGCCAGTTGAAAATGTTATTTATCAGTTATACATGCCTTGATTATGTGATTCAGACTTACATCTGGTACAGTGCAGAAATACAGTAAATTATAAATTATTGATTTTTGCCCGTTTATACAGAAACTTCAAATGTAGTTAATATTTTGTACAAGCGTTCATTATGCTTGCTCAATTCCAAAGTTCCATTGAGAAAGCGACAAAAGAATAATATATACTACATGAAATTTCTTTATTAAAGAATAATTAATTCAGGGATCGCGCTATAGAGCGTATTTTATCAATTTTCTCCAATATACAGGATATCCCGAAAACACTGAAATGCGCTTTAATACATCATTTGTTAAAGATTAATCTTGAATTGTTTAAAATAACTTTGGAAATACGACTACGTTCATGAAATATTCATTATAAACATGTCTTGTGTATTTAGTTATTTTAAAGTATATTAAATATCCACTTGTGAAACTAAAATAAGCAATCGTGAATCATGAGAGTAAGCGCTACTTTGTTTTTCCTTCAAATTATTGGGTTGGCAACAAAGTAATTGCGTTTTCTTGTATAAAATTCAAGCAAATAAGTTTTCAACAAGTTTTTAATTACAGGTAAGCTGTGCCTGAACATACGATTCATATTTGTTACATTTTAAAGTAAGAATTTCACTGGCAGTATTTTTTTTCGTCCATAAAAGATGGCCACCCTCCCCCTTTTTTCGCTTCTATCCTCCTTAGAGGACAATATTTAAAATGTCCTGAAATTAATTTTTAGGTATTCGTGACTGCTGCATTTTACAGAAAGAATTTCACGGATATCTCTATTTTTATTTGAGATCACGCGGGATATGTGAAAAGAACTTTTTGGCCCCTTACCCCCTTAAGACTACGAATTTTGCAAAATTCTCTCTGTTCTAGCACCTATGTTGAAGAACTCACGTACGTGCCAAATTTCGCATAATTAACTTCAGTAGTTTTGGCCAGGCGAAATATTGACATACGGAAAAACGCAATTACTTTGTTGCCAACCCAATATATGCATCTATTTTCTTTATGTCAATATGTATCATAGTAAACAAATTAATCATGAGTTCGTATGATTGTTCGTTGAATTAGTAACACAATTACTACTTAAAACTATATTAAATAACGTTTGAAAGCACTGGGAAGGTTAAGAAATGCCTGATGTATACGTGAAGACTCGAGCATTCGTAGGCCTCTTTGGATGGCTCATCAAAATACACGCGCAGGCCCGTTACTAATTGCGAAGGCCCCGGTGGGGGCTCTTATCTCGGAATGTGCTCGGGCATGTCCTCTCCCGAATAGTAGGGTTGGATCATCGGCAAGGGGGGAAAATTGGGCGTAGAGCCGTTGTAAAGCCGATGCGATTGGGGTTATATTCATCTCGGAAGAGCAAACACCCTGCAACTTAGGATGTGAAGCCTATGACCTTTGCTAAAATTTTAAACTGAACAATCGATAAAAATTGGGGTATATCCCAGCTAGATAAAATTTTTTAAGCGTAAAAAAAGCAAATTCGAACTTTTTCCTCTTCTCTTTGAATTTTAATGCTGCCATCTGAACTTCATTTTTAAAGCTTCCGAGACTTGGTTTCGAACTGGGGAGCTAAGGCTTGGTAGCCGGGCATTCTAACCACTAGATGGGGGGGTCTGACTCGTTATTGGCGAGACTAAAATTTGAAGTGATTGTTGTTTCAAGTTCGGAATTGGAATATTTAAGTTTCTAATTAAATAAAACTAGACTTTTCCTGTACACTACTCAAAATAAAAAGATTTTGCAATTTCTATCCGTTTGAAGCATTTGGGACCTGTGTACGGCCGTAAAAAAAAAAAAAAAAAAAAAAAAAAAAAAAAAAAAAAAGTTTTTCTGTTTTAAAAATATTCATTATAATGAATATTTTAAAAATCTCTCTATAGATTGAGATTTTTCGAAGATTGTTCCAAACTGAGTAAATTTTTGTTCGCACATCAAGTAAAAGTGACTAAAGCTAAAGGAATGAAATTTACTGACATGATAGGCAATCACTCACCTTAAGCTATAATCGTCGGATTTAAAAACAAAAATTAGATTTTGAGATTTTTTCTGAAAATCGTTTTAAACTGCGTAAATTTTTGTCGGCGCATCACATACGACTTAAGTGAATAAAGCAAAATTTAGTGACACGATAGGTGGTCGTACAACTTAAACTATGCCCCTAAAGTTTAAAATTTGGATTAGATTTTGAGATTTTGTGAAAACTGTTCAAACTGCTTAAATCCCAGCTAGAAAATGTTTGCACTTCTTGTGCAGAAAATTTGCATATAAAGTGAATATTTTGAATACTTTGAAAAGTATACACTTTTTGTGCACAATTTTTGACAATATAAAATATTCACTTTTTGGTATGCATAAAAACTGTATATAATTTGCACAAAAAGTGTATGCTTTCAAAATATTAAAAAATATCCACTTTTTATGCACAAATTATACACAATCTATACTTTTTTTGCAAAAAAAGTGAAGACATTTTTAGCTGGGTATATTCATCTCGGAAGAGCAAACGCCTTGCAACTTAGGATGTGAAGCCTATGACCTTTGGTGAAACTTTTAAACTGAGCAATCAATAAAAATTGGCACATATATCGTTGATTTGCATATTAGCTTGTTTATTTCTTTTATTGTATCAATTAATTCATGTACTTTCATATGCATATATAATTTTATAACTAAATATCCTTTTCTTCAAGGCTGTTCTAGGGAAGAATGCAAGTTTTTGAATGAAATGTCATTTAAAATTTACACAAAGGAAAACTTCTTATATATATATAGATATATATATGTAATGTATAAAAAGGTAATTTGGGTTTTACTAGTTTGGGTATTGTTCAAGCGGGTACTTTCACTGTAAGTTTTACTTTCCTGTCATACTTGCCACGCGCGCTCTGGAGCTATGTTTTATTTATTTTGTTATTTGCCAGACATCAGGCCGTCGATTCTGAGTTCTTTAGATGTACACGTGTCCCCACGCCCTTGTAGCCCCGGATGGGGGTCATGTTTGTAAATGTGTGTGGTTCGATCAGAGATAAGAGAGAGGAGGAGTTGTGTCTTCGCAGACCACGTGGTGTGGTAAGCGTAAATACTCCCGCACATCGAAAATCGGGGGACTTCTGCCACTGGAACTGCTTCATGAGTCCACGCTGATTCTTGTACCCGTCTCCCCTCCCCTCTTCTCATTCTAAATTGTAACTTAATTGTAATGTTCAATAAACCATATTACCTGCCTTAACTCTGAAGCCTACTTGAAATATCTGACGTCTCAAATAGTCGACAGGATGATTGCCTGTGTGCAAATTAAAAAATTTAAATTGTAAAAAAAAAAAAATTTAACGCTCAAAAGTCCGGGAGACGGGTTCATCGCCCATCGTTCGCAGGAGATGCAGCGCGCCTCTTCACCGTCCAGCCGATGGCCTACTCCTCGAGTCCGCTCTCCACCGGCCAACTTCGTCGAGCCCTGCTCTGGGAGATTTCAACACCGACTGCAGATATCTGGACTTCTCGTTCCCTGCTTTGATGAAACTACTTTCGCCTGACCTCCCATCGAATCCTCCCATGAAGCCCATCGAAATCCAGAAATCCGTGTCTCCTTTTTTATTTATTTTTTTCTTCACACGTCCATTGTTATTTTGAAAATGGACGGAGTTTCACTGCTTTCGTTGCCCCCTAAACTGGGCCTCCCCTTACGAGAAGTGTGTGCAACTGGTGAATTATTTCCCCCTTTTCTCCGTGCTGAATATTTTTGTTTTTGTGCGTATAACTTGACCGAAACTCCTCCTGCCTGCATTGAACTTGTGAGAGAAGATATTTTTTTTTGAGTGTGTTTTGTTTATTGTTGAAGAATGACGATTTCGACTTGTGGATATTGATTAAGTGAAGTACGTATATTTTCAGAGTTGAAGTGAACATTAGAGCATTATATTTAAATGGTTATTAATTGTGTGTGTGTTATTTTAGTGTTGATGAAAAAAAAAATTGATATATCTGCATTCTTTTCCCCATTAGTATAGTATTTTCATTAAGGTAAGATTTTGTAAATTTATTGCAGTATTATTATTAATGTTGCTAAATAAAATTTCTGAATGCATTTATTAAATGCTTCTCCGTTCAGGTAAAAATTTAGAAAAAAATTTCAGCATGTCGTTAGATGGTAAAGAAAATACACAAACTATTGCCACTATGTCCCTGCAAAAAAGTGATGAGTTTATTGCCCCCTTTAATTTTGAAGATAATATGAGTTTTGAGAGTTGGATCGCATAATACGAACGGTGTTGCTTACAACAAAATAAAGATGAAGATTGGAAATTTCAAAATATAGGAAAATTTCTTAAGGGGTCTGCCTTAACAACATACATAAATATATTTCATGTACCGTGTTTACTTTCATGGATTTTACAAATTTAAAACTAGAAAAAATTTCGAATCTTATAACTTATTTTCATGAAAAATTAGAAATTGGTAGAAAATTGGGGCTACCTAATAATATAATATTAGAAGGATTGACCAATGGTCTTCCTAGTAATGTGAGAGCTCTTTTAACCCTGCAACCACCCAGTAGTGCCACCGAGTGGCTTAAGGTAGCGTCAAAATTAATTAAAATTCACGAACCGCCCCAACAGGCAAGCTTTACCTCCTCGCCCAATAATGCACAAAATCCTAGTTACTTCACACCCAAGCTTCGGAATTTTAGACCCTACCATGCTCCTGTTTATAACCGACCAAATTGGCGTCAGCCAATTCATAATTCAACCCAAGGGCGAACCCAAATAAATAATTGGCCCCGTTTTCGACCCCTATCTCAAAGTCTTCAAAGTTTACACCACCAAAATAATGTCAATTACCAAGAAAGCACACTACCTAGAACTCCATGTAGAAAATGTGAGGGGCTAGGGATAAGCAATGCTTTCCATTGGACGTATACTTGTCCCTTTAAAAGTAACAACCAAATTGCGACAAACCCATATGCGACACCAATTATGACTCACCCGAATATGACTTCGAACACCACTATTTTAAATTCACAAAATAATGGTACTGAGACCTCGCGAGAAGAGAACTTATGACTATTTACTGTACCCGGGTACCTAAGGAAAAAATTAACTCAACCCAAAATTGACAATTTTGAATTTTTAAGTGTTCCCTGTGTCATAGACACTGGTTCTACACTCTCTGTCTTGCCGCAAAGTTTTGTTGGACGATATAATTTAGAAGTACAGAGAGTCTCGCCTTTAAATGTTACTCAGGCAGATGGACTGCTGATACTTGATACAGTGTGTTATGTTAATTTAGAAATTGGAAACATTACTCAGTGTGTAAAATTTTTTATAGTATATTCAAGCCTGCCATATGCCATATTGGGTTTACCAGAGTGTAAAAAGTTTTGTTTATGTATTGATTGTGTGAATTTATGTGTTTTTCAAAATAATGTTAGATTACCTTTATACAATTATGATGCCTTACCTATGTCTCTACATTTAAATCAACCCAGTTCTTCAACCGATAGCAAAGCCTCTGAGGAAAGCGTTCCCCCTCAGACTGTTTATAAAGCTATCAATCCAAAATTAGAGGAATTATTAAATAAATATGAGAAAATCTTTGCAAAAAATAAATATGATATTGGTCGTATTAATGTAGAACCTCAACGTATAAATTTAACTTCTGACTTACCTGTTTGCCTCAGGCCTTATCGAACCTCTTCTAAAGAGGAAGACGAAATTAATTCTCAGATTGAACAATTATTAAAAGCTGGTTTAATTAAGGAAAGCAATAGCCCCTATGCTGCACCCGTCACTTTAGCGTATAAACGCGACGAGGGTACCAAAACTAGACTGTGTGTGGATTATCGTAAATTAAATAATATAGTAAAAAATGATGCCGAGCCTTTGCCACGTATTGACAGCTTATTAGATAAACTAAGTGGGGCGAAAATATTCTCAACTCTTGATTTGGCTTCTGGATTTTGGCATGTGCCCATCCACCCTCAAGATACTGAAAAACTAGCCTTTGTAACTAATACAGGTCTCTATACGTTCCAGGTCTTGCCATTTGGCATTAAGACAGGGCCTGCTATATTTAACAGAGTCATGAGAAGAATATTAAATAAATATAAAATTAAATTTGCCTATAATTATTTTGATGACATAATGGTTTTTTCTTCTTCTATGGAAGAACATATGCAGCATTTAGAAACTATTTTCCAAATTTGTTTGCAGGAAAATATTAAATTGAAATTATCTAAATGTAACTTTGCTAAGGACACTATAAAATTTTTGGGGTATGAGGTTAAACAAGGTCAAATTACTCCAGATAATGCTAATATTGAAATTATCAAAAATTTGAAGCCACGTACTAACGTAAAGGAACTACAGAGGTTTCTTGGTTCTGTAAATGTTTATAACAGATTTATTGATCGGTATGCAAAATTAAGACGTCCTTTAAATGATTTGTTAAAGAAAAACGCTAAATGGGATTGGTCAACAAACTGTGAGAAAAGTTTTGAAACCTTAAAAAATATTTTGATATCTAAACCTGTGTTACAATTATACGACGTTAAATTACCTATCCATGTATTTATTGATGCATCAAATTGTTCAGTTGGAGCTGTGTTGAAGCAGCCGGATGCCTCAGGTATCTTGCACCCGATTGCATATCATTCGAGATCGCTTCGATCATATGAAAAGAATTACACCATAACGGAATTAGAATGTTTGGCTATCGTTGATGCCCTTGATAAATTTTATCATTACCTTCACGGTCAAAAATTCGTCATTCATACTGACCACGCGGCATTGGTTTGGTTAAAAAATGTCAAAAATTTAAGAGGAAGATTATTCCGCTGGTCCCTTAAATTAAGTATGTTTGACTATGAAATAAAGTACCTAAAGGGCTCAACAAATGTCGAAGCTGATATGTTATCAAGGATTCCTCCTTCTCAACATCTCCAACTAATTCAACCTTCGGTTTTATTGTTAGATGCTGAAGAAATTAAAAATCAACAATTAGCAGAAAATATGCATGGTCCTAAATATAAAATCATTAATGATTTAATTACCATAAATAAGAAAGGATTCAAAAAAATAGTGGTGCCTATGAGCTTAAGAAAAACTTTAATGAAAAATGCACATGAAAATTTTGGCCATCCCGGTGTTCAAAAAATGTTAAGTATAATTTCACCTTCCTATTATTGGTCTCATATGACTCAAGATATTTCCATTTATGTTAAACATTGTTCGACTTGCCAATTTAACAAAAAACCTAAACAGAAGAAATTTGGTTTGTTACAGGCTGTACCTGCTACTGATAAACCCTTTGAATGTCTTTCTATTGATACTGTAGGAGGTTTCAACTATTACAATTCAACAAAAAAATATCTACATCTAATAATTGACCATGCTACAAGATATGTTTGGGCCTTTCCTTCGAAAAGTGTCACTACTGAAACCTATGTAAACTGTCTAAAACAAATATTCAACATTCAAGTTCCTCAAAAGATACTTAGTGATAGAAATGCAGCTTTTACTGCTTCGCGTTTTAAAAAATTCCCCAAGAACTACAATACTAAACAACTATTAACTTCAGCTCATCATCCACAGACAAATGGAAAAGTAGAGAGGGTAAATCAATCCATAGTTACTAGATTAAAATGTAAAGTTAACTCTTCACCTTCTAAAATTCCTTGGACTAAGTTACTAGAGCAGGTTATTAGTGAATATAATAACACACCTCATTCAATAACGAAGTTTACACCCATGTATTTAATGTTTGGAAAATTGCCATATGACTCACCTATTTCGGAAAATACCTATCCTCCTGTTGATGAAGCTCGAAAATTAGCAAAAGAAAGGACAATAGAATTTCATAATAAAAATAAAATTAGATATGACAATAAATTCATAGAAGCTAATTTCGAACCAGGAGATCTTGTAATTTATGAAGAATTTAACTACCCAAATACACGTAAATTATCTCCTACTTTTTCAGGTCCTTATTCAATTGTAAACAAATGTTCTTCAGTTACATTCGAAATTGATAAACCTAATTACCATACTAAGAAACCTACGGAAATAGTTCACTCTTCTAAATTAAGACCTTATTTCCCTCCTGACAAATTAAAGCTAGCCCACGAAGGTGATTAAATTTAATTAACAATAATTGATCCTTAAAAAAAAAAAAATAGAAAAATAGAAAAAGAAAAAAAAAATGTATTCAAAATTTCTAAGTGTTGAGTTTGGAACCCTGAATACTCGACATAAAGTCTATCGTCTATCCTTTTTTCTTTTATGCTTCTACCAACCTTTCTCTGTCACCCGCTTCTCTTAGTCATTGAAGAAGTCCCCAAGTCCGAGTGTGTGCGGTGTAAGTAAAACTGCACCTTTTTTCTTTGTATATTTTATAGATATTATGCAAACAATAAATGAAGCTAGACTTAGACTAGGCTGGGACTTCCTCTCAATAATCCCCCAGTTTTTCCCAACTGTCTATTGAGTCATTTCTTCCCCTTTTTTGGAAGCTATGAGGCAATGGCCAAGTTTTCTCTTTTATAGTTGACAATTTCTTCCTTTTTCGGGATCATTTGAACCCATTTTTGTTGTCATACTATGGAGAGTTTAAAGTTTGGGCAAACTTAAAATGCCTACAAGTGGTATTTACTATACCCCATACCGTCATACCTGTGTGACGGTACTGCTGTTTCACAGCTATGGTTTTCGAAATTTTCTACACACTACGCACATTTTTACTTTTTTTTTTATATTGCCTTTACATTAAATAAATTTACTCCATTTTGCCAACTGCATTTTGCCAACTATTTTGCCAAGTTATTTTCATTCCATTCACTTTATGCCATGCAAGCCAAAGCCATAAGTATTTGCCAAAGAAAATGAATGTCAGCCATGTTTATTCCATTTTGTTTAATTATATTACTATATTGTTGTACAGTATTATTGTATCCCACCTAGGTTGTAAATATTTTACTTGTGATATTTTGAAAAAAATTGTGCGCACTCATTGTTTTATTTTTATTGTAAGATTTTCGTACTATTGCATCATTATGTTTTGTCAAATTTTAGAAACTGCATCCTGTCTCTCAAGTATTGTACAACATAACTCCAGAATTCTAGCCAGAAAAATTTAAGGTGTCTAAACTTGAAAATTAGATTAGTTTGCAGTTTTAAGATTAGGTTGCAAGGACGTCTGACTCGCAAGTGAGAGACTGGCCACCTCAATGATATTGCTCGTCAGACTTCTTTTGCCGGCGAGGATATTGTAATGTATAAAAAGGTAATTTGGGTTTTACTAGTTTGGGTATTGTTCAAGCGGGTACTTTCACTGTAAGTTTTACTTTCCTGTCATACTTGCCACGCGCGCTCTGGAGCTATGTTTTATTTATTTTGTTATTTGCCAGACATCAGGCCGTCGATTCTGAGTTCTTTAGATGTACACGTGTCCCCACGCCCTTGTAGCCCCGGATGGGGGTCATGTTTGTAAATGTGTGTGGTTCGATCAGAGATAAGAGAGAGGAGGAGTTGTGTCTTCGCAGACCACGTGGTGTGGTAAGCGTAAATACTCCCGCACATCGAAAATCGGGGGACTTCTGCCACTGGAACTGCTTCATGAGTCCACGCTGATTCTTGTACCCGTCTCTCCTCCCCTCTTCTCATTCTAAATTGTAACTTAATTGTAATGTTCAATAAACCATATTACCTGCCTTAACTCTGAAGCTTACTTGAAATATCTGACGTCTCAAATATATTAATTTCGCACTTTTTCAGGAAACTTCCAGAATTTTTAGTCGCTGACAAATTTTGTTTTAAAAATATTCCTTGTCACCCCTCTTTGACAGAGATTGACTAAGGCAAGGTGCCCTTTTAGCTAGCACAAGATAGATACATACAGGAGAACACGACAAAGCTAAGAGCAGGAAGAGGACAACATGATTCAGCATTTTGTCGCCTGTCTTGTCTTCCCGCGTAATAGCTTAGCCAATCAGCAACCTTAAAACAAACATATGGTGTGCACATGATGCTCTTTGCACATTAATGAAGGAACGGAGATATCCAGCCGTTCAGCTACTTGGTAGAAAGACCGATATAAACCTGTTTGCTCGCTTTACCCTTCGCAATCTTGAAAGCGCCTATCAGATCTCAGTGTAAAGATTCGATCATCGGGAAAAGATGAACATACGAAAAATTAAGGATGATCAGAAATGATCAGGCGATGAATAGCCGATGCACCGATCATAGGCCTGGTAAAGCCCGAGCAAAGATTGCTGCTAGGGGGTTGTCTGGTCTACGGGTATTTTGAGGTCTGTGGATGTACATAGTGAGGGGATGGGGAGTGTAACATAGACATCAAGTGACTAGGAATCCCAAGTGGCTATCTTCTGTATCATTGTGAAAGGTTCTTTTGTTCCGCCATTTGGATTTTCAGGGATATTTTGAAAGAATAATATTATTATAGCTAATTTTCCTTACCTGGTTTTCGCACATTTACTGTTTATACAAAAGTACATCCGTTTTGAATGTTTAGGAATGGTGGAAGAATTTCTTGGAAGTACTGTAGTCCTATCTAAGCAGGCTTCAAAGTCTTAGCCCATTGAAATTGCTTTCGCCGCTTGGTCGTTCTTTTCGGGTGAAGCGCTAGTGTGATTCATTTGTTCTCTATTTAGCTCCGTTCGCGTGTAGAATTTAATTTAAATGCAAACATTATGGCCTCAAGAAAGCGGTCATTGAATCGTAATGTAGGTGATTATTTTATGAAAATTCCAAAAACTGATAATTTGTCTAGTGAGAGTGAAAGCGGAAATCATCAGGAAGAAATCATAAATGCCCAGCCCCAGAACAAGCTATTTCAAGGAGAACAGCACTCACAAAATACAGGGTGAATCTAAACTCTTGGGCAAAACTTTAAGGGGTGATAGGGCACACAATGAGGAATCGTAATCACATAGCAATCTGGGGTGAAACGCAGTTTTAACTTACCCGGTAATAATCACTTATGGAAAAGCATTGAAGTGTCCGTCTAATTTCTTAACCAAGTTTCATAAGCAATAGGCTCGTCTCCGAAAATTTCATCCATGAAATAAAATAAACTTTTTAAACTATCCATTTTAGCCTTCTGTTTTGAGAAAAATACATTAGTTTCTGACGAACAATGGTCGGCAAGTGACTGTTGTTTCAGCACTTTTTCCGAAGTGATTATTAACAGCTATACGAAGACGACGTTGCCGACCCCACATTGCTATGTGATTCTGATTCCTTATTATGTGCCCTATCACCCTTTAAAGTTTCGCCCAAGACTTTAGATTCACCCTGTATACATGCATCACTAACAGGCAGTTTGTAAAGAGGTGCATTATTAGAAAGAATACAATGATATCGCTATGGAAAAAAAGAGGTACGATTTAAATTAATTTTTTCAGACATTGTTTTTCCTATGAAGTGCGAGTCCTAGCAGGTTCGAGTATTTTATTTTATCGGAAATTCGCACATCTTTCTCGAAATTCGATTACGTAATACTATATGTAGGTTGAAAAATGAAATATACAGGCGACATGTAAAAAATCGTGCCAAATGTCGCCAAGCTTCGATAACCAGGGCCTCTGAGAGAAATTTTATAAGGCGGGACGAAAGTCTTCCCGGCCCCTTTCGTAAAGCACAAAAGTTTCGAAAAAACAGGAGGGACGGAAGGGATTTTTTTTTTTTTTTTTTTTTTTTTTTTTTTTTTTTTTTGTAAAACTGCTCTTTTAATGATTTTCATATAAAATGCTAAAAGGAAAGAGAGTAGGAGGGAAGTTTGTCTGATATGTAATGATACTTTTAATTCATGTTCGAAGATTGAAAAAAATACTAATATTTAAATGGTAGAATTAACATTTCTGCCATCTAAATCATTCTAGAATTATCCCAGATAGCACAGTTGTCCATTTTATATCCATTTCTGATCCATCTCGCCCATATAACGTCCATGTATATAGATAGACATCCAGAAGACAATATTTATGGACATAATCTGGAAAATCCAGAAACTGTCCATGAATAGACCAAAATTAGACATTTAATTTCCAGAGTAAGTCTTTTTTATAGACGTGTCCCAGATAATCCATAGTACCTTAGTGAAATGGCAAGAAGCATGGATGGAGATGTCCAAGACTTGACCTAAGTAGGTCCATATATAGACGAGACGTTGGTGTCCAAGACTTGCCCATACTAAGTCCATACGTGGACTTAGTATGGGCAAGTCTTGTATACGTAAGCACGTCCATAATTATGTCTATATAGATAAGTCTTGTATACGTAAGCACGTCCATAATTATGTCTATATAGATGTCTATAAGACTTCATATGGGCGACCTATAGTGCCATATTTATGTAAAAGAGACGAGAATCCGACGAATCGTGGATGTTTAATGGACATGTCAACTTGTCTATATGACGTCTTCTGGGAGGGTTCTGGACAAGTTTGTGCTATCTGGGATGTATTCGAAATTTAGTCTATTTAAAAAAAAGATTTTAATTAAAGACCTATAAATGAAATTCTTAACACATTCTGAAAAATTTACGGACGCACTTTAGCTGAACACGGGCCCCGGGGCGGCGCCCCCCCCTCTCGTAGGGCCTGTGGATAACTGTGCCCAAATTATTGAATACCCAGTAAGTTACCCCCCCCCCTTTACCCAATCCTAGATCCGCCACTGACCAGAGCATACAGAAAAACGTCGACACATGCTTTGCAAGTGTTATCGGGCATAGTACCAATAGATTTAAAAATAGATGAAGAAATAAATTATGAATTCATATCAAGGCTCGAAGCATCAATAAATGTTAATAATAACCAACTTAATCCATTAGATTTTGACATACCTTTAAAGAAAACAACAATAGATCCATTGATCAGCCCAATAAAATTACATAACTCAGAATTAACTACCATAAGCATATTTACAGACGGCTCAAAATCCCCACATGGCTGTGGCGCAGCGTTATGTGTTTTATTAAAAAATGAATTTATAAAAGGAATTCAAATACATATGCAAAGTACATTTAAGCTGCAAAAATTTAAGCTGCTAATATTGAAATGAAAATAATTCTTTACTTAAAAATTCGTAAAAAATCTCCTAATTTATATTTTTCTCTGATTTTTCTTTTAAAAGAGGGCGAAATGTATGCTCCGTCATTTGACAAAACATAAAAAAGTTATGATGGATAGAATTCAAGATGCAGCAATTTTAAAAATATTTTACGAAAGTCAGCGTCAAATTTAATTTTATTTGAAAAATTCCCCAAAATCTGAAAATTATGTTACACAGTCCGAACAAACAATTTTTAAAAGAAAATTTTCTCCTCTATCCGATGATGTAAATTTCGTTTCTTGCGAGAGTAATTACCGGCGTTATTACGTATTAAGCGAGAAAAATCGCTAAAAATAGGACAAAACATAAAATAAAACATTTTCTAATTCGAATTTAGAAAAAATCGCTTCGAGGCGTGTTAGGATCTGTCCTAGTGAAGCCGTATGCAAAATTTGGTAGGTCTGCGACCCACCGTCTCGGCGCAATGCGATCCAGAGACGCGCGCAAAAAGATCGGTGGTCACAAACATGCCTACAAACCTACATAGCTACATACAATGTTTACTCTCAGATTTTATTATATAAGATATATTTAAATCCACATTTTATTTCTTCTGTTTGGTTCCTTATCAAAATTTTGTGTTATTTCTGTTAAAATAACTGTAAAAATTGTAAAAAAAGAAAAATATCTGTTTAAAAAAATGTTAATGGTTCTACCCAGTTCGTTGCCGGAATGGTGGCGTAGCTAGGGAGTAAAATCCATCCTTTGAGAGTAATATTTAATGCCTTAAACTTAATAGGTAGGCTGCTCTCAGAAGTTATATTGACCATATTGTCATTTACATAATCGTTTGAAGATTGGCGTACTTAACACCACGAATTATACCATCTCGTCGCGCTAGCAAATATCCAAAGTGTACTATAACTGCTATAATGGCATAGTTAACGCCGCCAAATATTTCTACTGGTAGCAAATAATCCAGCTGGACGAGAACCGGCTTTAAAATAATCTGCATTTTAACCCATTTATGCCTAGCGTCCCTTTTTTTGGGACGGCATTTTCGCTATTAGTCGAAAACGTTATTTATTTTTCCTAGCCTTTGTTCATGAGTATTGAGCCTCAACTCCACAAAATACTTTAACATGACCAAGTAGGATGTTGATATTTCGATTTTTATGCATAAGGATTTTAAAGATCAGAAATTTATCTATTATTTCTGTTATCAGTAAAAATCGTAGAAAGTCGCAAAAATATCCAGGCACAAATGGGTTAATTATTTTTCATTTTCAAGATATTAGTTATTCTGTTTTGGAAAAACGAATAATCGCTCATTCTAAACTCCTGTTGTCTAAGCGAACTTACTATTTGAAAATTGTCAACTTTGTGTAATACATCTTGAGTTACTTATTTAATATAGTTTTTATTTTGGAGTAAAATGGGCGTAATTCTAACTCATGTTTGTAAATTTCACGCGATTCTAGATACTTGGAAACGCTTTGTTGCAATGGAATGAATGATTTTATGCCAAATCTGGCAACCATCCGGTTTATTTTTTCAGTTTTTTATTAATATCTTCTAAAATAATTCGATTTTCGAAATTTAAATCAGCTTAGCAGGTTCCTCGGAATTTTTCGAATCTGTGGGCACCTTAGTCGAAACTCAAATCACTACGGTTTAGGAGGAGATAGGTCCACAAGCTTTGACAGCGGCGGCGACAGCGGCCTTTACTTTTTTTTAGAATATAGAGATTTTTCTTTGAAGTGTGAAGGTCCAAGTTTCTAGCCTATCGTTCGAATGTCGATCTAAAGATCTGGAGTTCTGGGAGGTTTTCTGCATATGTAACACGAATACGCATTATAACCTTTTAAAAGTGCTCCGCTCAAGGCATCCATCCCTCTAGATAAATAAGCAGATACCTCTCGTGTATGTTTGCCTTAAAACAAGCACCACTAGAATCTTTTCCTTCCATAAGAGTCATTTACTAATTTCCAAGTTTAGAAAACACACATGGAAAATCGTAATAAAGTTAACTTTGGGAACTGTCATTGTTATCTCCATTCCTGGCTTGTCCAATGTATTAAAATTTAAATCTTTCCATTAATTTCAAATATGGTGTATCTGAAAGTTCTCTTTGAAAAATTGGAGGTTTAGTTAGTCTTAAATCGAATTTATTTATTTACTTTTTATGTATAAATGTATTTCCAACTGCAAGGATTTGAAATTCGATTTATCAACTTTTTTTTTTAATTTATTTTTATGTGAAACATTTTTAGGCAAAATAAAATAAAACAACATCATACCCTCGCCCCCCAAAAAGGAGTTTTATCAATTTTTATAAGATGCATATTTTAGTTTTTCACTTATCAACCACCCCCGAAAAAAATCTTGCTCATATAACCGTAGAATATAACTGAACTGTTAAACATATACTTATATTACATGTATAGCAAGGACGTATTTAATTATGCAAGGACGTCGGGGGGGGGGACCCCAAAATTTTGATTTTTGTTACTAAAATGATAATGATAGTCTTTTTGTGAAAAATTCTGCCTTTTTTACCGTTTGGACCCCTTCCAAAATGTTTTTCTGTATACGTTACTGATGTATAGCTATCTGTGTAACTGTAAAATATATAACTGGGCATATTTTACAGTTAGACCTACAGTACTGATAAATTCTATTAAAAAATACTTTTTGTGTTTAAAAATATACTGCTTGTAAATAATGTTTGAAAATGCATGATTGAACCTTTGAATCATTGTACAGACAAGTGATACTATAAGTGCACAATAAGTAGAGCATAAAATTAAAATACTTAAAATTAGAATAAACTGTTTACATTTAAATTTTTCAAAAAATTAACGAAAATTGCTTTTATTTTTAAGCTTTATCTTGTTGAAGTAAGGATTTTTTTGCGGCCCATCCCTTTCTCATCTGTGATTTTAATTCTTAAACCCAGATTTAACCTATTAGCTCCCACCGTTTCAAAGATTCAACACCCAAGATTTTCTTTTGTTCCCAACGTTGTTACCCAGATTGGTTTTGGTTTTTCAGTGTCTGATGCAGCCACTGTTGCGCTTTCGCAACGCAGGACTCCAGCGGAGCATTCATAAATTCATGTTGCTAGGTACAGAAGGGTATCTTATCCGTTGTGTCTTTGCAACGATGGGGGGGGGGGGAACAAGTTAAATCTGGGTTCAATGGGGTGATTTAACTCGATAACAATGGAATAAAATCAAATTGACATTTTTTTCTTTTCGCTCACCGCTCAGATACGCACAGCTAACAACCCAAAAACTTATAAATGGATTGCTCCATGCCACTGATTGACTGGGCTCTTCTTTCTGTAATGGAACAATATAAAAGCTTCTGCCCAGACAGCACAGCAAACTTGCATCAAACTTGCAGCAAGCTTGATTTATCAAGTCAATAAGCTTGAATTAATTTGAAAATTCCAATCGTGTAAGCTTGATGCAAGCTTGAATCAAGTGTTCTAGTTTACACTTGCCCAGCTTGCATTAAGCTTGACATTTCAAGCTTAAAAAATTTTCCCCAAAAAAATTTTCTAAATACACGGGGCGCCCGCTGGCTAACGCGCCCCACATAATTTATTTTTCCGCGCATTTTCCCCCTCCACGCTGAAATTTCAATTTAATTTAAGTCCATCGAGTGTTAGTGGCTAGAATAGAACCCGGGCCCTTTGGCTTCGCAGTCGAGCACGCTATCCATTCCGCCACCGGCGCCTTGTGAAGCTCTGACTAAAGTTTGAAGTGACTTACCACGCTGTTTTCTCGCCAGATTATAAGTGGGCGATGTGTTATTTGTTTCTTTTATTTTTCCATGGGATGCATCAACATTAAAATAATGTTATGTGTGATTTTGAAATCAATTTCGTAGTATAAATTGTATTTTATTTTGAAGAATTTCCATATTTGGAAAAATAGAAGGGGTTTACTTACTTAACACAAATTTTGTGTTAAGTAATCTGAAATGAAAGAAACAGATAGTTAAACGTTACTTCGAAATGCTATATCACAGTTGCTAACATGTATGGAGTACAAACACTTTAGTCATTTTTGTAAATATTTCTTAAAATAATAAAAGTGTAAGATGTAAGATTTTTGGGCCCTAAAATCTGTAGGCCCTGGGCAGTTGCCCCGTTTGCCCTGCCGGTAATATGGCACTGGTAATAAAAAACCCATCCCCGTTAAAACACATCTTTTACGAACTTTCAACAAATTTGAGGACGCTAGACAATTAATGTCCATTCTCTTTCACAGATGGCGCCATCACCGCACTTTGCAAGTGAAAATCCAGCTTAAGTCAACCTTGCATTGCCAAGCCAAATCTCAAGCTTGATTTAAGCTTATGTGCTGTCTGGGTGTGTGGTATCTTGATTTAAAGTATGCAAATTGATATAATGAACAAAGTTAATGCCTGGGAAATAAAGAAATCATATTTCTGAATTTACTGTACTTAAATGTGAATCAAATGAGTTCTATCATTGGTAATTAATTTAGTAATAGTATATATAATATTTTTAACAGGGATTTAGATAAAATTATTTATAATTTAATTATTGATTATATTCTCCAATTGAAGCATTTAATTATTGGAATATTTTTGTTACGGAAGAAGTATATATTAATTTACACTGTAATAAGTTTATTATTAATAATAGAGCATTGACAAGTATTATTAAAACTTCCATTAATCATTTATACGATAATTTTGTTATAACTTATGTATATAAAATAGTCAATAATTATGCATTTATGTAAAACGATATAGAGATGTTGAAACATCTTACTAATTTACAAAAATTATTATCAATTTTTTATATTAAAATTAAATTGTATACCAGAATATTAAATTAACTAAAAATAATTATAAATTTCTACATATACATACTATAATTTATCTTAATACCTAAGTTCCATGAAAACTCCAATTAGTTTAGAACTTTAACTATTCTATTGGTTGTAATAACATCAATAACCTTGCTAAAAATTTTATAAAAATTATATTACTTCATAATATATATATATATATATGTGTGGGGGGGGGGGATATAAATTAGTCCTTAGTTATGAAAAGTGGAAAAGTGGCCACTTTTCATTTTGCATTTCCTTGGCAAAACCTCAGGCTGTGAGTCAGAAACCTATGGTTTCGGTGTTGTGCATTTCTCCCTCTGATGAGACAATGCATTTTATCCATTAATTCTATAACAACAATGGCTAGCCTGGGGGGCATTTATCTAATATATGCTAAAATATTATACACATGTTTTCCATTAAGCAGCTTCCATAAGCGCTATGTAGTGTTGGCATAAAATTTCGTTATTTTAATTAAATAATATTGTTTCACATTCATACTGTGTAGAAGTGTTAGGGGATATAAGTTCCGGGCACCCAAAGGCAAGGGTCACTGCTAAGATTTTTTTTTTTTTTTTTTTTTTTTTTTTGAGGGAGGGGTGTAAGGGGAGAAGTTCATATTGTGCCTTCAAATATTTTAGTACTAAAAACTAAAATAATACAAACGAGTTCCGCATGCTATAAAAATGTTTACTACAGCAACAGTGAAACCCCCACTATGTACAGAATTAGGAATTTTATTCTTAAAATTTTTATAATTTATATTAATTTTTTACAATTTTGCTAAACTTTTCCTGAAAAACATATTTGGAGACTTTTTTCTACGTTAAGTTCCTGTAGTTATTTTGTTAGAAATTAAACAATGAGCCAGTATTTTCAAGTAATAGTCAAAAATAGAAACGCAATGGGGTTCATTTAGGAGTTATATTTTCTTTATTCTATGTTTCGATTTCCCTTACGGGGCCTCATAAGCCGTCTCTCTCTCTGCCGAGGAATCGTAAACGATCTCCAAAGAAGGCAGCAAAAATCGAACTGTTATCTTTTTATTTGGCAGAAAATGTTTATGAAACGCGGAGTTAAAAATTAGTGGTTTGGTGGGGAGGGTCTGTCGCCAAGCTATTTACTGCTTCAGTCATGTTTTGAAAATTGGCGAATTACATTCCAACGGAAATGGCAACCCCTCTCGAATGCCATTTCGTGAACTGTGAAGTACTCTTTTTTCGGATCTCAAGGCTTTAAAGTTTTTAGCGGTTTCATGGATTTATAGCTTTCCAAAGTGTTTAATTGGTATTTTTAAACTGTTCCAGACTAACAAGATCTCATCATTAGGAATAGTTACTTTAATAACACTATTTCAACGGTGAGGTTCTTGTTCGCTATAATTTTAATTTTTTCTCTTTTTGCGCCCTAGGCCAGGGCCTACTTACCGAAAAGGCTCGGGAAGCTTAAGCTTCCCCACAGAATTTAAAGGGGGGTCCCAAAAATGACTGAAAAACTGCGATAAAAATTCAAAATTTTGTTTTTAAATTATCTTTTAAGTTATTTGAAAGACTCAATGAAGAGCTCCACTTGAGAGAGATTTTTCTATTATGGAGAACATCGGGTTGGCAGAAAGGGGTAGACTTTCATAAGTCTTGGTAAACACCTTCTAATTTTGAACTTTCATGTAATTTTTATGATGTCATCAAAACATAGAATTCCTGAAAAAAGGGATGTCTAATGTACAATACGACTCAATAAATAAAATTTAATGTTCCAATAAGGTTATGTTTTTAGTTTTTTTTTTTTTTTTTAAAGTATTGTAAAATCTCGTTACAATCAACTAAACTATTATGAAGATTAACGAATAAAAAATTTTTATCAAAAGAAATCATTAGAGCTAATTGAATCAATGAAATTTCATTTTAAAGAATAAGATATTTTTATCAAAGAAAATCATTAAAACTTTACGTTTCACAAACGAAAAGGAAGGAGGGCCCCGAAATGAGACTGAGCTTCCCCTGACTTCAGAGGTTTGGGTGGGTTCTATATACTCTCGACACGCAGTGGTTATTTATATTCTTTGCTTCAGAGGTTAATCGGGCCCTGCCCTAGGCTTAGGCATGTGCCTTGCGTGCCGATGAGGAAAGGCGGCCCTGCCCCACGTTCAGGACCGCCCCTTACGGTTGTGCAGGTTTTGCGTCGCACAAGGGCGCATCGGTGCTAGGGGCGCCAAACGGAGGCAACACTGACAAGAAATTTTGTATATGAAGCTAATATTGTTAAGGTGCGATTTTAGTGATTCTGCTTTCATATTATATCACCAAAAGTGAGACTTTAAGTCCTAAAAATAATTATTTTTAGCAGGGCCGTAGCTAGAGGTTTGGCGGGACTCAGGGGCGGCCCGACACGGTAAGCGAGGTAAGCATAGTATCGGGCGCCATATTCGAAGGACGCCATTTCGAACTCAAAAACGGGAGAAGAATTTGATCAAGAGCATAAAACGGGGCGCCTTTTTTTACTTTTGCAGGGGGTCGACACGTACCCTAGGGCAGTGGCGTAGCGAGGGGGGGGGTTGGGTGTCAGAACCCCCCTAAAATTTAGCAGAGTTATATTATTGACATGAAGAATGCGATCTATAATGTAGATTATCCGTTACATCAGTGCCTAAACCCCCCCTAAAAATTTTTTCTGGCTACGCTACTGCCCTAGGGCCACCCCTGGCGACACAAGATCAGCTGGATCACAAAAAGTGTAGGTAGAGTTTCACTGTTTTATGTTTTATTTACTTTTTTTTTTAAATAGCACATCTGTAAGAAGAATAGATAGGATTTTGTTAAGTACAATAATTATGAGGGAATTAAAACTTATTAGTGAAGTTGTTCAAGAAGTAGTGGAAGGGGGCACAATTTGGAGTGTTCTGCCAGGGGTGCAAAACCACCTATCTACTCTCCTGGTTTTTATCCCTGAAAAAGATTGCTTTCTATATACTCTCGACCAGTGTCGCAACTGGAGATTGTGTCAAACGGGACAAACCTCAATTTTACACCCTCTTCTTACAATTTTCGTGCTCACGGCGTCCGGGGCATGTGCCCCTTTTGCCATACCTGGATTTGAATACCATCCTCCTTGGAAAATATCCTGCCGAAGCCAGGGGCGTAGCCAAGGGGGGGGGTTAGGTGGGTCATAACCCCCCCATGAGGAATTTTTTGCCATACAAAATGTATATTCTTCACTACATTATCACACCCACGTATACATATATATGAGCTGTAGTAGTCGTAACCCCCCCCCCATGAAAAATTTCTGGCTACGCCCCTGGACGAAGCCCACGGGCTCCGCACATGAATTATTTTATTTTAATGAAATGAAGTAGTGTACCATTTTTTTTTCCTATTGGGGAAAAAAAAAACGAAGCAAAATGTGTAAACTGAAAAGAACACTTTACAAAGAACAGGCCTAGAAGGCGCAAACCTGTTAGAGATATAAGTTCATGTATGAATGAATACAAGGCACATTCAAAAATTTACAGACTAATTTTTTCCACGGAACTTCCCAGTCTACCTATCTCAAATTATTGCACAGCTGCTTTCATTACTGGATCACATTACTGTAGTTTTACTAATAGTACTGGTCAAGGTTTGTGTGATTTCATACAGATATACCTTAATTCACTGAACATCAATATTTTAGATTTAAGGGGCCGAGCCTATGACAACGGTGCAAATATGAAAGGAAAGCATAAAGGACTACAGCAAAAAATCAAAGAAATAAATCCACGGTCTCTTTTTATTCCATGCGCTGCCCATACATTAAACCTGGTTGTTAATGATGCAGACAAAGTGACATTTGAAACAGTAAACTTTTTAGTGTAATACAAGAACTGTATAATTATTTTTCAAGTTCTGTTAAACGATGGGCTATAATCAAAACGTATGTTAGAAATTTAAATTTAAAGCCACTGTCCACAACTAGATGGGAAAGTAGAATAGAGGCAATTAAACCTCTTAAAAATAACCTCCAAGAAATTTAACAAGCTCTTTTAGAGATAACGGAAAATAATTCCAAAGACATCGAAAGTAGGGTACAAGCAGATAATTTAATAACGAAATTCGTAGATAGCAGATAATTTTCATTTAAATTTATTTGTTCAATTAACATATGGTACGAAATTTTAAGCCATATTAATGTAATAAGCAAGATGATGCAAGATCCCACTTATTGCATTGAAACCGTCATACAAAGTCTTGATTCTATTTTACAGTATTTCAAAGAACAACGGAGTGATGAAATGTTTGAAAATTTCATATCGTCTTCAATGAAAATATAGCAACTGACCTAAATGTTGAAAGCTCTTTTCCCCAAATTCGAAGAAGAAATAGGAAAAGAATGTTTGAATATGAAGCAGAGCTGCATATATGAGTTTGAATATGAAGCTATTAACGATGGAAAAGAAAATTTTAAAGTGAATTTCTTTTTCACAATCTTAGATACCGCAATTGCATCAATTACAGAAAGGTTCCTATTGACCAAAGAACGCAATGACGATTTTAAACTCATTCACAATATAAATAACCTAAAAGAATTTGAAGATTTATTAAATATGTGTCAGAATTTGCATCTGTGAGGGAAAAAATTCTGACAGCGATATTGATGAGAAAACCTTGTTTGAAGAACTGAAATTGCTTCAACGATTTATTAAAGACGATATGACTCAGTAGCGGATCCAGAAATTATTTTTGGGAGGGGCTAAACTTTGAAAAAAGCTTATTTCACCCAAACAAAACGTACAATGAAGCAAAATTTTAGTATAAAGTAATGTAAAACTTTTTGGGAGGGGCTAAGTTATAAAAAAGGATCATTTTATCTACCCTAGCCCAAGGGCGCCGGCAGGATCATTTCCAGGGCGGTGCACCCAAGATCAGGGCCGGCACAAGGGTCGTGCGGGGTCCAGGCACAGCGCAAGCGCGGGGCTTCTTTTCTATCATGTCTTATGTGAGTTACTACTAGCACTGCTAGTACATATTAGCTTTATTTCTCGGCTTTTTTCTGGGATATATCACAACCATCTACCAAGCTCAGTCTAATGTGATAGCAAAAAAAAAAAAAATGGCCCAGGAGCGAGGCCTCTTTAAGCGCGGGGCCTTAGGCGATCGCCTACATGCGCACCCCCCCCCCCCTCTTGGGCCGGCCCTGCCAAGATTATATATATATATATATATATATAGTTATATATACACACATATACTGGATGTTTCTGAATTAATAGGCCAAACTTTAAGAATAAAATGCATATAAAGAAGCATTTTTTGTATAGCAGATTAGCAGTGTGGGGTTAGAAATAAAAAGTGTAGATGGAAATATAGCAAATGCAAAGAAATGAAAAAGCTCTACCGTAAATGCTCAAATGTGCTGGTAGCGTCTAGCAAGTGATTGGCGTACCCTTTCGAAGATGCCAGGTGTTCCACGAACGGTTGCAGAGGTTAGTAAAGTTTTGTAATGAGGCCCTCATCTGTGTCAACTGGAGTCTCGTAAACGAGTGCCTTGAGGTGTCTCCAAAAGTAAAATTCGATACTTGATTAATCTAATGAACGTGCTGGCCAAGCGATTAGTTCAACTTGTCCAATCGATCGGGGGTCAAAGATGACGATGGGATAATTACGCACATTATTTGCGAAATAGGCGGGAGCCCTATCATACTGAAACTATCTACATTTTTCATTTCCGACCAAACGTTGCAATGCAGAAAAATTCTTATTTGTATGTAGTTTAACTACATTCAGGGACACTCTGTATACATACATATAAAAAATTAGACTATTTGGCGTTTGAAGGAAGAATAATCTTGACTGGAAAATGTAGCATCAATATATGAAATAATCATCGTCATAGTTATTTTGTCGCAGCTGAAAAGTACAAAATCTTAAACTATTAATTTGGCCTCATTAATAATATCTCAATTTAAGTATACTAATAATTAATTATTTAAATTATATGTAGTTGTGATAAGATTGTTTTATATTTTAACAGACGAATTTTCCCAGAAAAACTGAAGCGAAGTGTATTTTCTCTAGCATTGATGTACATAGCAATTTTTGGCTTAGGGGTCTCCCACCATGTCCAGTGCTGAAAATGGTAGATGGCTGAAATGTGAAGGTCAATAATTCTGGCCTGCCGAGCGGCTGTCAATCTAACGGTTTTGAGTTTTGGCCGGTTTTCTCTACATGTTATGTGAATACGCGTTAGAACCCCATAAAAAGTCCTCTGCCCAAGGTAACCCCCCCTTCCATGACAGATACCCCATATGAGCAGGTTTGCCTTACGTGCACTTGGCAAGTACATCCACATAGTAAAACAGAGCCCAAGTTTCGAAAGTGACGCAGTGATAGCTTCACTTAATATATGAAAAATCACCATGTCAAAAAACTCAAAATACTAATTTTCATCTAATAGTTTTTGAGTTTAAATCTCTGAAAAATTAACTCTTATAATATTAAAAAGAAATGTTAAACTTTAAGCGTTAAGTCTTAAAATAATTGAATTTAATCATATTCACAATAGAGTCTCGATAGTTCGAGTCTCGATTGTTCCAGTTTTCCATACATCTCAGTTAGTGAAAAAATCAGTTTACTCCCAAATAATGACCAACACATATAAAACAGGCGATTTTTTTTTTAATTGCAGGGCAAAATTCATATACTTGGTGCACACGGAAGCCCTATCAGAAATCCCTCTCCCAAAGAAAGTGGGTGTATTTTTTTATGTAGATGTCCTCATAGACATTTCTGTGCAGTGTTGACATGCTGCTTTGGCAATGGCGCGATACTGCTGTACGGAAACGAGTCAACGTGTCAATACAAAACAATTGACTATTCTTTTCCGATATTATTAACCTGCTCTAATCAGTAATGTGATAATATATAACTACATTTTTCATTTAACTATGCACTCAAATCACAAAAATCGCTTCATTTCCATTTATCTGTTTATTAATTTAATGATTTCGATAGTTCCAGACAAACCCGGTCCCGTCTGCCTCGAATATTATCGAGACTATTTCAAAATATTTTTTTCTAATTGCGGGCACATGCCGTGAGGCATTCAACACTACTACGACCATAAGCGTTGATCAATACATTATGAGGGCTCCTGTGCGTGCACCAACATTATCCCAAAATAAAAATGTGGATTACTTCTCATAAGTTTAAAATTTATGTAGAATGGTAGAAAATATTAAGCCATAAACAAAGGTCTAAACAGCTAATTTAATCCGACAGTTACACGTAGAATTCAAAATATCAAATACACATTCAGGCTCTTTTTTTTAAAACTGTCCTAAGGGTAAAACAAATTACTTATATTTTCAGATTAATTATACTTTTTCAAACTCCAGGGGGGTGCAAGTGCACCCCCCTCCCGGCGCCCATGCCCTAGTCCCTCCCCTGGATCCGCTACTGGACTCCAACTTAACTTATTAACTCCAACTCCAACTTAACAGAAACCCTTCCAAATGTCACTGTGGTACTGAGAATTTATTTGACGTTACCAGTATCAGTAGCCTCCGGGGAAGAACTTTTTCGGAATTAAAAATAATAAAAAACTATTTACGCTCAACTGTCTGAAGAACGACTTGCAGACTTATCAATCACTTCGATTGAAAACGGAATTTTGGATAAATTAGATATAAAAAACTTAATTAAGAATTTTGTTGCAATGAAAGCACAAAAAGTAAACATTCAGTTTTAACACCAGTTTTTTTTATGATGTTAGTGAAAAATTTATTTAATTTTAATGTGCTTCTTTTTTTGAGTATTTGATAATTTTAATGTGATCAGAGGCGCCGACTTTACAAAATTTCTGTGGGTGCCCCAAAAGTCCTGAGCGAGGGGGGGGGGAGTTGGGGGTTTGAAAAAAACTAGAGATCTATGCGAGACGGGATGCGATAGATATTTGTAGTTCCTATGCGAGACGAGGAACGCATAGGAACTACTGCGTTCCTATGCGCAAAATCCCTATTATAATGATATAGGGATTTTGCGAGACGAGGCAAAGCTTTTCCTCCCTCTAGTCGTCGGTATAGTGAACATTTTTATAGCATACTGAATTTTTTTTTCATTATTTCAGTACGAAGATGTTTGAAAGCGCGATATGAGCCCGCTCCCTTACAAATGCAAGAACCCCTTCCCCGGCTTAAAGTACTTGTATGTACGTCCATGCCAAAGCACCCATATAGATTTGGCTTTGATAAAGGTTTTCTTTTAAACTTTTAAAATATCACACAACTAATAAACAAATCAAACATCTTAGTACTAAAATAATGCAAAAAAGTTCAATATACTATAAAAATGTCCATATTACGTACTAGCGTATTATATAGGTGGAGGGGGGAGCAAATTTAACCCCTCTTTGTGTACGTCACTGTGTTGGGATTATCCTTAAACCATTGCTGGTGCTCAGCACCCAAAGTAATTTTTTGAAAGCTCTTGTGTTTCGAAGCACACACATAATCTTTTTTTTTTTTTTTTTTTTAGTGTTACCTTCGAACTTCAAAGTAAGACTTGTCACTGAAATTTCTGAGAGTGCTCCGCACCCACAGAATTTTTTCAGTGTGTGCTTGGGCCCCGGAGCACCCACGTAGTCGGCGCCACTGTGATAGTTAACATGTTACATGTAATGCTACGAATATTTGTTCTTGTTTTCTATTTATTGATAAAATAAACGAATGTTACTTATGCTATAGGCATATATATGGAAATTTTAGCTATACATTTATATGAAAATTTAAAACAAATCTTAATTTTAGGAGACGGGGGGGGGCGCCAAAATGTAGTTGCACAAAGGCGCAATCCATCCTAGGAGCTGCCCTGCCCACATTTTCGGAGGAGATGGCAGAACAAGCTTTTGACAGCGGCGGCGGTTACTTTTTTTAAAGAATAAATAGAGAAAAAAGTTTTAAATAACCCTGAAGATCAAAATAAGCTAAAACTGAAACTAACCACCACCACCATAAGCTAAGGTGACCAAACGTCCCCATTTCCAGGACGTTTTCCAAATTTTCCCCAGAAAGTAAAAATGGAACTGGGGACAATTTTTAATTATTGCATTGTTTTTCAATTAAATTACTGTTAATTATTGCATCAATTTTAAATGTCCCCAGTTTTGTTGTCAGAATCGGGGACATGTCCCCGATTCTGACTACACAAAAATCTGGTCACCTTACCATAAGCTCTAGCACGTGGCGGATCAAATACCGCCAATGACATCACGTGCAAATGAGGGATTTGTTTTGGACAGGTTTTGAAAAGGTTTTCATTGGCTAAACGCAATAGGCAAGGTCCAATCAAGAGGTGTGTCAGTTGCATATTTATCCGCTCGTGTGGAAAAACGAAGTTGTTTATTTTCATAAATTTTTTTTATGCTAATGCTCGTAGTTTTACGATCTGCAAGCTGTTAATTTCTATTTGATAGTTATGGAGCCTTCTGGTTCTATATCTTACGTGTGTACAACAGATGTTGCTGCGTTTGTTGATGCCTTAGAAACTATAAATTGTAATGAAACTGAAGTGTAAGTCTTCATTTTGTATATTTAAGTTAGAATCTAGGGTTTAAACTTACGTGAAATTATGTCTCAGATTTTAGTAATTTTATATGAATATGTAATAATCTATATAAAAAATTAAGTGGATTACATTTCGTTTTGGTTGCTTCCTCTAGAAAATAGTACATCATGCTTGAGTAAAAAAAAGATAAGAGATTGTATACGTACCTTCTCCTTTAATTACTAAACTCAACTTATTAACTTAAGAGTTTGCTATGAAACATATCGAATAATTAACATAAAATAGTCATATACTAATTAAACGACAAGTGTGCACTCTGAAGACTAGAAAGAAAAAAGAAATGTCATTGGGGGGATATGTGTAGCGCTAAAATTTTTCACCTTTACTTTATCTTTAAAATCATTGCCAACAGAAAACTGCTAATGTATTAAAATAAAAATTTGGGGAGTAATCTAACTCCTATGACACTCCCCCCCCCCCCTCCCAGCTACAGCCTTATACTCTTCTGCAATCTGACTTAAAAGAATAACTTAGGTCTCATCTTTTCATTAATTGTTAAATAATTTAAGGGTACTTTTCCGTTAGCCAGGAACAAATGTCGCCAATTGTGAACCAAATGCGAGCTGAGTCGCCAAGCGAAGCGAATGACTAAACAGTCAACGGAATAAAAGTCGAAAATGTTCAACTATAAACAAATATTAATTAATAGTAAGCAAAACAAGTTCAACTATAAACTCATATTAGTGAATTGTAAACAAACAGTTTTACCCAAAAAGAATGCTTATAATTATTGGTTTTTCCAGAATACGGTGCTGTCCTTGAGAATTTGCTCAAATGGATCGTTTACTCCTTGTCTCCACATAAATTCAGCATTTGTCATCCAGCATTGTTCTTTCGTTTTGTAAATAAACTCTCGTCCATCTCAAATATTTTTTCAGGACCACCATTTTTTTTTTTTTTTTTCTCACGTTCCGATTCTCTTAATACTTCTTCACAAACTTCTCTTAAGTAGTTGTTCCAATCTACAACTGTATTATGATTCATATCCAATACAGTTGGCTGTATGGTTGTAAGAAATTTGGCGGAATTCTACATTTTTTGGCAATTTTTTGCTTGCGACTGGCTAACAGAAAAGTACCGATTTAAGTAACAGCTGGGGTATTTAGCATAAATGGAAACATTTCAATCTATGGTGATACACTGGCTTATAATCAATAATATTTTCCCTAACTGTTGCTAGGGTCAGATGGTTGTGGATTTAAGTGGTTTTTTTATAATATTCTTCTGTATGTTCCTTGATAGACAGGCTTATTTTGCACTTCAAAATATTTCATCATGCTGTAGTGGGAAATAATCTAATCTGTGCCTTAAATATATAAATAAAATCAGTTGTTTGACTGTGTGAGTGTGATGATCACACATGGTGCCTAGCTGGTTGGTCTGAGACCCACCAAATTTTGTATTAGCTCACTAGAACAGGTCCCAGCACAGCTCTAAGCAATTTCTGTTGAATTAGAAATTTTTTTATTTTGTGTTTTATGCAATTTTTGTCATTTTTTCTCACATAATTTGCAATGATGGTGGTAATTACACTTGCAGTGAAACAATATTTGCATCATAGAGTAGAAAATTTTCCTTTAAAAAGTCTTTAAAATACATATTGTGATTTGCAGATTTTTAATAATTTGCCCAGCTTATTACAAAACTAAGACATTTTTCATCTATTAAATGCTAAAATAAAGTGCATCTAATAAAATAATTGCATATTTGTGTTAATTGAATGCAATAATTTAAAAGATTAACAGGGTTCGTACGCCCTCAGGATAACCTGGAAAACTCAGGGAATTGAAAATTAGCTCTTAAAACTCAGGGAAATCTCATGGAAAAATGTAATTTTGCTTTAAAAACCTGGAAAATCCAGCTTCAACCCTGGAATTTTAAGAAAATTTACCCCCCTCTCTTTATTTTTATTTCTTTCGCCCTATTCAATGGTCAACTACTTTGCTAATGAAGCACTGATGCAATTGGAAATGGATTATACAAGAATAATCAAATATCACTTAAGACTGCTTAGGACGAATAGCACACTTGCTTCTCATTTTGTCTCTGCAGTTCTGAGCATTTGTGATTGCCCCCTTTTCTCATTTGAGTTGGAGGGGCTATTCTTTGTGTTGTGTACTGTGCACAAAGTTAGATTGTGTAATATTATTATCACGTATATACAAACTCTGCTGATATTTGCTATAATACAATGTAGAATGTCTGTTCCTATAATGTTAAATATTTCATTGTTTATGCATAGGATTGGTCGATTTTATTTAGTTCTAAGGAATATGGGCAATTTTTACCAATAGCCTTGTGTACTGGCAATGGTATAAAAAAAATATCTTGAAACTATCCATCAGGGAAGTGGTCCCAAAAATTCTTTTTTACTTCTGTAAAGCTGTTGCATAATTTCTGATATTTTATAGGTAAAACTTAATTTAAAACCATGTTTGATATAAATGAAATCAGATGTAACTCTTTCCCAGGTGCTTGACCTATTATCATGGGTCAAGCATCACCTCTTTTGTGCTGGCAGGAATTTAGTACTGCGGATTTGCTTTGTGATGTTGACAGCCAAATACTTGGAAGGAGAAATGAGTGTCGGAGTGATACATGCGGGGAGAAGTGAAATGGCCCCTCTATCCTTCCCCTCCATTATCAGGTTAGGTTTGCCCCGAATATACTATATGTTATTAGGCTAAATTCTCTCCTCTAAAATATATAACCAAGTGCCTGCCCATTTAAAAAAAAAAAAACTCCTCTAAAATAAATCGGTGAGTATTTTCTTACATTTTATTTATTATGAAAAATTCTAGCAATATCTCATCTTGATATATAATTTATTCAAGAAAAACTTGTTTTCTACACTTAGATTTACAGCCACTAGGTTATTAATTCAACTTCATAATCTAATTTTTGTATAAGATATATAGAAGCGTCAATTCCCCAATATTAAAGAGCCTTTTTTTCTTCTTTCTTTTAACAGTGCATACGAGCCCAGTCAAAATGTTGTCATTTGTATATCTGATGGAAGTAACCCTACTACCTCCAAAGAAGTGGAAGAGTCCATTGAGATAGAAGAGACAACTGCAGAAGAAGGATTGCGATTTTTCAATCCAGACACACGAAAACAGAAGGCAATCATGCAGCAGTTAGTAGCCAAGAAGAAAGCAGTCATTGTCAAAAAGTCATTGCTTAGCAGTAAAGGGAACAAGCAATTCAAAAGTGATGTTTGGAACTGGTTTGGAGATGTCAGGCTGCTTATAAGTGAAAGTGAAGCAGAACGTCTAAAAATTCCATACTATACACGACAGATCGGTGATGAAGTATCAATGATTTGTAAAGTGTTTGTGGGTTGTTTTAAATGCTCAGCTTTGTTCATGTATGATGCCCAGAGACATTCTACATCAACCTTGAGGTACCATGTTCGTGCATGTACAAGACCTAAAGAATGGTGAGTAAAATGAGACTTTATAATTTCTTTACTTCAAAATTTAATTATTTTTTTATGTTTAAGAAATACTTTGTAAGGGGATTTTTTTTTTTTATTTTTAAGCAATAAATATGCTAAATTTTACTGTATATTTTTGTAAAATAGTATGTTTTTAATGTAAGCAAGGTTATCCGAGACATGCTAGTATATTTCACCTTATTTCTTCAAAAAGGGCTGTATGCAAATTGCTAAAACTTAAAAACGGTGTCTCATGTTTATCTATGAAGCATTAAAAGTGCTATTTGAGTGCTGTTTAGTAAAAACTATTTAAAATGTCTTTTGAGTACTGTTTGGCAAAACAGTTTAAAATGATGTTTGACAAAAAATCATGAAAAATGTCCTTTGCATGTTATTTTTCATATTACAAATGTTGTCAAGTATGCAATAGATCAGTTCCTATAAAAAATATGAAATTAAAATTTTTATTCAATTCTGTGATCCTATGAGTTAGAAAAAATTTCCTTGTACAATTTCATATAAAAATTTAAAAAGATCATTCTTTTAAGACCAAAATTAACAGAGTTATGAAGCAGCAAACATTTTGACTTAAATCACTTTTCCATATTTAAAAATGCCCTGTTACAGTAAACCGTTAAGGGACCATATAAATAGTGAAATTTTAAATCATAGATTTTAACTTCATTTTCTGGCATAGTGTAGAGAAGCAAAACTAAATTTAGAATATTATCTTAAGCAGGAGGTTATAGTCAGGCTTGATAAAAATCTGTTCTGGGTCTTTTGATTTGAATGATTGATCAAAACCACATACATTAATTTTTCTCAAATTCATTCTGCATTAAGGATCGACCGATACCAAATTTTAACCAATACTGATACTTTACTTATAAATTCATTTTTAAAAATTGCTGATACTGATGCTTTTAGGTTTCAGTATTAACCGATATTGATATTTTACATGTTTTAATGGCATTAAAGCTATATCTCTATCTAAAGGGTCTGTTCTGGAAGTAGTAGGACTCATTTAAAAAAAAATTATTCATGAGAATAGTATAAAGAATTAGAATTTTTCAAAGTCGCACCCTTCTGCATCTCCACACTGCTGGCAACAAGTTTTCCAGTTTTCGAACGCCTGCAGAAATGTTGTTTAGCTCCCTTGTCACAGCCTGTTGAACCACCTCTCCCAAGCTGTGATGCTTCCCCTTGAGCGTCGATTTTATTCTCGGGAATAGAAAAAAGTCTGGCGGGGTTGTAGGGGGGATGAAGCATCATTGCCACATTGTTCTGGGCAAGATACTCCACTACATGAAATGCTGTGTGGCTTGGCACGTAGTCATGGTGCAGCTGCCAATTGTTGCCGATGGCTGGGTGGATGCGAACAATGCGTTTTCGCAGTCTTGTGATGACTTCCACTTAAAAAACTGTTTGTCCGGGTGGTGCGAACTCTTTGAGGATGACTCCATGTCAATCAAAAAAAGCAAATGAGCATGGGCTTTTGCTTGGATATGCTTATTCGTGCTTTCTTGGTAAGGTTGGCAAGTTTTTGACAATTGATGGTTTTATCTGGTTTCAACCGTCATGTCAAAATCCCCTTTTTGAGTAAAGATTTTTTTTTTTTTCCCCTTCTCCCACATGTTGTACATGACTTTACCTTTAGGTGAATGTAACTGTTTAATTGATTTCTTTCTTTCTTTTATAGTATATTTGTCTCTGATGACAGAATGGATGATGATTATCCTGAAACCAATGAAAGTATTAAGGCACTACCACTACCTGAAGGTGTCCCTAATCCAATCCCAGGCAAAACCAAACGATTTCGAACTGATCCCCGCAAACAGAAAGAAGTCATTGAACAACTATTCCAGAAGCAGAAAGCTGTTGTGACCAGGAAGTCATTTATGAATATGAAAGGAAACCGGAGGTTCAAAAGTGATGTATGGAATTGGTTTGGTGATATAAAACTACTGATTAGTCGAAGTGAAGCAAAAAAATTAAAAATACCATATTACATAAGGAGATGTGGTGATGAGCAGATGGTATTATCTAAAATATTTGTTGGATGTTTCAAGTGCTTGGCTCTTTTTATACATGATTCTCAGAAATCTACATCAACACTGCGTTACCACATACGGACATGTTCTAGACCAAAAGAGAGAAAAAAACGGTCTACTCCCAACATTATATTTTTTCCAAATAAAAAGCTACCAAAGGAACCAGGAGCCTTTACGAATGGAGATGCAATCCTTGCTCATGAAAAGCTATTGAATTTTGCACTCAGCACAGAAAGTTCGTTAGATGTAATTAAAGATACAGAATTTCGAAAAATTCTTCAAATGTGTATTACAGTTGGTGCAATTTATGGCGATGTGAATATTGACAGTTTGCTGTGTGCTACTCCTACTTTGTCAAGCATTGTCCTCAAAGATTTGTATATGACATCAGTAAATGCATTCTACACAGAATTCCAATATTCATATGGTGTTACATATGGTATAAACATATGGATTGATGAGCAAGTGAAATCACCTTTTATAAGTGCATTCTGTAGCTACATAACCTCTGGTGGAGATCTAAAATCAGTAATAATTCACACAGATGAATTTGATTATGATCTGAAATCTCCTGAAAATGTCCAAGAGTGGTTTGCAACCTTCATTGCAGATCAACCAGTAGTCCCATTCAAACGCTTAATAATAACCGATAATACCTCCAACTTAGTGTCAGCCTTTAAAGATGAGCAGTGTGTGAGATGTTGTGTCCAAAATCTGAATACTGTTCTTCAGAATATTTGTACAAAAGCTGTGAATTTAGCAAATAGTGATGTACCTGATTTTACAAACTTGCTTGGCAACTGCATTGACATTGTTAACCATTTTGAACAAATTTCTGAAGAATATAAACTTGCTGAAGAACTAGTAAGGTGTCAAGATGATAACTGGGCTACCATTCTTTCACTGTTTCGCTCTATAGATTATCAATATGACAACATTCTAAATATTTTGAATGAAACAAATTACAATCAACTGGTATCTGTTGAAAAAAGAACACTCAACAGTGTGGTTGAATTTCTCAAAGTGTTTGAAGAAGCAATAGTGCAGTTATCTAGTACAACTGAACCAACTTTAAACCTGGTAATACCATGGTCTTGTAAGTTGCAAAAGTTGTGTTCTCTTGAGCGTGATGAAATCAGCATTTTGAGACAGTTAAAAAATAATATTGCTATGGAACTAACTGAACAAGTCTTCAAAAATATCAATGTCTACCATCGTATTGCTACTTTATTAGACCCAAGATTCAAAAAGCTCACATTTGGTTCTCAAACCGAACAGAGGGAGGCTATTGTGGTATTGAAATGTTTGGTCAAAGAATACATGGAAATTTCTCCCAACATGGAAGATGTAGCAGCAGAAAACAGAAAAATAAATTCAGAATTAGGAGTTTTTTCTGATTTGTACTCATTTGATTCAAGTAAATGTGAGAAAAATGCTTCAGAAGAAGTGGACAAATACATAGCTGAACCATTCACTTTATTGGCTCAAGATTTAAGAGACCAAAGCAAATATCCAGTTCTGAAATATTGGACACAACATGCTGATATATATCCAAATATCAGTAAAATAGCATTATGGATATTATCTTGCCCTGCAAGTTATATTCAAGACAATGGGCCTTTCTGGAGAAATAATTGGCTTGTTAACTGCCCACGATTACCATTACAATCAGATATTGTTAATAAAATACTTTTTGTTAAATCATTCAAAGGGCTTTAAATATTGTTAAACATGTACTGGTTTCACTTTTTTAAAAGATGTATCAATTTTCATGTACAAAAATGTATTATCAATTTTTTGTAAAATAATCTATTTATATAAAAGAGGAATCTTGTCTGTTTATTTGTCCGTTTGCTTGCTATGGGTGTCTTGACCGTTCATCGGATCTGGACCAAACTTGGCACATTGACTAAATAGGACAAGAGAAAGCTAATACTGAAAAAAATGAAATTGATCGGGTTAATACTATTTTAGTTATTTTATGTTTTGCCCAGTTTTTGGCCTTTTTCGCCTCTCGGATTCCTCCGGTGAGTGAATAATAAGAGGAGAAAATGAGCATGGCGTGACGTGGCTGAAGCGTTACCAAGACAACTGACAGTGTTAATTTTTTCATATGGTTTTTCATTCTCAAGGTCGTTCCTAGCACTCTTCAAATGGGAATCCCAATCCCACAAGAGGGGGGGGAGGCAGGGGTGAAATAGAGATGTCAATTGACTTGGAACAGTACAGCATATGTGCTCTCCCATCAGATATAAACAAACATAGAGAATTTATTTGAAATTGCTACAATCGGAGGTATGAGTTCCGAAGAATTTGATGATAGTATTTTATACGAATTATCAATTCCTCGAGAAGATAGTTACTAAATAATTAGAACCTCATAAAATATTTATAATAAATTAAACTCACTGCAAACATTACATGTAAACAAACCTGGATTTTTAATACAACAATTATAGAAACTTGGATTTTTAATTCATTATAATTATTTTAAGTTTTTATCTATTGTATATATGCCCAAGGATTTATGTCCAGTGGTTCTTACTGCATTTGAAATAAAAACTAGTTTATGAGGTGCATAGGTATTAGTAATAAATGACTATTAGAATGCAACAGATAGAAGGAGAGAAACCTAGCCACATACAATATCCGGTCGCCTCTGTACGCTGGCAAGTCCCATGTCCTTTTTTATCATTGCAGCAGGAGGATTCACATTCCTTCCCTTTAAAAGCTTATACTGTGTCAATTGGATTCTATTTGTTTGTAGGTGTTAGTGATAAATGACTGTTAGAACACAGACAGGTAGAAGGGGAGAAGCCTAGCCACATCTAATTCCCAGAATTGATTAATGATCTTTGTTTTGTACGCTGTCAGGTGCTGTATTCTTTTTTTTTTTTTTTTGTAGCAGCAGCAGGAAGTCCCATGCCCTTTTTTTATCATTGCAGCTCTAGTAGCACAATTAGTCCAAAAGACGTTTAAAACATGATTTTGAACGTCAAAATACGTGTTTCCAACGTAATTTGAACTAGTTGTGCTACTAGGGAGTGGGAGGATTCACATTCCAGCCTAGCCACGTCCAATTCCTGGTAACCTTTGAGGTGCCGTGTTCATTTTTTTTTTTTTTTTTTTTTTTCAGCGGGAAGACCCATGTCCTTTTTTTATCATTGCAGTGGGAGGATTCACATTCCTTCCCTTTACAATCTATATTTAAGGTCAATGGGCATTTCTCTTCTATTGCACGGGCAATGCTGCTATTACTGGGTCATTCCATGTCAAATCAACACAGTAAATGGCAGTTTACAACCCAGCCCCCCTCCAATTTTTCTAAAAATTGGCATTGTCCAATGACCTTTGGCCAGATATCAAATTTTAAATTTCTATCTCATTTTTTTCAAAAGTTACAAATTTTTAAACTTTTTTAAAAAGTGAAAAAAATGTGATACTTTACCTCATAAAACAGCACATAACCTCTGTTCTATTTGCGCTACTGAAATAAATTAGGGCTCATTTTAAAGCTCTTTCTATAAGCTTTTCAGGGATATCTAACATGATGTCAAAACTTGAATAAAAAATCTAAGTCATTTAACTTGGACCTTTGACCTTGAATATCTCAAAACATGCCCTTTTGTTTTCCTTGAACTTCTTATATTTTAATCACCTATTATTGTTTTATCAGATTGCAGATTTTCAGGCTGTAATTCGCAATACTTTTTAAGTTATGAATTTTTAAAGAAATAACAATCGAATCTATGTGCAATGCAGTACTACCTATTTATTGTTATTATTAGTTCTAATTATGAAAACAATGCCCAAATTTTCCTCCTTATTTATCTGCATAAAAATCATGTAAAGCAGGCATTCTCACTCAGCCATTTGTTTATGATATGTATAGTGTTCATATTTTTAGGCCTGTTAAGTTATTCATGCATTGTATAAATTAGTTTTGTTTAATATTTGCTTTTTTTTTGGGGGGGGGGGAGGCATAGCCAATGTCATAGATTTAGTGTCTTTTGCTGAAATTGTATGAGTTCTTAATGTCAGTAGCACACCCAGAATTTTAGTTTAGGGGTCTGGGCTACAAATTCTGCTGAACTCTGTTAGTGACTATGAATATAGTTATAGCTCTCTTACGGCAAAATATTCTGTTCCGCTTGACTTGCCATAGAACAACATGCGCTCAAGCAATGTTATAGTCAAATAATTATCTGATCTTTTCAGTATCGTTGGTGTTAGGTGTTAGTTATGGTGTAGAAAGTTCTCGTAAAGGGTCCACTTGTCAGGATGGAAAACAAACTTTATTGCTTCTAGAACTTCTTCGAACAATCAGCTGCATAAAATTCCCAAGCACAATCAAACATTAATGTGCTTTTAACAGTCCACTTAAATCTGAAGCTCTCACAAATACTGTATTTCTCACACAAAATAAAACACTCCCACAGGCAAAAATTCAGTGGAAATACTCGAGAGATATCACAAGCAATTCCTCAAGACTCAGTAATGAAGAATTTACACACAGCACTTTAAAATCAGCTTCGAAAAGCAAGCGGAAACACTGCTTCTTTAGCACTATCAATTCACAGAGCAAAGCAAGCGTGCTCACTCATAAGCTCGATTCACACACTACAAGAGCTCAACTTGCACTGAACTGGGGCCTCTGAATGCTTGTATTTATAGGTGACGCAGAAGCTGCAAGAAGCTTCCAGAAAAGTCTATTTCTCAAAGATTCCACCTAAAGCGGGAATTTCAATTATGTCATTGAAGAGAAATATTAGGCTATTGTGTGATTTTAATTAGGGATGTAACAGATATTGATTTTTCCGGATACCGGATATCCGAAGCTCCTTTGGTTGCCGGATACGGATATCTGACACTAAACGTGTATTTAGTTATTCAGTGTGTTTTTCATTTTTTTTTTTTTTTATATAATGACATCAGAACAATAAATTGTAAACATGTTTAACACATCATTTAAGTATTTTTTAATAATTGACTTATAATTTACAAAAACTAAATATCTTTACATATATGTGCATAAAAAATGTTACTTAAAATGTAAACTGTTAAAATATTCTTTTTATGTATACAGTGCTGGCAGAAGGAAATTAATTTAACCATGACACATTTATTAAAATAACTGTAATTGTAGCTTATTTTCACAAAGAAATGCATACTTTTTTAAATTTATTTAAGAATAAGATATCTAGTTTGATAAGATACCTTTGATAGATGAGTTTTTTTTCCAAACATGAGTTTAATTTTTTTTTTCTGTTTTATTCTTTAATATTAATTTACATTAAGTGATTTTTAGTTTTATTTTAAGTTAAATTACTTTTAGAGATTGATAAATAAAAAGTAAATCCCTTTTAAATATTTATAAAACAGAATTTTTCAGGTTATGCATTAAATTTCTTGAATTAAAAAAATAACCTACAAGTTAAAAAACAAAAGTAGATCTGTTTAATTGTTTAGCTTCTAAAATATATGAGCATTCTTTCACTGTAAATAAATTTGAAGACAGAATAATAGGAGTTTTTTGTTAATTATCAGATTTCTGGAGCAAATAAAAAATATTGGAGAAACTCCATGGGGGGAGAGAGTGTAAAGTTACATTATTACATCACTTTTGGTATTAAAACGAAAGAAACTGCATATACTGAATGCACATATTTTTCAAATGATACTATACAGTACTTGTCATTAAACTCCCCCTATAAACAGCAGTCTACAGCTGAAAAGAATGAGAAGATCACCTCCAAATTTGCACATGAACACTACATGAGATGTGTAAGTTTTATTTTCTGAACTTAAAAAAAAAAAAAAAAGTTTGATAAGCAGCACTTTGCAGCATGAAATCGACTCTAAATATTAGCCTAACTAGTTATAAATGTGCTCAAAAGCTACTGAACAAATGTTGAAATTATGTGTTTATTTTGAATGATCCTTTTCCAGTGTTGAATTTGCTGTTTTTTCATGTTTAGTAGCAAGTTGAACATTTTTAATCAAAATTTCCTAAGCACTTCTCATGTAGCTATATATATATATATAAATATGAATGTTTGTGTGTGTGTATAACGATGAAAAACTCCAAAACCGTTTGACTGATCACTATGAAATTTGGTACACCTAAGTCTTTTGTCATGGAGAAGGTTTTTATGCTATCCATTTTTCTCTAGCTCACCGCTAAGTGGCACTGCAGAACGTCGAATTCTATCAACCACTTGTTATGAAAATACCATTTAACTTACTACCATTGATTGGTTGAAAGTGGAGCGATGGTTTTAGTGCTGTAGTGCTGATTACCCCCCCCCCCCCCCCAATTAAATTCAAACCAAAAATGCTGTTCTCATTGGTTGTGATGTATAGCTCCAAAGAAAATCACAATGGAATATATATTTTTAAAAACTTTAACTGTATGTCATGATAACATTTAAGAAAATATTAATAAGTAATTTTTACAAAAAATAGGTTTTTTATTCTCTCCTTTTAAAGCAAATCAATAGATTTAAAAAAATTTATTTCCTTCAGAGAGTAAATTGAATCTCAACAATATTTTCTAAATATACTTATATATTTGATGGAGGGAATCTTCATTAATTGCTTTTGAAATTGAGGTTGTGGTTTTGCTTTCTCTGGAGGAAAGAAATTTTTTTTTTTTTTCTGCTACTTACAATCCCCACTAATCTTTTACTAGTAAAAAAGTTACTTAAATTTTTATTTTTAATAAATTACTCAATTTTAAGAATTTTATTAAGAAACACATTAATAGTATTTGAATAAGAATCTATGAAACTTAATTTTTGTATTGTGTAAAATATTGTCGATTCCTTTTACTAATTTGATGAAAACTTGGAATCTCAAAGCAATTAGTATGTTCTTAATGCTGTACTAATTTTTAAAAATTGAGATAAAATTGTATGTTATCAAAAATTGTCAGTCATAATGATATTGCACAGACCTGTAGTAACGTGTGCGCCTACAAGGTGCATAACCATCCCACTTCAGAATTCTGTACACAACTTGCCTCTAATACATGCAAGATGAATTGAAAAAATTAAAATAGTTGCAGTTTACTTTCCTTTGGTTGCCTTGAAACTACAATTAATGGGTTACATTTTTTGTCAATGAATTATTGTTATAGTCGATGAGTTAAAACAACAGTTTTCCATTACTTTTATTTTAGTCTAAAGCTCTTTGAAAGCCATAGATTTTATTCAAAAATAGTGCCTACCCAGGTTATTTTTAGCCCCACCCTCTAATTAAATCTTGGATAGAGACCTGATATTGCAAATCAATTTGATTGCATGATAAGACATCTGTCTTATGTATCACTTTATCAATAATGTTCAAGCATAATTTTACATCCTGTCCCATGCATATTATAGATAGAACTTTAGTAATATATAGCCGGATATCCGGTAGTTATGATTCAGGTATCCGACGGTATTTCGGATATTGAAAAATCAGCCGGATACTGGATATCTGTTACATCCCTAATTTTAACGCAGAAAAACCAACTTTCAGGCCCCATTGTGAAAATCTCGCCAAGCTTGGCAACTTTTGGTGAAATATCGCCAAATTTGGAGGCAAAGATAAGTCTAAGTCGCCAAAAGTGAAGTTACAGGAGGCCTACGACCAATATTTCTCGAGATTTCTAGAACCGCCATAGGAAAACAATGGGAAAACTGAAACCTCCGTATCTCCAGTACTAGTTGGCTGATTTTGATGCAACAAAAAGCAAAATTAACTATATAAAGCATAGAATATGAATTTTGAACTATTTTAAGCCCCAGAACAGCGGGCTGCCTCGAAAATTTGTAACATTATTAAGAACATATCGCTTTGCATAATTTTGATGCCAGAGGCACTGTGTTTTGCCAAAGCTATCTGTATTTTAAAATTTGTTTATGAATTTGGTATTATTGTATGCTATGGAGCAGTCAAAAGCTCTGCTCAAGTATTCGATATTTTAGTAAATGGAGCAATTTTATTTACTGTAAAGAAATTGCAATATTTGAGGAAGTTGCTCTGATTGACAACTAGATATCTATAGAATTACTCCTTGTCAATTCCAGTAAATTGTGCTTTGAAGATTTTTTGAGAAGTTTCTAGGAACAATTATATATGTTTTGTCCTGAGATCTCGATTGCCTACTAAAACTTTCTACAAACCCCAGACTTTAAAGCATACTTTCCAATATGAATCTGACGATTCAGAAGAGTTTCTGCAACAATGTGAATGATATACCACTGTGTCGTCCCAAAAGTCGACTGCATTATGATTTTGGAATTTCAAAGTTTTGTCAATTTTTTGATTATGAAAACACATCTTTTAGTGTAATGAACTATAATGGAATGACACAGGCGGTATGAATCCAGCTTATGTGGACCTGCCAGATATTTCTCAAAATCTATGAGCAAACACTGTTGTGCTATGCTCAGTGATTGTCATGCTGTTAGCGTGGTTATGTCCTAAATGAAATGTTCTAGGTGAAAGACAGAAATTTAATAGATAGTCCTAGAAATATAGTTGCCATTTTTCTCAAAATAGTTGCTTTTTAGCTGTTTTTACATGTAAATAGTCGCCATAGTTGCCTATTCTCGATTATAGTAGCAAATAGTCTCATTTTAGTCACCAGTGGGCAACCTGATATTACATTTTACTGAAAACTTTTGGAGATTTTATCTATTTAGACATTATAACATGTTTAAATAATGAATTTTTAAACATAATAGGCTGTGGCTTCTCAAGAATTCTGGACACGGCTATTTAGTAACTAAAATTTGTGGGTGTTAAAGCATATCAAGAGTTAGTCAAAATACCGACTCAGCTTTCTATTAAGCGGACGCAATATTAATAACTGCACTAAATTGTTTATGTAAAACGCGTTTGGTATTTGTATACTCGTCAAATACCACCATGGCAGTAATATTTCTATGTCGAAAAGAAAGAGAACAAGCAAGCACAATCAAGAAAACAAACGTTAGAACTCTTAAAACAATTTTAATTCAAAACTTATTTCCCATCGGAAATCTTCACAAACGCATAAGAGAGTATAGAATTTTACAACTGGTTGCCATCGGCAAAATGAGACTTCATAATAATACTTTTGAGTAACGTTGTCATCCCAATAAAAATCAATAATAGTTACAATGATAATGCATTTTCAACAGGTGTTGTAAATTTTACTTAAGCATTATAAGCATATCTTCTCGTTTAATTTAAGTATATATTATTGTTTGTGTGAGTGCAAGGGGAGCGGGGTTGCAGAATGAAAGCAGAGCATCTCCTAGTTACACCAGCCTATAGGAAATTAAGAACAAAATTCTTTTTGTTAAAGTATTGATTCTCTCTATAACGATATATTATTTAGACCTCCAAAATATCGTTATAAAGGGATTTCACTGTACCAAGAGTTATCACATAACATTCAAAGTTTAAAACAAACAATTTGCGGAAACAAGCTCAATACGTAATCAACAGCTGGCCATCCAGAGAAAAAATGTTTACTTTTGACTAGAGCCTCTTTTACTTTCTTCCCCTACCTCATACTTTACTCTTTTATTTTAACGGTGCATACTCTTAGACTATTCAAACTTTTTGCGAATGCAAGAAGTTTTTTGCAAGTTATACATTTATTTCAATAAATTTGCCTTTGTGAATATAAAAATTGATATGTTTCACATATGAAATCGGACACTGATTATTTGAAAACTAGCTGCGTGCCCGTTCTCCGAACGGTAGGGAACGAAACTTTTTCTTACATGTATAGTTCGAATTAATTCCAGTGATGTGGAATCTAAAAATAAGCAAAATGATTTGACTCTTGGCATAAAGTTGCTCACTAGTTATTCGTAAAGTTAGCATAAGTACTGACCTGTGACCATTGTGATATTATGACACAAAAAACTATATCCCTGTCATTCGCGATCAGAAAAAGAAAAGCTTGACGGTTCCTGAAAATTTCTAACTTTCAAAATGTATCATTTCTACATCATACTCTTTTTTAGATTTAAATTATACTATTAATACCTTAGATACTACATGATGTGAAGAACTGCTTTATTTTATAAGTAATAGTTGTGTACCCGCTCTTCGCAAGGCAAGAACAGAACAATTTCCTAAAACGTGACCATAACTACTTGTGACAAAACAGAATCTCCAAGAAAAAAAAAGTTCAGGTACAGTCTTTTCCGTGGAAACTACCGCGGGATATAATAACGCGACTTAAAATTATTTAATGTTTAGTTAGCTGTGATGTAAGACGGCTGTTGAAAAACGAATAGTTTTACTTAGTATTTATTAATGCAGTAGATTGTGCTGTGATAAGTATTGCCCTAGTATATCTACTAACTTTACTTATACTATCTTTTACTGATACCTATATATTTTCGTTTTTCCATCTTTAATGCTTAATTTAAAGAAGCGGTTTAGATATTTGCTACGAATGTAGTCATTTATTGTTTGGCGATTCTTTGCAATTTACACATTAGCAAAAACGATAATCGTTTCACTTTATCGTTGCCAATAAAATAGCTCTCCATACATTTTTATGCATAATTCTTCTCAGATTGACGTATTTAGCACTGCAAAATATTTCTTGCGATTCGAAAACGTGTCACGTTTAAAAACTCAATCGAAAATAATGCTGGGAAATTAATTGTTGAAAAAACAGCATTCAATTGTTTTTCTGCCAACGTAATATAAAACATGGAATTATTTCGTACGTGCCGTATGTTTTGCTTGTGACTCCGTTATTCTGATTGAGTTTCGAAAGGGATTTTAAACTCGTGACATCAAAATGAAGCATGCGAAAACCCAGTTATTTTAAAGTAATTTTTATATTTTTCAACTGGCAATTTTAATCATTGTTACTGTCTCCAAGACAACCAAACCGCAAGATATAATACCGAAAATGTTTAAGCAGCGGCGATTGAAATGAAAATAATTCTTTACTTAAAAATTTGTAAAAAATCTCCTAATTTATTCTTTCCTCTGGTTTTTCTTTTAAAAGAGGGCGAAATGTATGCTCCGTCATTTGACAAAATATAAAAAAGTTATGACGGATAGAATTCAAGATGCAGCAATTTAAAAAATATTTTACGAAGTCAGCGTCAAATTTAATTTTATTTGAAAAATTCCCAAAAATCTGCAAATTATGTTACACAGTCCGAACAAACAGTTTTTAAAAGAACATTTTCTCTTCTATCCGATCATGTAAATTTCGTTTTACTGCGAGTGCAATTACCGGCATTATTATGTATTAAGCGAGAAAAATCGCTAAAAATAGGACAAAACATAAAATAAAACATTTTCCAATTCGAATTTCCGAAAAATCGCTTCGAGGCGTCTTAGGATCTGTCCCAGTGAAGCCGTATGCAAAATTCGGTAGGTCTGCGACCAACAGTCTCGGTTCAATGCGATCGAGAGATGCGCGCAAGAACATCGGTGGTCACAAACCTACCTACATACATACACAATGTTTACTCTCAGATTTTATTATATAAGATGGAAATCGTAAGCTTCGTAAAATAGCTGTAAATACTTTGAAAGATTTATGTTTCTTTTTTTTTCGTGGGGGAGGGGTTATGCCGGATGCAGCAGCATTTCTGATGATTTTCTAGTTAGTTAATCTCATTTTCATGAGTGCTGAGTTTCTTTCATAAATTACGGTATACCGTCAACGACGCATACTTCAGCTAGTAAGTAAATAGCTGTGCATTTTTCTGAAGGAAGAGGGAGAAAACTTTACAGATTTGCATATTAACTGTAATTTAAAAATTTTGAAAAAATGTCATGTATGCATTTAGAATATTTATTAATTTTAACAATAATATTAAAATTACTATAACCAGTTCTATATTATACAGAGTGTGTCACATTTCTCTCTTGGGTTTGGAAGGCTTATTTAAAAATTATATATTACCAATACAGCAACAAAGTTGACTTTCCTGGAGAAAACAAAAAACATAACAAGTTTTGTTTCACGAATAACGAGCTTCCTTGTCATTGGATTGAGTGAGGTTCTGACAATGACAATTTCCTTCTTCCGTGGCCACCTTGCTTTCCAGACCTAACTCCATACAATTATTTTTTATGGGGTTGAGATCATGTGTTCGTACCCCCTATGTCATGTCATTTACAAGATTTACACCAAAGAATCCAACCACATTCGCTACGGTTGATCGTGACATGTTAATGTTGTTGTAGGAAGAATTTGACTTTCGACTTGATATCTGCCGCATCACGAAAGGTTCACATACTGAACATTTGTGAAACAAACTTGTAATGTTTCTTTCTCCAGTAAAGTCAACTTCGTGGCTGTTTTGGTAATATATATTTTTTAATAAGCCTTCCAAACCTGGGTGAGAATTGTGACACTCCCTGTATATCTATATAAATAAAACAAACTGTAAAATATCCGTTAGTTTGTTTGTCTGTGTCTCGTGTAGCTCCCACACGGGTGATAGTAGACCTACAAAATTTTTTATGGAAATTTTCCAGGACGCGTCCCAACATACCTTGAAGCGATTTTTTCGAAATTCAAATTTTAGGAGATCGGTACAAAATGTGTCGCAAAAGGCTAAGTTTTGCTCTCCACCCTTTTGCAATTGTAACCCTGCAGTGGAAAGTGTGAGGATTAAGCATATCTAGGTTGCGATATTTGGCAAGTTTATTAACAGATTCAGACTCTTGAAGTAAAAATAAAAGAATAACTATTTTTTTTTTTGTTTACATTATTTATAAGGTTATTTTTTAATTAAAATATTGTGTGCATATGAAATCAGAGCAGGAATGAAATGTTTTATACCAAAAGGAAAATAGGATTTGGAAATTTTCCAAGACTAAAATGTGCAACTTTTTGATTTGCCAAAAAATTAAATGGTTGATGTTCGATTTTGAGGAGATGTGATTCTAACGCTTGGTGCAACTTATCATCTGCTACTTCGATTATGAATACATCTGAATAAGTTTTTTAGAAACTTCCATTCAGTTCGAATTGTGCATTTTTCTGCACAGCTTTTCCCCATCTATTTCTAATGTATTACATCCAGAAAAAGGATGTTAGAAATATCAATTTTAATTTTGTTTAATCGCACTCATGAATAATGATATACTTTCCAACTTAATGGACTAATGAAAGAAAATAGGGAAGACCCATGGATTATAATACGCTTTTAATATATAGCACTTAAGTGCATATTTAAAATCTGAAACTGCTTCAGATTTTACTTTTTTTTTTTTCTCCTTTCCGTTTTATGATAAAGGCCAATATGTCCAGATATATTGGCCTGGCCATTGGATATGATAAAGGCCAATATATATTTAAAATCTTAAAGGGCTTCTGATTTTACTTTTTTTTTTCCCTTTCCATTTTTTATCATAAAGGCCAATATATCCAGAAGCTCTTCAGGATTAATATAGAACGAAAATAGTTTGTTCCTTTTTGTAGGTTTTTATCATTTAACCATCTTACTTTTGTAACCAAGGGCTGCCCGACATGGTAAGCATCGCATCTGGGTACTAGCTTCGAAGAGGCTTCATTTCAAACTGAAAAACTAAGTTTAGCATAAAAGGGGGCATCCTTTTTACATTAGCTGGGGACGACACTTACCGTAGGTCCGCTCCTGTTTGTAACCATTTTAATTGTAAATTCCATTCAGAATCTGAGAGATTATTGTGCCAAGGAAACCAGTGAGGAACAGGATTCTCTCCGAACAAGATTTATTAAGATGGCGAACCAACTGGTCGCCGGAGGCAGCTAGTTGCTAATAAAACATATTGATATTTAAAAAAATAGCATGCTATAATTTTCATTAACTATTGTATCTGCATTATTATATCTTCCACAAACACATGCAGATCTTTAAGGTAGATTTTATCTTAAAAATCAGCTCTAACTTCCAAAAATTGTAAGTATTTTAATATCGTGAATTTAAAAAATATATATTATGGAAATCAGGAAACATGTATGTGAAAAATTCCAGAAATCCAGATAAATTCCTACATACAAACTAGAGATGTACCAAGTACTCTGCTAATACTGAGTAGTTGTAAAAAGTTTAAAAATACTAAACATTATTAAAATAATTTTGTCAAACATTAGAAAACTGATTTGTAAAAAGTATGCAAACATAAATACATATAATAATTCAAAAAAATCTTACATAATATACATTCTAGAATAAAAACGAAAAAATAAATTAGTCATTTAGGAAGCTTAGTCAACTGTAAGAAAAGATTGATCTTGACAAAAAAATAATTGGGGGGGGGGGGAGAGTACACAGAAATGCTACTAAAAAAATATTTTAATTACTTTTATTAGTTGTTGTAAAAACACCAATTGTTCAACATTTTGAGGCGACATGCAGTTTATTTTATTACATATATAGGCTGCTTCACTGTGCGGAGTTACACAGTGCTGCACACAAGAATTTCTTAGCAATTTTGGGCAAAATTGCAAAATTTTTATTACATTTCAACCAGACAAATGGACTGCCAGTTTTTAATTTTTTATTCTTTCTACACAGAAAGACTTTCTTTTTACTCCTATCATTGAAACCTAAGTAGTGCTTTGTTGATGAAGCTGAAAATGTCACATGTACATTTACTACTTCGTGAAAACATTTACAAACTAGAATTTTTTTTTGTTTGTGCCTCTGGGTTTGGATCATCAATGTTAAATTGATTAGACTTTTTCATTTTTTTAGGTATTTTATAAAGGACATCCATTTCGTGTCAGCTTCATTGAATAGTTGTACAGCTTTGCTGTTTAATAATTGTATAATATCAGAAATAAATATCTGAATAATTCGTTAAAGCAAAACTACAAGATCAAGTGAAGCAGTGAGTTTGATCTCACTAGTTATCTGAAACTAACTCAATTAATATTTGACAGTCAACATACATGTTATTGTAAAATTTTCGATACACTTCACATGAAAAAATATACCAATATGCAGTTTTTCATCTAACCATATTTCAAAATAAGATGCTTTAATGATCAAGTTTATAAATAATGTATCAATCTGAAAACATTTTTTTAGATTAATAAAATTTAAAATAATACAATTATAGCCTATGTATGTACAATTTAATATAATTTTTTATATGTTATGGTTTTATTCAATTTTTGTTAATTTAACGTTTTTGTTAATTTATGTTATTTTTTGTTAATTTATGGTTTTAAGAATTTTTGTTAAAGACAATTATACACGTTTTCATTTCGAAAGAAGAAAAATTCATTTGCTAGTTAGTGATCCTTTTTATGCTACTACTCGGTACTTGGCCAAAATGTTACTCGGTACATCACTAATACAAACCTCCCTGTATTTGGTCCTTGGGCATATAACAGGAGTTAGAACAAGGATGGGCAGACAGATAAACACTTTTTCAATCTTTTGATAACTGTTAATAAAAAATAACAGAACAGTTCCTAAATAAAATGATACCTTTCTTTTGTCTCTATATGGGGCCTACCATGGCTGAGTGGATAAGATAATAAGCATGGTAGATGGCTAAAGTGTGATGAACCTGTGTTCGACTGACGGTCTGGAGTTTCAGATAGTTTTCTCCAGATACAATGTGAATAAGCATTTGAACAACATGAAAAGTCCTCTGCCCAATGCATTAAGGATTTTGTTACTAATTTTTAAAATTAAGCATTTGAATATTTGACTATAGCCTTATTTTTACTAAAATAATCTTTGAATTCTGCTTAACCTTTTACAGGCCAATGTTCCCAATTGGGAACATCGAATTAAAAGTTTATTCAAAAATGAAATTTTATCACTATCGAAAAAATTAGCAGATAAAGTTAAAAGATGACTCGATTTTTCGAAACAGAAGTTTCATTTCTACCATTATTGGGACACTGGAAAAAAACTCCCTGAAAACAGCCACTTTCATAAATTTTTACAGAGCTATCTTGATACTCCCCCATTCAAACTTAATTCATATCTTTACTTAAATTTTCATTTTTAATATTTCACTTATTATTTAAACTACTCATCAGTATATTCAGTTTTTCAAACCAATGTAAATTAAAACAGGTCACATTTTTAGCAAAATGCAAAAAACACTATACAAAAATTAAACAAGACATTTTCGCTTTGCTAAAGCCTTTTATTAAATGCTATTAAAAAGAAATCATGAAAAAATAGTGACCAGAATCAAACAAAGACAGAAATTCAATAACTTGATAAAAGCTTTTTTAAAATTGTATTATTCATAATATTAATGATAGATTGGGGGACATTGATAAAATTAAAGTGTTCAATATTTTTTTGCCAAACAATATGCCCCAGAATTTTTGACCATGCTGATGCAATTCAGTAGAAGAAATGAAATCGCAATTTTTTTATTAACCAATTCTCTTTTAAATCGTTTAATGAAATTGATAAGCTATCTGAATGGACATATATTACAGCAAAAATATTTTCAAGGAATTGCTTGCATTTTTGCATACAAAAAATGCGTCTGAATAATATCCATTAATGACTTCTTTAATAGAATATTGTGCAACAATATCACTGCATACTGTTGATTGTGAGAGAGGATTTAGTTGCCTAAATTTGATAAAAAAAGTGATATTACAGGGTGTCTACCAAATTTCTGAAAGTCAATTTCCTGACTTTTGGGTGGTAGAAGGACCAGAAGCGTATATAAGTTTCCATACCCGGGGGGGGGATTTTAAATCTTATTGTTATTAGAGTTAATATTAATGTTTTAAAATATCTGCTGGGAGGCCCGGGTGCCCCGCAGGACTTCTTCGACGGACTTTCAGCAACCATTCTAATGAAGAGATAAGTCCTCCAAATTGAACACTATCCAATACTTTAAATTCAAAAAATAAAACGAAACTCAAACAAAGAGCGCACACTTTCTAAGAAAAAAAGGGGCCAATTGCTTGTGTTATATGCGAGCATGCGTACATAAATATTGAGAAATATTAAGCAATAAAAATAAATACGTACGTGGAAAATAAAATGATTGAATAAATCACGTATGATCATCTACTAATCCCGTCCACGATACTTACTTCTAGCACAAATTTTAGCCACTTTCGTCTTTCTACACTTCAAATCCAAAACACTGAGTTAAAATAATCAATGAATGAAATTCTATTGCAAACCAGACAGATGATCACGCGCTGACGACAGCTTTTTTACCCTCTCGTCACGATGGATGAGCCCCCATTTTCCCCTCCTTATGCAAACACATGGCTTGATGCTTTCGCGGTCTGGAAAATACGTTGCAGTTGCTTTCGGTTTCGAGACTGACAAATAGGAAGGGTTAAAAAAAAGGGATACCGAAAAAAAAAATGATTCTTTTGGTGAATTTTCCGGACCCATTAATCAATTTCCCGGTTTTTTCCGGACCCATTTTCCAATTTCCCGGCTTTTTCCAGACTTTCCGGAGCGGTAGACACCCTGTATTAGAACAGGGTGTCTACCATATAAAGTAAGCTTGATTTCTTGACCATAACAAATACGAAACACTAATATCAAAAATACATTCGTGCCAGGGATGTAGAATATGTACGATCTGGCAATCTAGGATAGGGTGAAATTTTGCAGAAAATATACAATTGATTTCGATTTTAACAATGAATTACAAAATTCTTCCGAGTTATTCTTCCCCATTTCTATTTTTAAAGCGATTTTTTTTCAACTTTTTCACCGATCAGCAGTTTGCTTTCCCTTAACTTGGACCAATTGCTATTTAGTAAACATGTATGTAGCTTGTACATTGCAAATATTTTTACACTTACGGTAATACAGAACTTATGCAAGTCTATAAACATATCATAAAATTTTGGGGAAATTTGCATATGGATTGAGGGAAATGTTGAGAGTAAAAACAGTTTCTGCACCCCTGCATCATACTGATAGAATGAAGAAAAATTATACTTTTAAAATTAACACTATTAATATACAGGGTGATCAGCGAATAAGCCCCGATTTCAAAATTAAATATATCTACAACAAAGATCGACAGAATTATGCGGTAAACTGTACGTTTATTAGCAAAACTAAAAATGGTGCACAAAAGATTAGAAAATGTAGTTACGAAAATCGTCAACTAAGAATTTGAATGAAACTGAAAAAGGGAGTTGAGTCGCTAATCGTGATCTAGTGCTTCATTTCTTGACTTTCGTGACCATTTTTCTAATTCTTGACTTTTCCGTGACTTTCGTGACCTTTGCATGATGGTAGACACCCTGTAGAAACAAGTTACAGTAGAAGATCTTTATAAGGCAAACCTCGAAACGCAAGGTTTTGCATTATATAGAATTTTGTGTTATATGGATCATTCACTTATATCATTAAACTTCCCTAGTAAACATATTAAAATATAGCTGGAACACATAAATATAATGCTTAAAACTTTTTTTAAATACAAATACTACTTTAAAAAACAAAAAAATAGAATTTATTTATTTACAGAAAAAATAAATAAATTGAAATTACCGAAAGCATTAAAGTTTATTTGTTAAACAATATATTAATTTTGATTTGTTTTAGAATTTGCAATCTCTCAACAAATAACTTTTCTTGCAGCCTTTGAACAGGTAATAATTTTACTTTGGTTACACAGTCTTGTGTTTCTAGGAATTTAAAATATTGATCTCTTATGGAAATTTCTTCAGATTCATAAAGTTTTTCAACTTTCTCTCCAGCATTTGATTCTGTTTCAGAATTGTTTTCCTCTTGTTTTGAAACAGAGGAAATTATTTCAGCACTGGTCAAATGATTAACAATTTGTGACTTGTCATCCATTACCAAATATTCAAAAATGTTTTCTTCATGCAGGTTTGCAAACTGAGTACATTTGTGCATGCATTTTGTGCACAATGCATTAGTTCAGCAGTTTTCATTTTAACTAATGATGGCTTAAATCCAGTTCCAAAATTTAGTTTTAAAATAGTGTTACATTGAGAAAACTCTCCCTCCCCTACTTCTCACAGACTGTTTAAAAGTATTTTACTGTCAGACTGTTTAAAAGTATTTTACTGTCAATATTGAGACAAGCATATCATCGGGCGGGGGTGTGTGCCCCCCCCCCCAACTTTGTTTAGAAAACCATTCATTTTAAAACCTTACTTCTTGCCAAAATTAAAGAAACATGGCTATTTTTACATAAAAAAAGCAGATCGTAGAAATTTCTTAATTGTGATTTTCTCTGTTTACATCCGCAGTGTTAATGCGGTTCATGGAGAATTGTGGTTTATAGAATTGCGGTATATCGATCTTCTACTGTATTAATAAGCAATGTGAACAATGTGTTAACGATAAATATTGAAGGCCCTGAAAGTGGATTAAACTTTCAAGTGACATTTGTAAAGTGGGCAAATATAAAAGAAAGAAAAATTATAAGATGTAAGCCAAAACTCTTTGTAATAACAAATAAAACATGCTATTATTATTTTCTTTATTCTTGGAATTTTTCTATTATATTTCAGAAAAGTGTAGTATAAGCTTGATATAAGGCAGTTTTATTTAGTTTCCTGAAAAATATACATCGTAGCCAAGATATTCAATTTACAACAAATTTCAACAATATTCAGTATTAATGCAGTACGTGCATGTACTGACTTAAACTACTGAGTTAAACTTGTTTTCTCTTAATGGTAAGTACAATTATTAACTTTCAATTTTTTTTAAATGTTTATTTGCTGCTGCATATAAATTCTTCAAAGATGTCATGCCTAAATTTTAAAAATTAATTTCCAAATGAAAATGAAACACATTGAAGCATCGAAAATGATATGTGAACTCATATTTGCATATCTATTGGTATTTTAGCATTTGCTAAAGCTTTTTTCTGATTTTAGCTTTTTTGCTCAAGAACTTTTGAGCTTAAACCCTGAATTATAGTCAGAAATGATCCATGTCCCCATTGGAAACACATTGAAAATTGCATAATTTTTTTCCTCCTCATTTAAATAACTAATATCCTATAACTAACACATTAGAAGACAAAAAACTAGTTTAAAATATGCCTGGATCATGCGGTCTGTAAAAGGTCAAAACTTATGATGGGCCAAATTTACAAACTATGTCCACCAACACCAAATTGTGTTTCATTTGGAAAGCAAAATTACATAACACTTTATGGAGATGTTACCAAATATCGTACTCGTAACCAACATATTAAAAGAACAATGTGAATTAAATACAATTCAAATACAAAAGATTAAAACAGAATTTATTTGTAAATATACAGACTGCTTGAAAATTTTGAGACTATACATACACTATATTTGTACAATTACTTTTCCATACTTGATTCTTTTTCTTTTTGTTTTATTTGACAAATGTTCATCTTATCTTCTTCTGTCACGTGAGCTTGAAGGGAAATTGGCCCATCAAAGAGTTCGATAGATTCAGCTAATTGTGAAATGAAATTTAAATATAGACCAAGAAAAATTAATTTTCTAACAAGCATTTTAAATTCAGCTTCAAATACAAAACATTTTACTGTAAGAAATAGATGTCCCACTTCAAGACATGATATAATAGATTTGTCAAATTAAGAAAATTTCATTGCATTAAAAAGGATTTTTTTTGGATTAGTGATATTTTTAGTAATTTCTCCCTTTGATTTAGACCCTTCAGAGGAGACTGGGTATCTTTTCAACAAGTTGTTTAACTTAAAACTTGGTCAGTAGTATCTTTAGAAAAGAAAAGTGGTCAAAGTTTTAAGATTATTTGGCGACCTATCAATAAATTGCACTTTCTTCCATTAAACTTCTCTGTGTACTCGTTCTTTATCATACTGTATATATTCAAAATATATAGTATCAACATTTCTAGAATTAGTACCACTAGGTAATATAGCAGAGCCAATTATAAATCAGTTACTAATTCCAGTTTGATATCTATTTGGAATCAATATCAATTTTGTATCTAATAAAGATTCACAATACTTATGCAAATTTGCTAACTAATTACGACTCAAGAAAATATTTTTGAACTTTCACTTTTTAACTCCTTATTTTCCCCAATTCACATGATTTGATATTTGTGATACCTTTTATAATGCATCTTTTTTCAAAATTTAAAAAAAACTGCCAAAACTGTGTTGCAAAATCTATAATGTCAATTAAAATAGTACTGTTTTGTTCCATTTCCAAAAGAAGTTTTACCAATATCTTGATATATATAAATTGTTTGTGTTCATTATAAATATTTTAGCACAGATTCTCCATATTTTAAGAGGGCTTAAACACATTTCAAAATTTTAATATAATCAGCAACACCCTTCTAAAAAAAGTTTCATTTTTGTTTTGAACTTTTCTCATACTTTATGCGTTAAAATATATACATACAGTGAAACTTCTACGAGCAACCACCTCTATTAAGGTGAATCTTCTGACGGAGCGAAGTCCATCATTCCGATCGCGACATCTGGTGGCAAAAAATATTCATGGTGAGTAGGAGGGTCCGAACTGTCATAGTTGACAGTGGGGGGTCTCTGCAAACGCGTGTGGGTTTCCACTTTTCTGGGAAGAAATGTTATCACTAATTGTGGTCAAGCAGGGTTGTCGGGGAATGAGTGGAGGAAAGAGGAAGAATATAAATAATGACTGGCTGAGAAGTGAAAATGGAAGAACTGATATTTTCCTAAACTGTGGGCAATTGCATGAGAATTAGAATGCATAGAAAATGGCAGCACTTTATGTTTTTTATTCAAATTTTAAATTGACTTCCTAAAATTTTTTATTGATTGATTTTTTCCATTCTTGGGTCTCTGTTCAATTCACTAGCCTACCCACTTGCACGTTGAAAAACACAAATCCTAATCCATCAATTCAATTAAAAAAACAAAAACAAAAAAAAATACGTTATGGCTGATTGTGGTCAAGCAAGATTGCTTGGAGGAAGTAGGAGAAAAGGAGAATGATGTAGCTGAAAATATTCCAGCGTCAGAATGATTTTCTCCCAAACTGCCAGGAAAAATGTTTACGCCAGAATTAAGAGATATTCTAACGATCAGTGTTTGTTCTATTTTTTTTTTAAATCAAGGCTCTGACTTTCCTCAATCCGATTTCTGTCTACTCCCCTTCCAATTCTGGGAAAGGGGTATTTATTTAATTATCCAAGATTAAAATTGAATTCTAAATGCGCTGAGATACCGTAGCCTGTGACCAAACTTTTCGGAATGAATTTTTCACCCATTCCTATCACAAGTGCATTTTCTTTCAGGTTACAATTTTTTGCTTTTCAAAGAATATGATTTACTGCTGGGTACAGCAAAAATTTAAATTAAAATTTGGTGTGTGATTCTGTGTGATTATGGCAACGCTACACTAGAGCTATCTGTGAAGGGTGTGAATGCCTTGGCAGGAAGACTTTCTAGGGGTTTATAACGCGTATTCACGTTACATCTGGAGTTCTGGAGAAGAAACAAAATAATCCTACCAAAATTCCAGACCGTTAGATCGACAGCCGCCCAATGGGACCCAAACCCCGGACCTTCACACTTTGGCCATCTACCATTTTTAGTGGCATATCCACTGTGACATAGCAAGGCAAAATAAAATTAGATAAAAAAAGACACAATTACTTTAATAAATGAAAATTCTATGCATTAAACTTAAAGATTCTTGCACTTAGACTGGAATGTAAGCAAGAAAATTAACACATAACTAGTTTCATAAATGACCTCATATTTACTCATAATGGATTGTTGAAACTGTGTACAAATTTTAGCAATCAAAAAATCATTTCATAAAATAAGAAAATGCCTTAAAACCCAAAATTGAATAATAAATTAAGTGAGTAGCATTTATTGTTTGATTAGAAATACTTATTTTTGTAAAACAAATATGAATTTAGTCAAATTTGCTTTCCGAATATAAATCAGAAAGTGGACTTTATCATTTGCAAAATCCTGCATGATGTTTTGAAATAGGATTAAAAAACTGATGTGAACACAAAATAAAACAGGGCCGTACCCCCCACCTCAAATTTTTTTTTTTTTTTTTGGGGGGGGGGGGCAATTTTCTTTTATTTATTTTTTTTATGAATGTAGTCACAAAATCAGAATTTACTTCTGACGTAAATATCGCCAATAGCCAGTACCAAGTATATTTCACTATACTAATCTATGGACACGTAAAAAAAATGCTTTAAAGAGACTGTCCTCCATTAATCTCACTACAAAAATTAAGCCGACGATAAACATGTCCTGAATCTTGGTACCTTCTGAAGCTGCTTTAATGAACAATATTAAATCAGTTTTAGGCTACTTACCAATTTTCAAATGAGCGGAAATTTTGCATACTAACCTATTTTAGCTAACAATACAATATCATGCAAATAAAAAAAAAGGAAAAAGATTCTATACCATGTTCTCTTGACACTAGTCAGGGATCGATCCAGACAGTTTTGTGGCCCTTCACAGAATTACATTCGACTAAAACGGCCCCTTCACAAAAAATAAATTTAATAAAATAACCCTTCATTTGTATTTTACACTATATTTTATTTATTTCCCCTCTCTTTATTTATTTTCCCCCTCCATTCCACAATAACTCTGACCACTCAAAAAAGTCTGACATAACAATAACAATTTAAAGGAGGTATTGCTATTTTTTTTTTCATGGTTTTTGTTCTTCATAAAAACTTTTTATTAAAAAATATATGCAGTAGCTGTCAGCAATGCATAAAAATGACAGCTCTTTATATTATTTACTCAAATTTTGAATTGACTTTCGAAAAAACTTTAATGAATGAATAACTGTGCCAGGATATTATCTTATATAATTAGCTGACTGTTAAAAAGCCACTCCAGTATATGTACTAGGTTTAAAATGTTTGTTTAAATTTCTAGGGAACTAGGAAAGGGGTTCACAGACAAAATTAAATCAGATGTACTAAATTACTAACTATATCTCCTAAAGCAGTTAATAATCACTCTAAAAGGTACTAAATAAACAAACAAATGTTTGCAAAATATTTCTATAAAAAAAGTGGTATTGTAGCTAATTGCATTATAAATCATTGTACAAAGTACGCTGAGTGAAATATAAATCAAAACGCACAAATTAATAAATATCTAATCTAATTTTATCTTGTTTTTCTGAGAGTCGTTTAATATTTTGTTAAAAAAAAGAAAAGAAAAAGGAAGAAAGAACACGACATAGTGTGTTTCATAAAACGTTCGTAGAATTTGTAGTACTCTTTGTGTGTTTTATAAAAAATCATTTAATTTAATTATAAATAACTAGTACATATATCTTAAGGATAATTAAGAGACGAGACGAAACAAATCTTTGCATTTGTTTTACGGGCCTATTTTTTGTGTCGCATCCATCCTCAATAATTATTGAGAAAATACAAAACAAAAGGGATTTAAAGGTTCATTTTTAAATTTAAATAAGAAAATTTTAGAGAGTAAAAATTCAATTTTTTTGAAAACCACTGACGTAAGTTTTTTCGCACCTTTTAGCTCCATTTAATTTTTTATAAACATATGAACTCGTTGTTTGCGGTCAATATTTGACAGATTGTAAGATTTTGATTTCTGTTTATTAAAAGCCACAATATTCACAAAAGTTATACAAAGTATTAAAGAAAAATTCAGAGCAATAAGCAGACTAAGATACACAATAACAGGAAATTCAATGCAAGATTACTTGCAACTACAGATTGGAATGTCTAGAAGAAAATTTAAATAGGACCTACGCATGAATTATGATATAATTTTTTAAGTTAACATCAAAATCAAGTAAAGGGCCCACGCATGGATTGTGATACAATTTTCACAAATTGGGACATTTCTCAATACAGTGAAACAAGAAAAACAAATACGACCTCGCTGGAATTATGATACACTTTTCAGATTTAACATCAAAATATAGAAACAATGTCTACGCATTGAATTCTGATACACTTTTCAAAATTAATATCAAAATATAGATGTGAGGTCTATGCATTGATTTATGATATACAATTTTAACATCAAGATATAGAAATAGGGACCATGTATGTGGATTATGATACAATTTTCAAACATTACCAAACATGATGAAACAAGAAAAACAAATAGGACATAACATGGATTATGGTACACTTTTCAAAATTTAACAATAAGAAAAGTCCGATGTGCTAATATAAAATGGTTTTTGTGTTTTGTATTAAACAAGCCATTGGGTGTGTTATGTAATTATCTTCATTGCATAAATTAGCTTGCTAGGAAAAATAGAAAATTGTATCGCAAGTGAGTAAAGCGAGCCAGGATATATATGTATATGTATATCCTACATATTCATACTACAAATATATATCTTACAATGCTAGGGGGGAAATCTCCAGAGGAAATTGTTTATTATTGTGATTCAGCCTCATTAAAATGTGAAAATTATATGCGTGGAACAGAACTTGAACACTACAATAATTAATTTTTAATTATGGACAAAAAAATTATTTCTGGTTCAGTTGAGAACTAGAATTGTAGTGTTAAATATATATTAATGACAATGTCATTTTATCTCTCAACACCCTTTATTGAAAAATGTGTCCCAAAAATGCGACATAATTTTACATGTATTTAAATACTATTAGTTCACAACAGCTTTAATCTATTGTTAAAATATTTCGTAAGCTGTAGAATATGCTTCACATGTATTTTTTTAAATATATTTAAATGCTATTAGTTCACAACAGCTTTAATCTATTGTTACAATCTTTCGTAAGCTGTAGAATATGCATCACATGTATTTTTCTATAAATAGGTTACACTCGTAAAAATTTCAACATAGAGTTACCAGGCGAAATACGCAAAAGATGAGCGATAAAATGTAGAAATAGTCAATTATCTTTTTAATATGGCAATAATGAAACTAAAAAATTAGGGGGGTTCAGGGGGATCCCCCCCTGAGGAGGCTCGAACAGCCGAGTTTTATATATATATATATTAGGGTGACGCAAAAAAAACGACATTTTTTTTTTAGTCTCGTGTGAAAAAATGTTAATTTTTAGATGTTTTAAGAGCCCCCTCCAAAGGACAGCTCAAAAAAAAAAAAAAAAAAAAAAAAAATTAAGAGGTCGCTCAAAATCTTTTTAAATTTCAAAAATCGAATTTTTTTCTTTTTAAATTTTTTTCTCGTTACGGTATAATTTTATAGACCAAAAAAATAAATAAATAAATAAATAAATAAACAAATAAGTTTCTGAAATTTTCAGTTCAAAATTTAAAGTTTAAAAGGTCGCTCACAATTTTTTTAAAAGGTCGCTCGAAAAAATCTAAAGTAAAGCACTAATAAATTTTAAAAAATTGTGAGTGACCTTTTAATATTCAAATTAAAATTCCATACATTTTTTTCTTTTATTTAGTACTACACTACAAATCCTACCTTTATTGGACAATATTTAATACTGCATAAATTTAGTATTAATCTAATATACATTGAATACCAAAGTGATTTTTGTTTAAAAAGTCATTGAATTTAATAAACTACCTATAGTCGCCTGATGTGCTGATTGTCTTTAATTATTAGTTACAGTATTTCGGATTGAACTAAGTTCATGAAATGTCTTTTTCCCTCGCGGTCTGATAGACAATGTGAGTTTTAAACTTTCCTTTCTACGACTTAAATATTTGTAGTTAATTACATTAAAAATTTATTATTATAATGTGGTAGTGATTCAGAGTCATTAAGATTTTTTGCTATCAAGCAGTAGATGAATCTGTAGAGCATTGAAAAGAACACCTTATTATTTACATTTGATTCAGTCATGTGATAGAGAGGTCATTGCTATAAACATTTTTTGGTTTATCTGTGTTGGTTTCATTTATTAAACAGATACTTAAGATACATATATACTGGAATAACGAAATCTACTTTAAAATCTTTACTGAAATCTATTGAATTTGACTTCAAAGCTTAGGATCGGGCTATTTGCTTGCCGGAATGTCATTCAGCTAAAGAACTACGTTTCAAAGTACTTGCAGAACCCCACCACGGCTATCTCGGACAATAGTTGAGGAAGCCGTGACCCCACCCAATTACTTGCAGAAAGAACCCCCCTACAGCTTTTTGCCGTAGGGTAGCGATCCATCATCCCCCCCCCCCCCCCCCGCCAAATAGCGGAGTACGTTGCGGTCATTAGGAAAGATAGTTTTTGTAGAAATGTAGACTCCAAATTTCGTCGTAATTACTAATTTATTTATTATTATAACTATTATATCTTTCATTGAAAAAACAGAAAACATCCTGAGCAATGGCAGCTACTTTTTAAAAATCGTGTATCATAATTAGCAACCATTTTATGGCTGTTCAAACACAAAATTAGTGTTTTTTCAAACTTTATTTGAATATTAAAAATATTTGCAAAAATAATATCAAAATTTTGGAAAGTGCATTCAAAACATCGTGTTACTAGCTAGATAGTAGGAAAAAAATCGAGACTGTATATTAATAACTATCGATGTTATGTCACAAATAGATTTTCTCATAGGATTACATAGGACTTCGCAGCTTCGTCTTTGCCCTCGGAGAATCACCTTAAGCAACCCCCTCCTTCGTGAAGAACTTTTAAAAGCACTGATGTTCAGTGGCGGGGGGATTGGATAAATATAGTCGATTAGTATGAACTTGTTTGTACAGATGTAACAAATATTCGGCCACTATTTGGTATTCGGCTGTTTTGCTGAATTTTTGGTAGGCCAAATATTCAGTTAGCCAAATATTGAACAGGTTTTCAGTCGAATAGATACTGCTAATAATGCTACATATTTAACTCAATAATTTCAGAAAAAATATTTTTAACATGTATTTTTAAATGCATTTGCAAATAATATTGCATAGTTATACTTCCATGTGTCAATTTCTTATTATAAAATATTCTAGTTCATTGAATTTTAAGCTGAATGAAACATTTTAATGTATTTAATAATGTTGCAGAAATGCAGTCTTTTCTACTTAGTTAAACTACTTGGAACGCTTTTCTTTTCTTTATGGGGTGGGAGAAGGGGGAATCTTTACATATCTTCCACTGTAAATATAATTATTTAACTTTGTAATAGATATTTTTTCATAATGAAGATTTTTTCTTTTAGAAATAATGCAGGGGCATAGCCAGGGGGGTGGATATCAGGCTATATCCCCCTCCCCGAAACTTTTAGATGAGTGATCACAAGATTTATGTCGTGCAGGAATTCTGTCTATTTATATACACATTATAAGTTCATATCCCTCACAAACACATACGAAAAATTTTCCTGGCTACGCACCTGAGATAAATTACTGGTGTGTGTGTGTTTAAGTGCCTACAAATAGTGTAAAATGAATTTTAACTAGCCTTTATTTAGTATTTAATTTGAAAAGCGGCACTTTATTAAGTATTAAAATGAAATTAAAAAATACCTAATATTCGATATTGGGCTAAACCATAAGTCAAATATTTGGTATTCAGCCAAATCACTATTCATTACATCTCTACTTGTTTGTATACCAGGGTTCGCGTTTACTCAGATTTTTGAGTCATTTACCCAAATTTTCTTGACTGTGATGCAAAAAAGTACGCACATAATGGGTTTTGCATATGCAAAAACCATACCTGCCAACCTCCTTAAGCCAAAAACAGGAAGACTCGGGTTGAAAAAACAGAAGATTTCACAAAAAATCAGTAGATAATTTTTAAATATAAGAAGTAAAAACAGAAGACCCCAGTTTACCACCATTTCTCATTATTTTTTTTATATTAGTAATGCATGGAAATTAAAACAAAATTAAATAGTAATAGAAAAGAGCTTACCAGAAATTTTTATACAAAACAGAGAAAAATTGAGTATTTTCACAAAATAAAAACAATTAAATAGATGGAAATTTGACTCTATTTTTAACCAAAGTACGTTGAAAAATAAACAGATTAAGATTTTTTTTTTTTTTTTTTTTTTTTGCTTCTACTAATAGTTCATCAGAAAAATTATTTTCATAACAAAGTATGTTAGCTTTAGTTTTCAACACAAATAAATTTTCTAATGATGAATTACTGACGGAGGAATGAAATGAAGTCTTTTTTTTTTTTTTAATATATAACTATGGATAAAAGATTTGCTTACAAATGCTTTGACCTCACTCATACAACAGCATTGTGCTGTTAGCTGTTGAAATGATTACCTCAATAAATGACTTTGAAATTGATTTATTTATTTACCAATTTTTTATAATAGTTTGCAATACAATTTAATATATCAATTAAAAATTAAAAAAAAAAAAAAAACAGAAGATTTTATCTTCTGGCAGAAGACCGAAAGATAGCATAAAAATACGGAAGTCTTCTGTCAAAACCAGAAGGGTTGGCAGGTATGAAAAACCCATATCTCTCAAGATAATGGGCCTTTGTGACCCACTTTTAACAGATGTCAGTGCGATCCCTGTATAGCATGCTAATAGATGCTCGTATAACACCAAAAAAGAATCTGGTAAATCCAAAATGTTTAAATATTTATTTAAAAAATTTACCGTAATTTATGAAAGAAACGCCACGGCGTTTACAATATTTTAAAGATTTTTTTAGCCGATCTTCAACAAAAAATCATAAAGTAATAATTGTGTCAAAAGATGGCGGCACTACCAATCACGTACTTTTAGCAGTGCACAGAGCACAGCGTAATGAATCAGAATGAGAGACCACCCCCTTCGAAAAGTGGTTTGATCCAACCAGGCCCAGCGAGAAGGGGGGCAGCCGGGGCACTGCCCCAGGGCCCATGAATTTTTCAAAATGCACTACAAATTTCCTTTCTACATCTTTACTTAAAAAAAAAAATTACTTTAAAAAATCACAGCCCAATGAAGTTACCGGTCCTAGCTATTTTTCTACGTGGTGCAAAATACAAAAATGAGCCCCCTCCCTCACACATGCAGCTAGAAAAATCAATTAAAGCCTCTGGATTTACTGAACATACTAACAGTATAGAAACTGAAGATCTATTTCCAAATGAGTGCATTACCCTTAGGGTATTTTTTAACCATTCCAGCAATGGTAGCTTCTGCTGAACGATCATTCAGCAAATTGAAACTCATAAAAAAATTCTTAAGATCAACCATGTCTCAAGAACGAATTGTAGACTTAGCAAGACTAAGCATCGAATCTGACATTGCCAGAACTATTAATTTTGATGATGTTATACGAAATTTTGCAAGTAAAAAGGCACGAAAAGCCATTATTAAAATTAAATAATAAATATTCTAATTCTACCATTTATATATATTTTTTAAACCTTCAAGCATGTATAAAAAATCACTATATATGAAGATTTCCTTACTCATTCTTTTCTTTTAGCATTCTATATAAAAAATCACTAAAAGAAAAAAAATTTTTTTTGAAACTGTGGGTTTAACTATAGCAAAATATGAACTGATGCATTTACAGATAAATAACACACTGTTGGTGATGGTGATTTGCAATGCATGTTAGACAGCGAGGGTGGTAAGGCAAAGGAGGATTTTGGAATCTGGTTATAAAAATACCGTAATGATACTTTTTATATATTTTTTATCATACATTATTACAGATTGTAAATACTATTATTAAAATTATAATTTAGGTAAGAATAAAAATGACACCACAATATTAACTTTTCTATTTTTAATAACTACTTTTAAAGTAAAATTAGGCAGAATTTAAAATATATTTCTTGAAAAACAAGTTGGGTAGGGCTGGGGGCCCGGGAACATTTCTGTCCCGCCTTATAAAATTTCTCGCGGAGGCCCTGGATCAAACGCTCTGGATGGGTACATAAATTCAACAGATCTCTCCTCAATTAAGTAAAAAAATCTTTTATATGTACATTTTAGAACTATAATTAAATCGTCTTTGTGAATATAAAAATTGATATGTTTCATATGAAATCGGACACTGATTATTTGAAAATGGAAATCATAACCTTCGTAAACTAGTGGTAAATACTTAAAAACATTATGTGGGAAGGGGGGGGGAAAGATACTTTTACCATTTATTCACCCCATCCTAAAATATATCCAATTGCAGCATTTATGTTTCTTTTTTTTTGTGTGTGTGTGGAGAGAGATAGTGACTGCAGCATTTACGCTGGGGGTGCATTTCTGATGATTTTCTAGTTAATTAAGCTCTTTTTCGTAGGTGCGGCATTTCTTCCATAAATTACGATAATAAAAAAATATTTTTGTGTAACTTATTATATGCATCAATATGTAATTTCATAAATAACAGCACAAATAATAATTTTAACATTTTTTGGCTATCGAATGTTTATATTTCCCGGAACGATACCCGCTTCTCTTAATGACCAATTTTTTTGCAGAATGGAAGGTGGTCACTCTTAAGAAGTTTCACTATATACATATTTGTTACAGGTGGTATTTTTCAAGTTAGGATGTAAAAATATATGACACCCACCCCTCAAAAATAAATAAATGAATTATCTTAAATTATGAAGTAATTAGGCAGTAAGAATAACCATCTGATTCCTATACACAAAACGGATCCAAAGCCATGAACCATTTATTTATTTATAGGGGTGATGATGATGTGAATCCATTACTAGAATTATTGAATTTTACTACCAATTAAGCTGTTGATCATTACCTGTCAGATTTTCCCCTCCCAATCTGTGGGATGGGCCATTCAAGTATTACGTAAGCAATAATGGGAGGCGGGGGTTCGGGGTCTTCTTATTTTTTCTGACAGGGTGGGGGTGGTGGTGTCACGACAATTCTTACGTAAGCATTAAACAACGAAGCAATTACAGTGCAGCCACAAGAGAGAGAAAAGGGCATCTTGTGGTCAACCCGGAACTTTCCATCTATTTTCGGCTTAATAGAAAATATTCATGTTTCCCAACAAACCCGCTTGCTGCCAGCCAACTGTTGAGCAGTACTGGAGCACTGACACCGTGACATCTCTAAAAAGATGAATATATCATTTCAAAAAGTTGTTTGAAAAAATAAACAAAGCTTTGCCCCAAATAACCTCCTCGGACGACAATACTGGGGGGGATAGGCTAAGGGATTATAATCTAGATTGGTTATGACTGCCTTGGTGGTGACAGGTGTATATAGGGCGTTCATCCATTTGCCAGATCTGAGGATCACAGACATTAGACGAGAAATGTGATCGGCAAATAATGTAACATTTCTGTAATTCTTATCATTTATTTGAATCTAGTTAAATAATAACTTTCCTGTTTTATTGTTCAATTCAATAAATAATGATATATTTGCACATTTATTTTGTGCAATCTTGTTCAATGATTGATGCTTCCTTTGTATTTACGTTTTTAATCAGTAAAACTATGCAATTAACTTTCAACACTAACATACCATATTGGTCCGAATATAACATGGTGTTTTTTGACTGACGGTATGTGGTATCACTATTACGTAATACATCCAACAGTATTACAGCACAGTATTACATAAGCAATAACTTTATTATTTTTAGTTGCACTGGGTATAGTACTTTAATAATATAGTACTTTTAGTACAATAATATAGTACAATAATGCAACTAATACTATACTTGTACTATAGTGCAACTAAAAGTACAATAATATAGTACTTTTAGTTGCACTGGGCAAAGGGAGAAAAGGGCAAGTTGCACCACTGATGAATTTAATCCACAGGCGAGTTGCACCCATGAAGTGGAGGGGAAATAGACAATTTTAGGGGATCCCTGTGGTGTCGCAAAGGACTAGCAGTAGCTTATTTTTGAGGGGGGAGCAAGATAATTATTCCAGTGCAACTCCCCCCTCGATCTGATTGATAGCTGTTGACGCAGGTACAACTGACCCTCGTACCTTTTCGGTTAGCCGGGCTTAAATCCCGGAAACAATTTTTTCTTGGCGACATTAAAAGACTACTTCTAAAACATCGTTGTTCCCAAAAACACCGCCAAAAATGTTAATCAGCATACAAAAAAAGTATTTATATACAAATTACAATGTATAAAAGTATCAATATACTAAAAAGAGTTGTATGTAAAAATTTGTATGTTTATTGGATTAAATGTTTGTTCCAAAATATGGTAATGTGGATGAAAGAACTGTACTAGAGAAATGATGCTCAGTGATTCTTGTTAGGTTTGTTCGCAATTGGTGCAGGTTTAAATTATTTGGCATTTTATCGGCTGACCAAAAATTATCCAAACCACTAAGAGTCAAAAAACTCAAAATCTCTACCTAATAATTGAGGCGGTGACAATGAAAATGAGGTAAGTGCCAAAATTTGCAAAACTGCATTTTTTCACTGACAATAATTATGTTCCAATGCCTATAGCATTGAAAAAGAGGCAAGTACCTAACAAGTTGTTTAGTTTAAGTCGTTGCCGGAAGATGGGGTTGGGTTTAACTCCCAACAGCTTTGCATTGAAAAAGAGGTAACAGAAAAACCCACACGGGATAACTTTAACCTACCCCCAATCTGCAAGACTCGAAACTCCGTTCCAAGTGATTCCAATGGGAAAAGGTGATTTTTTTTATGTTGGATGTATTTGCAATTTGTTCCTGAACACTACTGCTCTTAAAATTTCTGAACTTTCTTGGATTCAAGTATCGAATTTAACACTTCCTCTCATCAGCACCAAAAAAACTTTCAATGAATTAGAAGAGTGGAACCAGAAGACAATCTTCAAGAACAAAAATTTAATGGATTCAAACAAATGGCTATCTTTCCTTCTAACGACAAAATAACAACGCTGAATGAAGGAAAAGAACTTGCTAGCAATGCTTCAATATCTCTATGAAAAATACCATAACTTCTATAAGGAGGTTTGCAAATATTTTTTTTTTTCTTTTCACACCTACCTGTTATATTCTTGTGCTATATCTTTTGCTTCAATAAACCATTTGTAGCCAAGAACATGAGTATTCATTTCGATATTGGACAGTCAAAACTTCTTTTGCTTCTCCTGTAAAATTTAATTTTTGGCACTTACCTCATTTTCATTGTCAACTCCTCAATTATTGATCTTGCAGTCATCATGGCAAATTATTTTATTGTAGCTATGATATATTCTCATTTCACCATGTATTCAATTAAGTATCTCAGTATTAATTAAAGTGCCTTCATTATTTTCAAGTGATAACTGACTTCAATATGTTATCCGAGAATATGTTTAGGCGGAAATACTTCCATACACCTCCTCAGTATTATTTTTACCTACTATTGATTGCTGATGTATTTCAGCAGTATTTTCACTAAACTGGCAAATAATTTCATTATTTTTTTAAAATTTGTTGGAATACTAATTACAACAATGCTATAGAGTTTATAAAGTTTTAATTCAAAAAATTGACACAATGGAACCATCACCTGACTTGGCACAAAATATTGTGTGCCAATTTACATTCTTTAATTTTTTACCGTGCATGAACATGTTAAACAAAGATCCTCCATACGAACTCTAACTGTGCTGAATTTCGCATCCATCCATTTAAGCAATCTGCTGCAAAAGGGACACAAAGATTTTACTTAGCGTATTTATATTTACATAGATTTGTAGGTGTCGCGAGCGCGAGATTTAATTCCGTAAGTTTAACTTATGGCAAGTGGCAACGCGAGAAAAGAATGGGTTTTTTTTTTTTTTCTCCCAGTGGAAAAGGTAAACAGATCGGCTGATGTGGAGCGAAAATGCTCTCTTGATTAGAATAGAAGTTCCTCCCCAACCTTTCGATTGAAACTTGATAATTGATTGTAATAGAGTACTCATTCTGTAATAAATTTAATTACAAAGAAAATAGAAGCTCTCCCAATTGATTGAGTAGATAGAACAGTAGGATTAATAAATAATGTAATTTATTGGTAAGTGCTTTTTTCTGCGAAATAGTACTGATGTACAAAATGTCATAAAATCTTACATAAGCAAAAGGGGAGGGGGGGAAGGGAGAGGGGTGCAAAATTACTAAAGATATGCTTATGTAATACTTGAATGGTCCCACTTGAACAAAACCATATCAATGACTCGAGTGATATACATAAATAATTCTCATTTACCTTTTTGTACCATCCAAAAATACAATCCGAGGGTCATTATTCCCATAGCAGTAAAAGCACTTGCTAATATTATTTTCCAGTCATCATCATGCTCATCTATTACCTCTGAAAAAGGCTGGCTGAAGCTCATGCTATACACTGAAAAAAAGGAAAATAATAGATGTTTAACTGACTTGGAGCATTATGTGATATTTAGCTACAAATTCTTATGGTTAAATTATATTATTTTGACACATACAAAAGAGAAAAAATAAAACACACAAACTGGATAGCTGATAAAGGCAGATAAAAGCCTACCGTGACTGCCATCCAGTGAGAAGGGACTGGCTACTAACATAAAACACCAAACCTCTGAAAATAAAAAATAAAAAACAACAAAAAGAAGTGAAACAAAGGATAAGAGATCTAGTGAATGTGAGTATCGAATTTCAAGTACAAAGTAACATTTTCAGAAGCCAAAGCACAGAATCAAAACAATACAAAAACCACACAAATAAAAATTAATTATACCATCACAAAAAATTTACTATTTTTGCTGCACAAAGTTTAAAATAAATTTTGTAAAATGCCATTTTTTAAATAAAATTTTCAAACATTTCAAGTACAAAAAAGATATATAATGCTTAACTGCACTAAAAAGTTATATCTGTCTGTAGACATTTTAAACATGCATTCATATTGGGTTCGAGGGAAAGTTCTGTCGTATTTTAAATAGGCAGGTGATTTTTCTTGTAAAAAAAAAAAAAAAAAAAAAAAACATCTGGCTAGTGAGTCGATTGGATTTTTTTTTGGGGGGGAGGGGGGGGGGAGAGGGACTGCTGTATAATATAAAAGGTGCCCTTTTTTACCGTTCATCATTTACTTGTGATATTTAAAGTGAAAAACATGTCAGTAGATAACGTGCATTTACGACACTGCTTTTTATATGAATTCCAAAAAAGAAGCAATGCATCGTTGCATGTAAAAATTTATGTTCGGTATTTTGAAAAGATATTGTAAATGTTCGTACTTGTCAAAGATGGTTTAGCAAATTTCATTCCGGGGATCTGAGCCTCAAAGAAAGTGATCGATCTGGATGACCATTTGTTTGTAGTGGGACAGGAAAGGTCCAGTGTACTACAAGTTGCTGAAACAGGGAAAAACCATCAACGCGGATCTGTACTGCAATCAGCTTGATAAATTAAATGCAGCTATCAAAGAAAAAAAGGCCAGCATTAGCCTCCAGAAAAGGAATAGTGTTCCACCACGATAATGCTCGCCCTCATACTGCAATGGTGACACAACAAAAACTGAATGCGTTAGGATGGGAAGTCCTTAGTCACCCACCGTATTCACCTGACATTGCACCATCTGATTATTACCTGTTCAGATCTCTGCAAAATTATCTAACGGGAAAAAAATTCAAGTCTTTTGAAAGTTTTACTAAGGCAGTTGCTGACTATTTTAACTCCAAGGATGAGAACTTCTACAAAACGGGAATTCACAGGTTACCTGAAAGATTGCAACAGGTTGTAACAAATAACGGAGCATATATAATTGATTAATATTAAACACATTTTTATAAATGAAATCAAATATTTTCTTTAAAATACGACAGAACTTTCCCTCCAACCCAATATTTTGTGTCATTACCATCCCCCAAAATTCACACCTTGATCATTAGATTGTATAATTAACACATAACATTTTGTTCTAACAGCAGAACCAAAACTTTGTAGAATTAATATTTTACTTTCTAAACTCCTTATATAGCACATTTAGAACTGAATACTGACTAAAGTACAGTCAGACCTTGATAGGTCACTTTCTAAAGTTCAGACTCATTTAATAGGACTTCCATGTTATGGATTATCAGATAAACTGTCAGGTCTAAATACCATAATCGCCTATAAGTCACTTTTGTCTGATATTATTTGAGTGGTTTCAGTTATTTTTCATTTTACCAAATTCAATTTCTGAAATTTTAGATTCCAATGCAGTAGGAAGTAATGATGTCGACAATGATGCAGAAAGGGAGGCAATGTGGCACAGGCAGAAGCACTCAAAGAATTCAATATCTTACAACAGAGCTGAAGAATATTTTCAAAAACTTAAAGAAAACATTGTAAAAAAAGAAAAAAAAAAAAAAAAAAAGGTGACAGCTAGAGCTGTAGCAAACTACATGTATTTGTTACTGAGATGCGGATAATCAATCAGATTCAAAGTAATGAATTGCTACTAATAGAATATCGGCCATTATCAGATCGACCAGCTTCGAACTTCAAATACAGACTGCCAGGCAAAGGTTGAAGAGGGGAAATGACGCCTGGTAATCGAGTACTAATATCTTCTGTTATTTGTTACTGGATACCGGATCGTGGTTTGAAGGGGAAAATGAGTCTTGCTATTTGAGGTATTTGAGTAGCAGTAGCAGTATGTTTGGATATTCGTTGCTGACTAGTAAGGGGGTTGCATTTCGCATATGTCGAATGGTCTCATTTTGATGAGGTTTGAAAGATCCGTATGTTTTGCTTTCGTTACTGATGATGCAATATCAGATAGATACAGTATCTGCTGCTCCATTATGATATGGGATTAGACATGGCATCTGTTTTATACAATGCGGGGATGTACGGTATATAGTATGTTATGCGTGGGAGCCAATATCAGATTTTTTTTTTTTTTAGGAGGGGAGGGGGGGGGGAGAAAGAGGGTGTTCGTGCTTTCTGATATTTTAGTACTAAATAGTGGTGCAATCAGGATTCTTTTTCAGGGTGGTCCCGAAGGATGGAGAACTTATTTTTTTAAATGCTTGAGCTAGAACCGAAATATGAGTAATAAATAACAAGTTATTTAAATACACCTTAAAAAAATATTTTTATAAAGTAAAACGATTTCACACATTTTTATTATTTAAAATATTATTTGGAAATTAAAAAAAAATATTAGGCATGTCAACTTTTTTTTTTAAAGTTACCATTTCGTTTTAAACAAAAATTTCAAGAGGGACCCAGGATTTCTATGCCCACCCCTGAGTACAACACTGGTATTAAAATAATTCAAAAAAGTTCAGTATGTTTTTAAAATGTTGATGTCTAAAGGATAGGGAGAGCGACTTGACCACCATCTTTCAAGAATCTGCACTCAGAAGCAACACTAGGCTTTTCATTATACTTTTTATGATGAGAATGAACAGGTTAAACCAGCATTCAGAATTGAAAAAGGGGGAGGGAGACCATGGTGGGGGGACAGCATGTTTTTGAAAGATTTCTACGAGCGTTATCCGAGTTATTTGGATAATTGAACATTATATAAAACAATACATTTGTATAAAAACATTATTAATCAGAGAAAATAAGCTCTAAATACAACTCTCACGCTTTAAAGTAAAAAAAAATAATGTATGATATTTTTATTTGTTTTTAAACCAAAAAAATGTAATTGCATGTAGTATTTTAAACATTCGTATTTGTACGTAATGCTATGTACAGTGGCATAGCCAGGATTTATTTCAACAGGGGGAGGGGGTTATCAAATTGCTAACTAAGTATCAGTTGTAAATAAATATCACATTGTAAGCTAGTAAGTAAAGGGTCAGATTTAGGAAAGGAGGGCTGCAGCCCCCCCTCTAGATACGTGCTATAAGACTTGTTTCTCGCATTCAAACTAGTAACGAAAGTAACAAGTAACAAATACTTAGTAACTTTTAGGTGGTCAAATAAAATATAGAAAGTTAGCAGAAAAAATTATGAAAATTTGCATAAACTGCTAGCAAAACATCTTTTATATACTTTTAATTTATAATGTGTTGAGCTACATTGTTTTAATTTCGACATTTGAATGTTTTAGAATTGTTCCTTTGTCTAAATCAGCTTTATCTTTTCTATGAAGAAACATTTCACCATGATTTGGTTCTACTGATCAGTTTAAGTAGCAAGGCCGCCATGGTACAGTGGGCACCAAAAGGTGACATAATATAAAGTGAAAAAAAAATATATAAAACTTTAAAAGCCTTAATCATGTAATACGTTTTTGCAGGCAGCACAAATTGGGAGTACGTGGAGTTATAAGATCTCCCACTTATAAGATCACTTTCACAAGTTCCTGACAAGTGACTTTATAGCGAGATCTGACTGCACTTTTATTCTTATTAGCATCATTGATCTTAATCATTTATTTGGAACAGTTTATAATTTTTTAATAGCAGTAAAGCTTTATACTGTGTTATGAAATAAAGTGAATTTTTTTAATACCCTTCCAGCCTGAAATTTAACTATAATTATCAATACATAATTATTATTTATAATCTGCATAGTATAATTAAAGTTAAAACTTAACACACTTGTTATAAACTTTGTAGGTTTAGAAAGATAATCTTTATAGTTTTCTAAAAAATGTCAAATTTAAACACAAGAGTAATAGAAAAAGAAAGTTAGAAGTATGAAATCAGAGATTCCAGGAGAATTCCTCAAGTTTAGTAAATGTAATCATAGGATTAGAATATAAGTGATAAAATATATACAGTTAAAAAAATGTACATATAAAAGAATTCAAATAACATTATGAATCCACATGTACAAATAAACTCACATGACTAATTCTGTATATACCTGTCAGTTAAAGCTAAAAAGAAAAAAAGAATACTACCAGATTCATCTGGTGGGCAGAAAACTGTTCACTAATGACATAATTACTAGTTAAGAAAATATTTACATGTTTGCTTCTCTTCCAAAGTCAAGTATCTCCAGTCCCCTTTCTCTTTTTCTTTTAAACTTACAACTTCATGATGCTTTTTAATTTGTTTCTGGTTCTTGTTAAGTGGAAAAGACTCATCAGCAAAACCTGTGTTAAATGCAATGCTCATCACAGATCGACATCCTGTATTGAGGTTTGTGGAATGAGATGCAGAACTTTTCAGACATGAAATCAATTTGGTTGATATGCTACTGTTCAATTTGAGAAGTCCACTTGCCATTTAAAGCCTGGGGAGGAAAGGATAGAAACTTTATTTTGCTTCAGATACTTTTTAACTCTTTTTAAGCACACAATTTCATTGAATAATCCATAAAAAGGACTATATTCCGTATACGGTGCTTTGTTTACATATCAATGTTTTGTGTACAATTCATTGGTGAACAATCTGACGCCAGAGTGAGTGATGCACCACCAAAGTGAAGTTACCTGCCGGTGGTAGTTGTGACTGGCAACCATAAAGAATACGTCTATCGTCAGTTTGGGTTGATATTTGGTATTGTTTCATGTTATTGATGGAAGGGAATGAAATATGTTAATGTATGAAAAGAATTTGTGTGTGTTTGATAGAAATATGGTGTGAATATAAAGATAAATAAAAGAAAGCATGCTGGTGTTACATTATAAGCTGGGTGTTGAGGACATTTCTGAGCGGTTATTTAAAAAAAAATAAAGGTAAGTGCTCTTTTTTAACAAATCTTTGCAATGTTTAAGGTTTTTAATGTGAATTTTAAATTGATATTTGATGTGTTTATGTTTTCGTAAGTGCTATTCTAATCATACTGACTTTATAAGAGGTGTACAACTAGGTTGTTTAATCCACTGATGTTTTTTTGAGTTGAAAATGGGCCAGTGTTTGCCCAGTTTACATTAGCTGTGCAACTAGGTTGCTTAATTCATTGTTTTTTTAGTTAAAAACGGTCCACTGGTTGCGTAGTTTACATAGTTGTACAACTAGGTTGCTGAATCCACTGAGGTTTTTTTAGTTAAAAACGGTCCACTGGTTGCATAGTTTACATAACTGTACAACTAGGTTGCTGAATCCACTGAGGTTTTTTAGTTAAAAACGGTCCACTGGTTGCATAGTTTACATAGCTGTACAACTAGGTTGCTTAATTCACTGTTGTTTTTTTAGTTAAAAACGGTCCACTGGTTGCACAGTTTACATAGCTGTACAACTAGGTTGCTTAATCCACTGTATTTTTTAGTTAAAAACGGTCCACTGTTTGCTCATTTTAAATTGCCTGTTACTGAATTTGCAGACATGGACGTTAAATATGGACGTTGTATTTTGTTTCAATGTTTTTGTAAGTGGAATATATGTGCAATTTTAATGTGTTAAAACACTTTGCTGATCGTGCAAAATGGTTGGCGACAGTCGCTGGAGCTTGGGAGTTGCCAAGCTCCAGCGACTGTCACCGTGTGTACATGGGGTGTGCACCTGCTTGTATGATTTGACCCATAAAAATTCTAATACCACACCTATAACCTCTTCCCACCTGACGAAAAACTCACATCTCATAATTAAATTCATTATACACTCATTAAAAATCTATTATACTTAAATACAACAAACAGAAAGAATATTTTTAAATAATTTTTTGAATTAAAGCCTAAGTCTTACTCTCTGTTTCAGTACTAAAAAGTTGTTATCACCTATAAAAGACTATGAAAGACTTTTTAAAAGTAAATGATGTCCCTATAAATTCTTTTTGACTACATGAATTAAAAAAAAAAAAAAACATTCAACTTTGGAAATTTCAATATTCAAATATTCTTTTATGTAAGTGTAGGATTTACACATTCGTATGCATTAAAATCATTAATTCAAAATTAAAGCATCAACACATATGTACTACGCCAGTTCAGAACTACAAGGAGACGCCAAGAATTGTTTTAACAGTGGAAAGAAAGAAGGTTCACATATGTGGACCACTGGAACGAAGAAGATAAACTGAGGTTGAAAAAATAAAGTTGAAGTACGTGTATGGAAGGGGTGTGGGGGGGGTATGTGAATGGTGGTTTTTCAAACTAATCACCATCCAATTTTTGGCAACTTCAGAAAATCCCATCATTATGGTTGTGGAAAAAATACTATGCTTCCATTGATTTTTTTTTTTTTTTTTTTTTTACATAACTGCAAAAATTGACTTAATACTGCAATAAAAAAATCTGATGTGGACTTCCTTGCACATCTATTATATCAAAAATATTTTCGCTGTTCTAAACTGATTTTGTTTTAAAGAGATAAAATACTGCAGTAATAGTAAGGCTTAGCGATTTCTAGCCAAATATTTCCGAAACCTCCAAGCAGGGTTAATTTGAAAGATCTGTTTTTGACACTTAATTTGGCGATATTTCAGCAAAAGCCGACAAGCTTTGAGACAGTTTGCGAGATGTTGGGGGATAGCCAAAATAGTATTTGACCACAGACTTTCACTGAATTGAATGCATCCATACACCTCAATGTATTTAAAGTCATATGGGTGACCCTGAAAATAAATTACCCAAAAAATGTTAAAATAGTAAATGCTTAAATTTATCTAAAAAATCTAAATGAAGTATGAAAAAAATAATTATTTTTTATTCTTAAAAATATTATATCCCATAACTTATTTTTTTTAAATGTTAATCTGTACAGTATAACCTTTATACCTTGAAATTTCTAGAGCAATAAAATGATTATGCACTGAATTATGATTTTTCTTTTTTTGGAATATAGCGCATATGAAAATCAGAGCAACAATGATGGCTGCGATCTGAGATTTTTGAAAACTTTCAAATAAAAAAAAAAAAAACTATTTGACCTAGCACAAAAAAAAAAAAAAAAAAAAAAAAAAAAAAAAAATTACAGGAGTTAGTTTCTTCATAGTCTGTACAAATCAGCCAAATTTCAAGAAAATCTGAGAAGGTGGGTGACATGGCCTGGGTGAATTGACATGAAATGACCCAGGGATTTAATGAGAAAATGCAACAATAAATGTTTTGTGCCCCCTCCAGAATTTTTTTTCTGGATCCACCACTGAGGACGCCCACTTCTAAGATGGTAGTTAGTTACCCTGCTCCACTGTCATTTAACATTTCTTCATCCATACTATCTTCCAAAGCTGATGATGGTACATCCATATTTAGTGATGGTTAGAGAGAAAAAAAAAAAAAAAAAAAAAACGGTTCGAAAACAGTTGCGCAAACAAATATACCAATGAAACGACTCCTCTAATCTAATCACCAAAATATATTCTTGAGTAGTATTGCACCTGAGTGGTTTTTCTGAAAAGCTATGTATCGGTGAAAATGGATGAATGTATCGGGAACTGATACTTTTGAAATATGAAAGAACCGAAACAGATACCTAAAAAAATAGGAGGTATCGGCACCGATACTATTGGTCGATCCCTAGAAATAACAATAACAAGATACTAGGGGTAATTCCCCGGAAATTGCAATCCGATGACCGATGAGATTCCGCAAAAGCCAAGGCAGGTGAAAATCTTTCCACATTCTATATTTAGCAATAATTGCGAGTGAGCTTGTTCTTCGTGTAATCACAGTATCGAAAAAAAAAAATCAGCAAATTTCCGAATTTCGCAGGAAAATAGCTCCCACTCCACATTTTCATTTTTTTTTTATTTCCTTACAAATTTTACTTTTCATAAAGAGAAAAACCATTTCAAGCAGTTCGGAAGAACAAACAGGAAAAAAATATATATATAATTTTTTAAGAATGTAAAATGATTTTCAGCTCGAAAATTTGCTAGTATAAATTTTAATGTCCTTTAACAATATCAGTGAAATTTAATTCTTCCTTACTTTTAGATAATATAGAAGATAGGTTTAATACTCTTTTAAAATAAATCGCCCACCCAATCTTCTAAAATTACATTAAAGAACAAAGCATAAGGAAAAAATTTTTGACCTTCGTTCGATTTACATAACACTATGTAGGACGGCGACAATTGTCTGGCAGGCACTTTCACTTCACAAGGATAAACAAATTAACAATGAAATACATTAATGCTGAAAAAAGATGCTCAAGAAGTCAAGACTACGATTAAAAAAACATTATAATAGATACAGTAGAGATAAGTTATCTGAAGTCGCATGCAAAATTTCTATAAATAGACAAACGTACTAGCGGCCATTACAGAGGCGATTTTCTAAAAATCTTAAATAAATGACATCAAATAATACAATATAAAAAAACATAACGCTATAATATAAAGTTGCTGGGCTTTTAGTTAGAGTACTGGAAGCAAAATATTTACTTCTGAAATCTATCTTGTATGATTAATCCTGGACTGCACTCCAATATGTGAAACAAGAAGTGTGACAGAGATGGATCAGTAGAAAAAGGAAAAGAAAAGGCAAAGCAAAAGTCGAAAGGGAGAAAAAAAAAAAAGATCGTGGTAAATTAACTTCTCAACAGCAGATGGCGCCTATTTCATTCCGTAATCTGTTGTGTTATTGGCTAATGATTAGGATTGACCGCAATGATTAACCAATAACAACGGCTGATACATTCAGCATTCTTAAGAGAGGGTGAAGAGTTTGTTTTGGGACAAATGGTGTGATTGGACAATGTCCGATTTCAGATCTAATTTCAATCCCGGTGACCGAATGTCCCCATTTTCCGGGGACAGTCCGCAATTTCAGGTAGTGGTGGGTAAAGTCGGTCCTTTTGAGGATCCGGTCCTTACGGAGCCGCTCCTCTGAAGTAGTGGTGTGTCGTTCCGACCGGAACGGGTCCGGAAGAACGGATCCGAGCATGGACCGGGTCCGGAGCGGATCCATCTCTAAAAATGGACCCGGTCCGGATCCGGATCCGCTCCTTTCGGTCATTTGGATCCGGACCCGTTCGTTTCGTTCATCTGGCTCTGAAATCAGTCATTTGGGTCCGGACCCGGTCCTTTCGTTCATCTGGTTCCGAAATCAGTCATTTCTGTCCGGATCCATTCATTTCGGTCATTCGGTTTCGAAGTCGGTCTCGGTCCTCTCTGTCCGAACCCGCTTCCATTGATCGAGTGAAGAACATAGGCTTTCTGAGTAGTGGTGTGTCGTTCCGACCGGAACGGGTCCGGAGGAACGGATCCGAGCATGGACCGGGTCCGGAGCGGATCCATCTCTAAAAATGGACCCGGTCCGGTTCCGGATCCGGACCGGATCCGGATCCGCTCCTTTCGGTCATTTGGATCCGGACCCGTTCGTTTCGTTCATCTGGCTCTGAAATCAGTCATTTGGGTCCGGACCCGGTCCTTTCGTTCATCTGGTTCCGAAATCAGTCATTTCTGTCCGGATCCATTCATTTCGGTCATTCGGTTTCGAAGTCGGTCTCGGTCCTCTCTGTCCACGGACTAAGAGGCTTTAGGACGGTCATCGGGAAGCGGCAGACGGGCGAAACTGCGTCAGCCTCTGAAAGGAAAATATGCGACCCCCTTTTAATAATTAACGGTACGGGCGCCCTCTGACGACACACGGCGTAAGTATCTCCCGCGGGGTGCTTCCCTTGATATTTGTTTACGTTTCAGCTACTAGCAGACGACGCATGCGCCAAAAATTAATGCGTACGACTCCCAGCGCCACCTTTTTGGCAAATTTCATTTAGTTCTTTCGCAATGCCTGGATGATTGTCCTGAACCCTCTTAGTCCGTGTCTCTGTCCGAACCCGCTTCCATTGATCGAGTGAAGAACATAGGCTTTCTGAGAATTACAGGGGGTGGGGGGATATAAAGAGGTACCTGTTTCACTTCCTGTGGAAAGATAGTCTTGTACTAGTTGATGCCGGGGGACGGTTGACATTCCAAAGGAGACTGAAAGGTCATTCATTATTAGTGAGATGAGATGAGAGCTTATAGGAAGAAATCGGTGAGCGGAAAAAACGCCGCCGGAAAAAACGCCGCCGGAAAAAACGCCACCGGAAAAAACGCCACATGGAAAAAACGCCACCCGGAAAAAACGCCGCCGGAAAAAACGCTACTTTTAATAGTAATCTAATTTTAATAGTTTTATGATGTAACACAGTCTTTATATGCTAATCGATGAGGCAAGGAGCGTAGCCAGAAAATTTTTTCGGGGGGGGGGGGGGTTGTATGAGATATAATTTTGTAATGATAAACATAATTTCTTACTGACGACGTAGGAAAGGGGGGGGCTTTGGAACCTAGAATTGGCTTGGGGACCCCGAAATTTTTTCGGGGGGTTGTATGAGATATAATTTTGTATTGATAAACTTAATTTTTTACTGACGACGTAGGAAAGGAGGGGGGCTTTGGGGCTCGAGCCCCCCCCATACCTTTGTGGGATGATAGAAAATAATCATATATCGGTGTCTTTTTCAGTGTCCAGAATCCATAAAAACATACTAACCCTCCTCCCCCAAATCTACTGAATTGCTACACGCTACTGCGCCCCTATCGGATTGAGGGGAGACCTAGGGTTGAGCTATGGCTTATTATTACTGGTTTTCTTTGTATAAGGGCAAGAGTTTATTCTGATTCATGGTAATTTATCTTGTTAGCTCTTGGATTTTAAATAAGAAATTTTTAGAATAAGGAACATTTAAACATTGGTACTCTTATTTTAAAGATGCCTTTTTAAAAACTAAATTATGGTATTAATAAGTCAAAAACAATTTTTAAAGAAATCTTCTTTAAATTAAATGTTAGTGTAATTGTAATGTTTTTAAACAAATTTTTAAATGCTGAAAAAAAAAAACAGCAACACTTTTTAAAGGAAACTGGTTTAAAATCATTTAAAACTCATTTCTTAAAATGTAAAATATTAGTTATATATAACTGTGATTAAAATTATTAGTTAATTAGTTTTGTTAAAATTAGTTGGAAAAGTTTCAATAATACTTTCTAACTTTTGTAACTTTAGTTTTTAAACATTAATTTGATCAGAAATAGAGCCTTTGCTAAAGAACCTGACTGAGAATCAAAGACGACCTTGTAAGTGAACACGTCCGTTAAATATGTAGGGCCGTCTATCCTTTTGCTGGGTTGTGAGCATTCAAAACTGCATTATTTTGTTAAAACATGATCGATTCCGGTTCTTGTACTACAAAACAAACATACAAAATTTGCAAATCAAATTATTAATTTATAAGTTTTTTATCTAAATAATTGATTTACTTATTTATTGTATTATTTTCAAGACAAAGTACATATTCATTTAAAGATGGAGAACAATTCTTTGTAGTGTCACCGGATGTCGACACCCGTACTCATTTTTAGGGTATACTGTTTTTTTTTTTAAGTGTCAAACTCAGAGCCTGACAAAAGCGAGGGCAGACGGGGCAGCTACCTTGGGTCCCCAGTGAAAGGAGAACACAAAATGAAAACGCCCCTGTCCTAAAGTAATGTAATATTTTTCAGGAGAGGCTACTTAAAAGAAAAAAAGTTAAAAGTGATTATTACTAAAATATATTATTAATTATATCAATTATAATCAATCTTTGATTGCTGTTGAATTATTTTCTTCCGAATTCTTTGATAACAAATTTTAAGTGAATAAAATTGAATAATATATTAAATTTTAACACATTTTAAGTACTGATTTGAGCATTCTAAGATTTTGCTTACAGAAATTTAGTGAATTCTTTTTCATACTGCAGCATTTCTTTCCAGAGTTTATATTACTTTGGTAGAATTATTTAGCCTGTCAATTAGAATTTCTATAGTTAGCACATTTACAGATTCTGCAGAAGGAAAAGAAGTGTTTTATTCAATTTTTATTAGTTATAGAAAATCAATATTCGTAATGTTATCCTTATAAATGACTCACTATAAATAATAATAATAAATAATAACAATAAATAATAATAATAATAATAATAATAATAATAATGAAAACAAAGTTTTAAACTAGAAAAATTTTTAAAAATTTGAACTCGTTTAAAAATTTAAATTCTAAATCACATCCAATAAACTATTAACTTTTTAAAAGTTATTTAATGTTTCTTCCTATGAATAAAAATCAGATAGTTATTTGCTGAAAAAAAAAAAGGAATACAACTGATACACTTTTTTACAAATAAAATAATTGGTATATTAATAACTTGTACAAATATTTATAAATTGCGCAGTCATTTTATAAATGAATGTTCAATTTATCTACACGAGAATGCTTTTCAAAGATTTATCACTTTTTCGCCCATTTTTCTTTTGGGATTTTCGGGGTTTTAACATAGCCATAAGTAGTTGTGACATGATTCCAAAAAAAAGAAGAAAAAAAAAAAAAAAAAAAGAAAAAAGCCTCTGCGAGATCCTCTACCTCCGCTTTGTTCTTTTTTGACCCCCAGGACATGTATATCTTACCTCTTTGTCTAATGGTCAAAACAGTAGGGGCCGAATGCTATTTTTGGAATTCTCCTTTGACCTTGAATAAGTGTTCTCACTGTTCTGTAAAAACGGAATTTTCGTTTAACCTTGAACAAGTGGTTTTGTTTGACGGATTATTGCAAGTTTGTCGGAGGGGGGGGGGTTAGTTTGTCGGTGGGGGCGGTTAGTTAGAAGATTGACATATACCTCCAATAGGATCTTTTACATTAATTTCTTTCTTCTCGGGGGGGCGGTCGCCCCTCCGCCCCCTTTAATCGCCCTTGGTGGCGGTTGAGGAGGGAGGGGGTAATTCTTAAAAAGCACTTCAGTAAGAAAAGTCAAAATTCATTTGATATGCCAAAAAAAAACCCATTTAAACATGAAAAAAATAAACCCTTATCCCCCACCCCCACCCACACACGCACACCTATGTGTTAATTAAAATCCCTATTTAACAAGGATTTATTTCTTTGAAATCTTAACACTTCTATGTCATCAGCGTACCTTAGTGGCGTAGCCAGGAACTTTTCATGGGGGGGGGGGGCGTTACGACTACTGCAACTCACATATATGCATATTTGCTGTGATAAGGGAGTGAAGAATATACATTTTGTATGGCAAAAAATTCATCATGAGGGGGTGGTATGACCCCCCTATCCCCCCCCCCTTGGCTACACTACTGGTGTACCTGAATGGTTTTTTTGGGGTCATAGCTCCCTAAAAGCTTCATTTACTGTTAAGTAATTGGAAATCTATTTTTTTTTTTTTTAGCGGAAACCGAAATCTTTTTAGGAAAATCTATCCCCCTCCCCCCTTCCTTAACGCCTACCAAATTATACACAAATTGAATTATTCAATTAGAAATGTGTCTTCCCCCATTTCTGGAAAACAAAGTACAGTAAACCTCATAATTCAACTTCATACCCCCCCCCTTTTCTGCAAAAGAAAAGAAATTTTTTCAAGTATTTAAATAAATTATTACACAAATATCTTTTTAGGTGGCGTTTTTTCCGGCGGCGTTTTATCCGGCGGCGTTTTTTCCAGGTGGCGTTTTTTCCGGCGGCGTTTTTTCCGGTGGCGTTTTTTCCGGCGGCGTTTTTTCCTACATTCAAGAAATCTGGGGATAAATTGCTTTTGAGAATGTCGTCATTGGATGTAGGACTGGAGAAAAAATACGATATCTCTTAATTTATTGATTTGTGAGTGGAATTCAGTGTTGTTACGGGAGGTTATTTTATCATTTTAGTTAGTAGGGATGGAGTTTTTAATAGTTAGGATTAGATTTTCTCACAGTTTTTGGGGGTTGGCTGATCAGCTATAATTTTGCCAGGTGTGGGGAAAAAACTTGGACTGAAAAAACGCGAACGGTAAGAACGCCCAAATGATTAATTTTTACTAAAAATTGGACATAAAATTCTTTGTTTTGTAATATGCATGAGGAATATATTTAATTGTGTTTTATGCCAAATTTCTTTTGTTTTGGCATAAAGGGGTAAACTTTCATGTTCAGTAGATCTGGGAGTGAGAAAGCTATTGTTATTAGGGTTTCCGAGTTTCCTAAGCACGTAATAATATGAACCATAGGGAAAGCGTCGGGAGGGGGCACAAGGGGTCACCTACCCCCCTGTGCCCCCCCCCTCAAAATTCATCACAAAAAAATTTTTAAGTAAAAATTTGCTTGAAAATGTAAAAAAAAACTTCCCTTTTCTGCTCTTAAATCCGATATGTGCCCCCCGCAAACCTTTCCTGTACCTCTCCAAAATTTCAGTAGGTCTGGAAGCAATGATAAACTCTTCCTTACTATTATTATTTGATTTTCCTAAGCGTATAATACATATGAATCATAGCAGCAGTTTCGGGGGGGGGTGCAGGGGGAGCTCTCCCCCCCCCAACTTCATTTCAAACTCTGTTAAACAATCTTTTAAAGCTAATGTTATTAAGTCTTCTTAAGCATATAATACATATGAAGCATAGGCGTAGTATTGGGGGAACACAGGGGGGCACTTGTCCCCCAACTTTGTCTCAAAATCTTTTCATTTTAAAAATTTGTTCGTCGGGTCGTATTAACCGATCCAGCTAAAAATGTAGAAGGAAACTCCATTCTTCCCCTTGACAAAATGTTGTAAAAAAAATTGTCCACTGTCAGGGTTGTTTAATTCAAACAAAATTAGTTTTTTATGCCCTTGGTTAAACAATATTTTCAATATCAAATCTGTTGTACTAGTTAAAGCTTTTGAATAATAGGGCTTCTTTAAAACTTTTGTTTCTTTATTTTAAGCAATGCAAAATATTTTATGCAAAAAAGGCTTTATTTGGTAAATAAAGTGAATAATGTTTTCCTTTTTCATAATTAAGTAACTCTCACAGCTTTACATAAAGTTACATTGATTGTTAAAATAGATTATTGCATCCTTTTTTTAATTGTCTTTTATTCAGGTATGAAGATCAATATTTGATAATTTATCGTTCCAATTTTTTGTTTATCGTCATTCTTGAGTATTTCAGGAAGTTCTTTTTAAAGTTTATTTTGAAAGTTTCTAGTTTTATAAAAAGAAAAGGCTTTATAAGTTTATCTTATAAAGCTTAAAAAGAAAGATTTTTTTAATAACCTTTTGCGTCATAATTAATTTTTCCTAAATTCATGGCAATTTGGTAAACTGCTGAAGTGTGTAGGTTTAGAGTTCTGGGCTACCGAGCAATTGTTTACTCCAAATGTAACCCGAATACGCGTTAGAACCCCTCAGGAAGTCCCCCGCCCAAGGCATCCCTTAATAAAGCAGACTGCCCTCGTGTAGACATCCCTTAACCATGAAACCAAAACAACTTTCATGATAACTTTCATTGGAAGTAAAATGTTTAATATAGGGTAAAAATTATTATCACTTCCGATCCCTATTGTAGAGATATCCTAATAACACTGATCTAGGGTTTTCTTCTTTCAATATTGATCATAGACATATAGAATAAATTACAAAGTTACTTTATATTATCGAATAAAACTCTCAGGAAATCAGAGGTAATTAATTACAAAATTTTACTTTTTATACATCCCTCTTACAAAAATACTTCAGCCTTTCCCATAAAAAGGCTCAGAGATATGTTTAATCAAAGTTGGTGAGTGGCAATACGCTATACAATATCAATAATAGTAAAAGTATTATTATTAGAACTATTGGAACAAAGCTATTTAATTAATTAACTAATTAATTTTAATCACAGTTATTTAAAAAAATTATTTTACATTTTTAGAAGTGAGTTTTAAATAATTTTAAAACTTTACTTTAAAAGTTTTTTTTTTTCTGTTTTAGCATTTAGAAATGAAAATTTGTCAAAAACCTTGCATGTTACACTAAAATTTGATTTAAAGAGGGTCTTTTAGGGAAGTTTTTTAAAACCCTGGAGGATAGAGGGGGGCACAACCCCCTCCCCCCATGAGGATTTTTTTCCCATACAAAATGTATATTCTTCACTCCGTTATCACACCCAGATATACATGTATGTGAGTTGCAGAGTTTGGCAGTATCGTTAATATACATGTATTTTCAAAATACATTTGTATCTTGTATTTTGTATTTTCACTTGCAAAAAACAAAGTATTTTGAGAATGTATTTTAAAATATATTTTCATAGTATTTTGTATTTTCAAAATACAAAAAATACATTTTATATTCTGACATTAAATTAATCTTAACACCACAGATTGCTCAGATAGCATGTGCAAATGAAAATCATAAAATTGTTGATTTCATTCCCCCCCTCCTCTCTCTTGGTGTAATTTATGAGCTGCACTAGAATTACACGTAGTAGTGTCACTGAAGAAGTGTTAGGATCTCTTGTGATCTTTAAATTTAAGTAAACAGGAAAGGGAAAGAAAAGCCTTTCATACTCCTGTTTAAAACACAAACAGTATATTTGTCTAGGAATGTTTCTGGATTCCCACTGTATATGAAACCAAAAGTAGTAAAAACATTTTTAGGTAGTATTTATTAGATTCTTTAAGGGAATTTTCGAAATGTGTTCCTAAGTTCTAGAAAAATAAGGCTGCCAGTATTTCTGCAGTAGTATAATGGATTCTTGGTTACTGTGGTTAAGAGACAAAGATACACGAAGGCTGTCAGCCGTGGGGGGATGCCTTGGGTGGGGAACTTTTTAAGGGGTTATAAGGCGCATTCGAGTTACATATGGAGTGAAACACACTAAATTCCCGACCATTAGAGCGACAGCTTCCCGTAATGGATGGGGTGAATCAAATTTCCATTCTAGATGATTTTGAAACCTTTTGCGCAAATCTTAGTTAAAAATGTTTTCAAATTTTATCTGTAGATGGAAATGAAAATGTTAAGCAGCAGTGTCAGTTATGGAAGCTGAAAACTTAGATAATATGGAAAATATTTAAATTTACGATAAATTCTAAAACTCACTGAAAGACAAAACTTGAATTTTTTTAGGTTGTGATTTAGCTGACTATTTATATTCAAACATTCAACTGGGTCCATGGGCGTCGCAAGCTTTGGGGACAAAACTGCATTTTCCTTCACCGTATGTATTTAGAATTACATAAATTGTATGCTTCATTTCCATAAATATAATTTAATCTACTAAATCAAATTTAATTTGTTTTCTTTTATCTCTTTTTTGAAATACATAATACCGTGTTTACTCGCGTAATAGTCGCACCCCCGTTTTGAAGTAGAAAAAATAGCTTTAGTTAGAATAACATGTTGTAAATTTTACCCTGCATAACAGTTGCACGTAGACTTTCACTCTGAAAAATTGGCAAAAAAGTGCGACTGTTACGCGAGTAAACACGGTACTTAAGTATGTGTATTTTGTTTGTTATTAATATTTTTGTAAATTTAAATTTCAAAGCTTTTTAAAATCTCAGATGGTCATTACTACCCCCAGGTTATAATAGACCCACCTGTCCAAATATTCCGTATAAATTTATATTTGAAATAGTATAAAATATCTTCGTCATAGTGCCTTATCAACCCAATTTATGGCTTCGAGTTCTTTGTGTAATTATCGAATTAAAATAACAAAATATTTCATTGTCCGAGCCACATTACTTTAGAGTCTTGACTTACACGAGAAATGCGTTCCCAGACCTCTCGCGTAAGGGAAAATTTGGCTTTGTGAGATAGGACATTAGTAGATCCAGAAGGTGGCCTCCAAACGAGCTGTCTTAGAAGTATATATTGCGTATATTAAGTCAAACTTGCACGATGGGTATCTGCCTAAAAAGTGTGTGTTTTTTTTTTGGGGGGGGGGTTCTAACGTGTATTTCCGTTACATTTGGAGAAAACCGACCAAAACTCCAGACCATTAAATCGACAGCCGTGCGATCAGCGGTCTACCATTTTGAGTGCCTTATTCACTCGGACATGGCAGAAACTCTTAGAAGATTGACTTTAAAAATTTTAAAGAACTTATAAGCATAGGCGCCGACTTCATGGGGCTTGAAGGGGCTTCAGTCCCCCCAATATTTTTATTCAGGGGGCTGAGCCCCTTCAAAAATTTCACTCCAACTTATTTGTGTCAAATCATATTTCTTCCTCCAAATCGGTTAAACTTAAGAATCCTAAAAATAGAGAATGTATCGCTAGCTTCTTCTGTCTCCCACTCCGCTTTTTCTTTCACAGAGATTCAGGAATTACGTTGGGCGCCTGTAATGCCGTAAGGCACTGATGTCAACCTTCTTTATCAAGAGCGCAAGCACAAACAAATGACCATCAGATAGCTAGGCAAAAAGAAACGGGTTTTTTCCCCCCCAAGAATCCTTCAGATTTTACACCGTGACACAATTGATGTTGGAATTGCTTTCTAGTAGGGAGAAGACTGCGCTTTTTTTTAGGAGGGTCGTTCTCATGTAATGTAATCTTTCTTTTTTAAATCAGTACAGCAAAAGCTTTCACTTTTATTCTATTGTGAGATACAGACTCTTCTGTAGACGTCTGACCATAAGGGAGATTTTCCCATTGTGCAAAACTGCAAACGATTGTGACATTCCCATTTCCCAGCAGTATTAAGTTTCGATGCTGAAAATAAACCGTTTAAATGTGACTTAAAAACAATTCAAGGCAGAAAATTGATAGTCAAATTTAAGTTTGAAGATTTTAAATCATGAAGAACCTTGTGAGATAGATGAAAAATTGATGTTTAATACAGTTTCGGATATAGACAGTATTCATTTCTTTATACGCTTTATCAAAACTTTACTAATATCGAACGCTTAACGTTTCTGCTTTAGCTACAGTTAAGAGCTAAATAAAAAATGATTTCATAAAAATCTTCGAGCAGCACAACTTCTGGATTATATTTTATAATCAGGGCTGGGGAGTAGCGCGCTACTTGTAGCGAAACTACAGTAGCCGCTACTTTTTTTTGTAGTTTGTAGTGTAGCGCGCTACTTTTTTAAAAAAGTAGTGTAGCGTGTAGCGCGCTACAAAAAAACAGTAGTTTGTAGCGAATTTTGGAAGCTACTTTTGCCGTGTCATCATTTCCGGCGATTGATCCCGTGGTGCAATTTCTTTCTCTTCTGACTCCAAGCATAACTGAAACTGATGCTTGAAAGACACCCAATCTCTCCCCCGCCCCCCCCCTCATGCAGGGGACACACGCACACGAGGGGGGGGAGGGGGTTTGCTTTGCCTGAAGCGGAAGCCTGACATTGTGCATCTTTTTTCTTTTTATCGTTCTCAGTATTATTTGTAGAATCACCAATCTGCCATAAAGAGGACAAAAAAGGAAGGAAAGAGATGTCCAAAGTTGAACAGAGGTTATTTTGATGGGGCCTCGAGAGTCTCATTATCACACGGGCGTGTGGGCCCGTGAGCCCCTGAAAAATAAAGGCCTCGCAAATCTCTCCATTTATTGTATATTAAATTTATATATGCTGCAATAATAATTTTTATTAAGCTAAATTTCCTTTATCTATATCATAATTGTGTAACAATAAAAAGGCTTCGAGACTTATTTTCTGTTCTTTTTTCTAACACAATGATAATGGTTTCTAAGACTAGATCAATAAAATAGAAATTAAAGGCGTTATTGAAAATTTATGGCCATATGTACTTATCACAAAATATGCATTAGTTAGCATTTTTTTAAATATTATGATGAAGAAAAGAAAATTTTCTGGCAGGTGGAACTCAGCGCACACATACGCTAATAATACAAATGGATTAAAAAAATATTAAAATCAATTTTAAATGCATAGTCTTGTTCTAAATGAGTATAAATACATGGGTAATTTTTAATTTAATTTTAGAATTATTTTGAAATGTTTCATTTTTATGCTGGGAAAATAGAAAACAATCACAAATAAGTTAAAATGTCTTTAATAGTATAGGGGCCCAAAACAACCTTTTTTTTTGCCCCGGGGCCCCTTCTATGTCTGATCAGGGTCTGTATATTTTTGACTGCTATTGCGTGTTTGCAACATAAATAAACATAAAAATGAGTATTTTTTGCTTTCGAAAAGGAATTTTACATATCTGTAAATTGTATGCTTTTGTAACATCATTAATTTTCTTTGATCTTTTTTTTTTTTATTGCACCCATAAATACAGTGTAGTGTCCACTTGCCAGGATGATTGCCAATCATTCAGTGTCCAGTATTCCGTGAACTTCCTTTTAGGCGATATCCTTTCAAATCTGACATGATATATAGTCAGTCCTCGCAATTAGCGACCCCCCCCCCCCATCCTCTCACTCACCATCTACGGAAAACTACGAAGCGTGAGAAAAACTTACGGTTTTCTCACAGGAATTTTCTTGAAAGCATCGAGACCGCTTCTGGAAGAGTCACCGACATTTTTAATTTTCTCTTTGCCTCCTCCTTATGATCGATGCATTGAACAACAATTTTATTTATGCTTAGTTTTACTAAGTTTATTTATATTAAAGTCATTTTTCGACGTTACAGTGCACTTTTTTGAGTTTGGGCACTCTTTATTATCCTTGTGTCGTGTTCAACTTCCACAAGAGTAATGACAGTTCTGCAGTATTGTAGCTTTTCAAACATTAATTAATCACGTGATTATTTTCTACAACTAGGAATGTTTTTTGTCTCAAAGAAGTGTAAAAATTGATTAGTACATTTTTCGTGGAACCTGAAACTGAAAAAAAAGAAAGTAAATATGTAGAAATTGTACACATTTTTTTTTTTTTTTTTTTTTTTTTTTTTTGACGAGTTGATAACCTTATCTTTTTTGAGTTTGTTGAAAAGGGACAAAAGGTATAAGCATATGCATCCAAGATATTATTTCAGGGGCTAAAAATATTGCTGACCTCGGTTACAGTGTTCTTCGTTTGTAGTGACAGTTTTCAGATCCGGTCCTAAGGTAGAGCGAACGGTGCGACCGCACCGGGCGCCAACTCTACCAAGGCTGTTCAGAATAATATAGCACTGTGGATGTCGGAAATGGTTTCATTTACCTGTTAATAATTGTTTAATAATAAATCTTTTAGTCAATGTATAGTAGTAATCAATCATGTTAATAGTGAATTTTAGTGAACATTCTGTGAAAAAATAAATTATTAACAGGTACTCGAGGACGACTTATCAAACCCTACATTGTTACGTGATTCATAACCGTCTTATTTAATTTTACCACTCTTTAACTTTTTGCCAATGAGTTTCAGAGCACCATGCATATTTGACAGTCCGTATATTATTGAAGTTGAAAGCCTCATTTTAACCCCTGAAAGCTTTTATAGCTAAATGTGTGGCGTAGCTAGGTGCAAGAGCTGATCTAGGGTACGTGGAGCCTCCCTGCAAACGTAAAGAAGCCCCGTGTTATGCTCCAGATTAAGTTTTCTTTAGTTTTTTAGTTCGAATATGGCGCTCCGATGCCTTACTTACCGTGTCGGGCCGTCCCTGGCTACGGGGGAGCAAGGAAGGTCAACTGTACCCGGGCGCAGCATCGGCCAAGGGGCGCCAAATGGTATATGAAAGCTACCTAGTTGCATTTTTAAAAAATAGGAGGGGGCGAAAAATCTTCAGTTGTCAGGTGAAAACGAGATTTAGTCATTTGCTGTGGGACAGAGAAACTGTTCTCTCAGCTTGTTTCCATCCCAGATTCAAACTATTTGAGTGATTCAAACTATTTGAAAAAGGAGGAGAGGAAGACCGAAGCCAAAAAAATGGATGGAGGAATACCTCCAGAATATGTTTCCGACAACTTCAGATATCAGTATCGAGGATCATGACTGGATGATGAGGCCCATGGATGATGACTTTTCTGGTTTTTTTAATTTCTCTTTCGCATGCACTCGAAATAGTTACGAGGAAGAACTTACAAGGTTCTTGTCAGAGCCAATCAAACCCGTATCTTCGCTTTCGGCGTACACGTATATGAAAGAAGCCTTCAAAAAAACTAACATTGGCGTGCCGTCCAGTGCATCTGTACAAAGATTGTTTTCGATTGCATCGGACGTATTTTCTCCTCGACGATCATGTTTGGCGGATAACAATTTTGAGATCCAGCTCTTGTTAAAATTTAATAAACATGTTTTTGAATAAATTTATGTGGTTTTTATTTTATACTAGAGGCATGGCAGTCTTCCATGAATATGTTGAAATTCTGCTTTCTTTCGTTAAAATTTTAAAGTGTCTATTATATTTAAATTATTAGGTTTTTTGTGTAATAATTTTCAGAATTTAATACGAAAATATGAGAATTTCTATTAATAATTAATAGTTTGTAAAATCCTTAGACTTATCTCTCTCTTACCCTTAAAATAACAATATAATTCTATAAAATTCTTTTATACCTAACACAAAGAAAAAGTTGTGTTGATGATAATAACTTTTAAAATTTCTTTAACATATATAGAGGATTTTTTTAATGCAATGTTTTAAATAGATATATCATGAATTTAATGAGTAATTGTTTTCATTATTTTATAATATGCATATCATATGTAATGTTTTCAATTAAAACAATTATACAATATTACATGGTTCACACGGGTCATTCGTCATAAATCACTAATTTGGTAAGTCATGAAAAAAGGCCTTTATACTCATTAATTTTGATTTGTGCTCAAGAAACTAGAATGTTTGTACAACATGAAAGGGGTCTCAAAACGGGCCTTTTTTCCCCGTTCAGACATCCATTTTATTATATTTTTAAAAACTTTTTTAGTTCTCATGATTTTTATCATGCTTTCAGAGCTCACTTTCCCAATTTATTTTTATCATAGAGGTATTAAAACTTAATTAGTTTCAGCAATACTTCAATAATTAGCAGTAGTTGCCAGTAGCGTATATATAGGCTAGGCTTCCATTTCGGGGGGAGGGGGACGATTCGGTATTTTAAACTGTATTGTTCTAAAGTTAAAGGAATGTTTCAAAATAGCTCCTTTTTAATAATTGCTTTACATTTTCGGAGGGGGCCCGCCTCCCCCTGTTCAAATACTCGCCTGGTAGTTGTTTATTAGAGCAATAGTTTTTTCTAATTAAAGGCGAAAAGGTGCCCGGGGTCTTCCGTGCGTCCACCAAATCTGCGGCGCTCAACGCTACAAGGAAACCACCACCTTTCGTTCTTTGGACGCGAGAGACACCCGCTGAGGTCATTAATCACGCTGGACGCGAGTAGAAAACCAAGGCTTTAGATATCGATAGTTTTCTCTAATTAGGATATAAATATCCTTAAATATGAATGTAATGCAAATTGAATCTGTTAGCAAAATTTGTCTCCTAAAAGTAGCGAAAAAGTAGCGAAGTAGCGACTACATTTCAAAAGTAGTGTAGCTAACTACATTTGTCAAAAAGTAGTTGTAGTTGTAGTTAACTACATTTTTCGAAAAGTAGCGGTAGTTGTAGCGCGCTACAAAAAAAAAGTAGTTTTTCCCACCACTGTTTATAATTGCTTGCTCTTATCTTCTCTCTTTACATATAAAACTCTATCCCCCATCAAGGGCGTAATCAGAGGTGGGGGGGGGGCGGGGCGGGCTACGCGGGCTGAGCACTACTTAGCCTTCTCCCAGCCCCCCCTACGATTTTCAAAAATTTTTGTTAGTTTACACATAAATACGAAAATTTAGAAACGAACATTTGAAAACCATGAAATCTTTAAGAAGACTCGTTGTTTTAGGCGAATTTCGCTTTATAATTGCAAGATTTCTGTTCGGTTTATTATTTTGCTACTCTTGGCTGCATGTGGTGCCAGTGGCGGTTCCAGAGGGGGTCACAGTGGTCATGACCCCCCTGGGCCTAGATTTAACCATCTCGCCAAGAAAGAAGGAAGAAAAAAAAACGAGGGCCCAAGCCGAGCTTGGACAAGGCCCAAAATTCAGAGAGGCCTTGATCATGTGCATACATATCATATTGTGTTGCTGAAAGAGAATTCCTCTTTAGAAAACCATTAGTCTCTGACTAATTTACTTTATTTTATAACAACACTAAAGTATGCACACAATATTCTGACTATGTGCTCAGTCGTTATTCCTTGGCAGAAAAATATGCAGCCGTTTTGTAAATATGTGCATTCATCCATATTCATCCATACATTAGAGATGAGTTCGGGCTCATTTTTTGAAGCCCGAGCCCGCCCGAGCCCGAGGACTTTTAATCCGAGCCCGCCCGAGCCCGAGCAATATTATTAAAGTTGGAGCCCGAGCCCGAAATTTCAGCTAAAGACAAATAAATTTAACTACTACATTAATAGGATACAATAAATTTTGGAGCTTCACATACCTTCTAGTCCCCCGTGCCGCTATTTTTTAAAATAAGTACGTCTATTTATCCCATGAATCACTTTTTAAAATCTGTTTCAAGGAGTATGTTCAACAAAGGAGAAATTTTTCACGAGTCCGAGCCCGCCCGAGCCCGAACGCAATCGTGAATTACAGAGCCCGAGCCCGAGTCGGGCCCGGGCTCGGGCTTTCGGGCTCGGGCTGAGCCGTCTCATCTCTACCATACATAGAGTGCAAATGAAAGGGGAGTCACAGCGAGCATGATTAAGGTAAGGGTGGATGGGGTAGTTGCCT
>JAWZYV010008405.1:0-53288 GCA_038373885.1 Cheiracanthium punctorium
ACAAAACTCTGAAAACCAACTCGAAGGCTCTAGTGGATAAACTTTCCAAGAAAAAGGAGAAATAAGGCGTCGAATGTGTTTGATACGGTGGTGAACTTTGGCCGACTACAATTCGAAATTTGGAGCATCGAAACTATAATATATTATGAGCTATTATAGATTATAAACTATTTTGAGTATTTTTATAACTAAATTCTTTTTTTTTTTGTATTAGCTGATAATTAAAGAAGTTTTACTGTATTTTCCTTGATTTTTCTGTTCATAACAAAATACTGAGCAGTGCATTATTACGGATGGATTCGAGACGACTTTTTCCGAGACGAGGCAAATCTTTAGGCTGTTTTGCGAGACGACTATTTTTCGTCTCGCGTCCCTATCCATTATTTATAAGAGAAAAAGAAACGGCGCGAGTTAAGATACTCATGTGCTATGAAAAACGACGTGAGGGCTGCCTGTATGGGAAAGGGTGCCTTGGTCGGTACTCTTTTCAAAAGGGTTCTAACGCGTATTCACGCTACATCTGGAGAAAACCGTTCAGAACTCCAGACGGTTTTTATTCACGCGTTGGTGGGCTGCGAGTTAAAGACTTCAGAAAAGAATTCTTTAAACTCTGTCCATAACGATACAGTATCTATATACGGCACTTTATAAATTTCATAAAATTTTAAGAAAATCATAATAAAGGAACAGTCTCAAATTTTGCACACATCATTCGTCATTCCACTATTCTTTTAACATTTCACATGTACATAAAATTTCCATGCCTGTCTTTTGATTTAATAATGACTCAAAAAATTTCATTCAGTTTATTTGGAAGATTTAAAAAGTAACACTCCCAATCGTGTAATAGGTTGGTTTTTAGGTTCAAGTCTATCGATGAACATGAGTGAGCTTGTAAATATTTTTCATATTTATCCATTGCAAGCAGTCAGAGATGGGCATCATTAACTAAAATGTTAATTGAACTAAACATTCAACTAAAAACTAAGTTAGTTTTAATCGAACACGACTAAAATAGTTGTTAGTTGAAGGTTCAACTGAATCGGCTCAACTAAATTAGTTTTAGTTTGGATTGACCTTACAACTACAGCTAATAGTTTTAGTTGGAGGTTCAACTAAAACTAATTTAGTTGAGCAGAGTTTGTTGAACCTTACAACTACAGTAGAACATCGATCCATCGTTTTTCATGGGAGGGTAGAAAAAAACAATGAATGCGGGAAAACGACAAATGCGGGTTAAAGTCAAAATACGAAGAAAACAATGCTTATACATACACGCAACGACTGTACACCCACAAGTACTAATTCTTACAAAATTGTAAAACAAATAAATCGAAGATGAAAATTATAAGTGATATTTATTTTTAAAAATCAGTAATTTTATGTTAAGTTTTTCAGCATATTTTTAAGTTAAACAGCAAATCTTCAAGACTTACATTACTTTTCTGGTCCTTTTCTGCGATTACATGTTTGTATAAAAAAAGTCTATAAAGTTTCAAATACCGTTATTTCTTCAGAGATGCGTCGTACTAGTGTGGCTCAGCCTCATCGGCATGAACAATATTCTCTGCGTCGCCATTATTTTCATTTTTTTTTGCATGATCACGCATTTCTTCCATATTTAGGATACCGCATGCCGCAACGTCTTGATTAATGGAAATGTAATCATTAAATTTCACAGTATCCATACCCTCTGCTACATGCCACCACTGTTCGTCTGGTTATCATCAAACCAAGAAATCATACCAAGAAGCAATTAAAGTTTGTATGCCATATGGATACACTTAATCTTCCAATTCATTTTGGTCAGGTGAAAAATTTTACAACGATGATCCCGGGAAAGTCGCTTTTTGACGAACGATAAATGCGGGTTTCTTTAACATTATGTAAATACAATTTGTGCAGGGACCATAGAAATAAAACGATCAATACGGGAAAACGATGAATGCGGGAACGATAGATCGGGGTTCCACTGTAATAGTTTTAGTTGAAGGTTTTGTGGCTTGTTGAAGATAGGACCACAGTTTTCTCTCAGACGAGGATTTTATTGACACATTAGACACACACAGACATAAATATTTACAAATTTCTTAAATGATTCTTGATTAGATAAAGTTCGGAGTCAACCTGAGTTCGATTTGATTAGAATCTTCTGGAGAAATAGGTAGCTTTATGGGTGCTCGAAGACATTCCTATTCAATTTCCGTGAGGGAGAAACAGGACTATATCTATCGTCACTGAAACACTGGTGTGTCGTAGTTCTAGAGCAACGTGTTCTCGCGGGAAACAGAACTTGAGAATCCCTTCTCAGGGCAATTTTCGGCAGAGGCCTCGGTCACTGGCCGACCGATAAACAAGACCCGGGCAGTCTTTACTGAGACACTGGTGTGTCACGTCGTTCCAGAGTAAAGTGCTCTGGCGGGAGACAAGGGTTGAGAATTTATTCTCAGGAAAATTTCAGCAGATACCTCGGTCCCTGGCCGACCGATAAATTTTCACCAACGAAAAAGTTTCCGAAGCAAGGTCAGAAAAATATCAAAATCACGCGGCAGAGAGCAGTCCTGGTGACCTGTCGCCTCCCCGTACCAACGCTCCGACTCTCTCTTCTTCTCTCTCCACACCTCTCTTTTTTCTCCTCGTGCAAACCTGTCCAACGAGTTCCCCTTCCCGGCTGTGGAATTTCCTCTTTGTAAGTCCACCTTGCTTGGAATCTTTTTGATGAGCCGCCGACCTAAGTGTCCTTCACTCGGTACACACGTACCTAGGAAAATTCCAACAGCTCTCCAAACGTGGGAAATCTCACAGTTTAACTAACTCGTCTCAACTAAATTAGTTTTAGTTGGAGGTTCAACTAAAACTAATTTAGTTGAGACGAGTTAGTTGAACCTTGCAACTACAACTAATAGTTTTAGTTGTAATTGTCGAATAAAATCTAATAACTAATAAAGCCGAAAATTAAAGAAAACTTATCCGTATTTTGCTTGTGAGAGTACAAATCTGTGTATTCGTGTTCCTTTACCAATGACTGTTATTACTTTTCTGCATTATAGTTAAGTTTCATTGTGTTAGGACACTTTTTTTTTTTCAAGGATTTAGAAGTTATTTGGTTCAAAAACGAAGAATGATTTTTCAAACACTTTCCAGCAAGGATTTTGGTTTGTCTCTCTCCGTCTATCCGTATACTTGCTGACGTAAAAATACATTGATTACTACAAATTTATATATATATATATATACACTGCACGCAGGAATCTATTGAAATTTGCATATAGCTTAAATAGATATTTTACAGGAGCATCCAAACACATTACGCCTTACAGGCAAGTAGTGTTTCCCAACCGGTGGGGCGCCCGCCAATCCTAGGGAGGCGGAGAGCGTTTGCAGGAGGAGCGCGAGAAAAACAGTAAAGGGCAAGTGATAATCCATGTTCTAAAAAAATCATCTCACTTATTCTTATTTTTATTCCAGAACATATCTATTTCCGTTTATAATTTTATTGCACAATTACTCTGCTACTCCTGGGGTTCGTCGTTCTAAAGTCCAGTGGGTGTAAAAAAAGTTCTATTAAAAAGTCACTTGTCAGGATGGAACACAAACTTTATGGCTTCTAGAACTTCGTAGAACAATCAGCTGTACACAATTCACAAGCACAATCTAACAGTAACGTGCTTTTAACAATCCGCTAAGATCAGAAGCTTTCACAAATGCTGTCATTCTCACATAAAATAAAACACATCCACAGGTAAAACTTCAGTGGAAATATTCGAGGGATAACACTAACAGTCCCTCAAGACTCAGCAGTGAAGAATTGGCACACAGCACTTAAATTCAAAGCTTCAAAAAGCAAGCCAAAACACAGCTTCCAGTCACAAAGCAAGCGTACTCGCTCAGAGAGCTTTCACAATACGGGCGCTCTCTCACACTCAACTGGGGCTTTAAAGGCACTTCTATTGATAGCCGACGCAGAAGGTACAAGAAGCCTCCAGAAAACTCCATTTCACGAAGATTCTAGATAAAGCGGCAATTTTGATGACGCCATAGAAGAGAAATGTTAGGTTATTATGCGTTTTTAATGCAGAAAAAAGCCAACTTCCAGGCCCCATTGGGAAAATCGCGCCCAATGACCAAAATGTCGCCAAGCTTGGCGACTTTTGGCGAAATATCGCCCAATTGGGCGCCAAAAATAAGTCCCCAAAAGTGAAGAGATCGAAGCCCTAGGACCCCTATTTCTCGAGATTTCTAGAAACCCATAGAAAAAGAATAGGGAAACTGAAACCTCCGTATCTCCGGTTCTAATTGGTCGATTTTGATGCAATAAAAAGCAAAATTTATCTATTGGAAGCGTAGAATACGAATTTTAAACCTTTTTAAGCCCCAGAGCAGCGGGTTACCCCGAAAATTCGTAACAATATTTACTCAAACTTTATTGATAACATTATTTTGTAGAAAAAGCGACTACATGTCCATTGTTGAAGAATGAAAAACAGAATGTATGTTGAAAATTCTGAAGGAGGGGGAGAGGGAGCCACCGTAAATGAGTCTTTTTTGGGAGGGGTGAGAACTCCCTCATAGAGAGAACCCCCAAAGCATATTTTAAAAGTATTCGGCTATTTCAAACAAAAAATTCATTTACACCTTCTCAAAAACGTACTATTTGTTTTTGTGATTATGGCAACGCTACGCAAGGGCGGTCTCCAAGGATGGGGGTGCCTTGGTAGAAGGATTTTCTAAGGGGTTCTAACGCGTATTCACGTTACATGTGGAGAAAACCTACCAAAACTCCGGACCATTAGATCGACAGCTGCGCGATGGGACCCGAACCCGGGAGCTTCACACTTTGGCCGTCTACCCTTTTCAGTGACATAATCCCTGTGCCATGGTGAGACCCTTTATTGAAATTTCTAAGAGAACAAAATGCAAATAATATTTCAAAAGAATTATTCAGTTTTACAAAGATAAAACTTTTAAGTCTTAAAAAAGAACATAGAATTTTAATATTCTGTTCATTAAAAAAAAAAAATCTATTACGTGATAACTGAACATGTAAATTAACTTTTAAAATAATGTAAACAAAATAATGAAAACAATTGTTATAAAACAGCAATACGTGAATAAATTTAAGTCAGTAAAAATGGATTCCTTTGGCTGTACCCATTTATAAAACTATGACAAACATGTTTAATTTGAACAGTTATAATTCCATTACTCAGTAAATAATAGTTAACACTTCCATAACTGCATAAATTAATTATATTCTATAAAAATTTTATTAGAGTTGAAAATTCATTTTATTTCACCTCTATTTCAAAAGAAACAAATTCAACATGCATTTTTCTACAAACTTGAATGAAAAGTAAAGTTTAAAAATCTTGAACTTAAAACAGTGGTTTTTAAATGAAAATGGAATACAATCTTATCTAATACTCGTAATATTTGCCTCAAGCTTGAATCAGAGCATAAAACTGGACGCGTTAATGAGAACAATAATCAAATATCTAAAGCAAAAATTCAAAATGATGCAATTATAGACCTGGACGGTTTTTTCTGAATTACGATCGAACTTTGTTTAACAGAGCTCGATTAACCGTTGAGTTAAATTTTACTAAGCACACCAAGAAAATAAATAAATATCGTTTTACAGCATTTATTTCATGCTTGTTTACATTCTAAGCCTGGCGGCAGTTAAACATCACAAAAAGCTATATCAATATTTTATCGAAAAATTGTACTAGAAATCATCCAATTTGGACTTTAAGATTTTACAATACTACGATTTAGTGCTTAGTGTATGCTGTCAAAAAAACTTTTTTAACAATACAGAATGCTCCAAGATGCATGAGGAGTTTCATTGTTTACAAAACTGAGTGATTAAAAACACTGTTGTTATATTAGAAAACTTATGAAAAGTTCTATTTTTTAATGATTTATTCTTTATTTTCAATTGTACATTTTCATTTTGTGTATTTTGCAAGTTTTCTTATAAGTTAATATTGCATATCTTTAAAAAATTTCTTCTTAAAGTCATGTATCTGCATGTCTACTATTTTTAGGACAATCTGCATTAAATTAAAAAAGTTACCTAGTTAAATAATTATCAGTTTCGTTGGTGATTTTTAATCTGCATTTTTCGAAATTCATATTATCCCAGCGGTCCGCCGAGATGAGCGATTTTTTTGCTCGTCGATTCACATCGCAAATCTCGCCAAGGAAATTGGTATAGCCATCACGTTAAGGTGCGTTCAGACTACGTGCTTATTGTCGTTCGAGTTCTTATTGTAGCTATCGGGTCAGTTAGCGACGATAAAACCAGTTTTCTGGGATTTAAGTTATTTCCAAATCCGTGCCTAATGTCTCTACGATTCCCCCTCTTCTTTTGTTGATACGTTTTCAAGGTGGGGAAAGGATGTCAACACCAATCATTCTTCCCGCATGCACCGTACTCAACCCTTTTTCGTTTCACCTAGAATCCCCCCCCCCCAACCGATGCGAAAACGTCATTACAAAACTTTCAAGTCCACAGTGTGAACGCTCGGATTTTTTTATACTTACATTTTTTTGCGACATTAGCTACAAGAAGAACGGTAAAAACGCTAGTCTGAACGCACCTTTAGACTACATTAGCCCTGGAAGGATCTGTGATTTCATGGCCTCTGAGGCTTTCTATTGGCTCTGATCAAGATGAGCTGTATGTCTCTACAACGTCTAGTCAACAATACATGCAACCGCGCACACTTAGTGTTGCAGTTGCAGAACTTGAGTAATAAAGGAAACCTGAATTGTCACACCGTAGCAAGGCTAGAAATTTTTACAAGTAAAATTAATCAGTTTTTTATTAGTGGTTGTATTTTCCAATTTTATTTTATGTCTTATTTTTTTAAAAAATATTTCTGATATTTCTTCCAACGCATGGAGACTATTTTTTTAAAGACTTTACATTAAAGGAGTTACCCAGGTAAAAGAAAATTATCCATAATAATTATAAGACACTCATTATGGGTGTGGCTGCAGCCCTATCAGCGACACCACCCCTTGGCGACGCCCCTGAATGAAATCTTGTAATTCCTATATCAGCGCTTGTTATGTTTCGATGAAACGAAAAGTCTCCCTATTATATAAATCTAAAACATGAAACAGACAGAACAAATGAAATATAAAATCTAAATCTCATAATATCGCTGAAATTAAATTAGTTTAATATGTCGCTGATAGGGCTGCAGCCACACCTATAATGAGTGAACTTAAGATATTGTGAAATATACGTATTCACACACATGGATAAATTTTAAAGTTCCCCTTAAGAAATCTGATTTAAATTACATACTTATTGCTCCTCAATGCAATTCATCAACGGAGGGGCGTATCCCCAGAGAGTGTCCCTCCTCCAAAAACAGAGAAATTTAGATGACCGTTATTTTGGCTCTGCTGCGGCACTGGCGTTCTTTTTTAATGTGAGTAAAAATATTCCTTTGAGTAATCCCCAGAGGATAATCTGATAGTTTTTTTCGCCAAAATGGGCGATTTGTAAGAAACAGTATTAGAACTGCAATATGAAAACTATATTAGTCTGGGTGCAATCTTTTGTCCCTAAAAAATAGTGTATGTGAGAGGTATCGAGTCTATTTCAATGTATCTTCTTTTTTTTTTAATCACTCTGTATACACGTTACGAGTTCCCCAAAATTATATTCATTAAGTAAGCATTCAGCATGATGATGAATATAAATATTTCAGTAACATCGTTTAACTTGCTTCAATTATACAGCATGCGTATGCGTAACCATAAAACATATTGGGAAAGTATTTCTTAGCAGAAAATTTCAACATGATTTCACCGATTAATATTTTTTTTTTCCTTCAGAAAACGTTGCTTGAATTTGCCCTCATACGCAGGAGGCGGATATAAGGGAGGAGTCCGACGGTATGGACCCGCCCAAAAAAGGGTATCGAAAATGCTTTCGCTAATAAATGAATTTGTAATTTTACCATAGCATAACGGCTTTTGATAAATATAAATATTTCAGTGACGTTGTTTAACTTGCTTCAATTATACAGTATACGTATGAATAAAACATATCGGGAAAGTATTTCTTAGAAGCAGATGCGCCGGAAAGGATTTTTTTTTCTTTTTTGTTTGGGGGGGGCTGATTTATTGTTTGATAAGTAAAAAGAGCCTTGTCCTTCAACGGTCTCGGTTATTGATATGATCTCTGAGCGTTGGCCGGAGTCCGCAATCACCCCGTACCCTTTAACCCTTTAACACGCAGTGTTCCCGCTCTGGGAAAAACCAACTCTGACGTTTTGACTGTTGCCAGTCACGAAGAATAGATTAGATTTCTATCAAAATAGCTGCGGGTGACAGAGCTCTACGAGAATCCTTTACTTTTTAGCACGTCATTTCTCGTAAACAAATTGTCACGATTATTTTTAACAGCACTGACATCTGCTGAAAAATGGAAGAAAGCGAGAACAACTGGATAGATTACCCAATGCTGAAAAAAGGGCAGCCGTGGCCATCGCTCGAGTTAACGACCAGCAAGAGGGCGGAAGATCGAAACGGCCATCGCGTGCCACAGATCTAGAGACCCATATTTTTTGCAGCTGGCTGTGCTCTAGATCTGTGGCACGCGATGACCGTTTCGATCGTCCGCCCTCTTGCTGGTCGTTAACTCGAGCGATGGCATCGGCTGCCCTTTTTTTCAGCATTGGGAAAGGGTTGCGCCTCAAAGGGTTAATTATACGATTAATTAAACGACATATTTCACATTGGATGATTAATGAAACGTTTTATTATCATACATGAAGTGCATTGTGCAGTCAAAGGCGTCCCCTTTCCTCTGTGCCCCCCCCCCCCGGTAGTCAGCCTTTCTCTGTTGCACTGAGCTTATTTAAAATTATAAAATATCGTTACCCCTCCCAGATTGCAACTCTAGAACCGCCCTCGAATGGTTTTAAAAATACTTTCAAGTAGTGTTTGCTTGTTCACTTCTACCATCTTGGAGTAAAGTTTTATCGGACATGTAAAAGCCAGTTTTTATTCATCGGAATTGGGGTGCTGCCATACCTTCGCTCCTATTGATGGTCGTTTGCAATACAATGAAGACTCCTTAATTTCCAAAATAACTTAATATCGCAAGTGGATATCTCAGCCATGGACTTTAACGTATTCGGAAGTCTCTGATGCTATAGGAATGAGCTAGCGAAGAAATACCTTACGTACTTTTTTTAATCAATGGTGTTATTAGTGCAAGTGAATAACAAGTTTTACCCCGTAGGTAGTTTTTAATTTTATTCTTTTATTTCCTAGTACGAAGTAAAAGTACCGGGTGACCAAAAAGTCTGTAAAACTTTTAAAATTCATTTACAAAAAACAAGAAATAATAAATTGCGGTTTGCACCAATCCCTCTAGAGGATGATGGGATTTTTTTTTAATGACAAGACAGTTTGTAGTTCCAAAGGTTACCGATAGGTGGCGCTGACATACGCAATGGCAACAGAGTTTCCATATTAAAAAAAGAAAAGAAAGAAATAGCTGTAGTCCTTTCTATTCAAACTGAAATTTCGTATCATGATTTGGTTTTTTTTTAATGAATTTTTGAATTTTTCACGAGCTTTTGATGCATCTTGGGTGCATCAAAGTTTAAAAATTCATTAAAAAAGAACAAATGACGATACGAAATGGAGGTCTGCATGGATAAGATTGGAGAGGGTACGGAATTTTATTTTATTGGAAACTTGATTCCCATTGTGCATATCATCGCCACCTATCGGTAACATTTGTAACTACAAACTTTCTTGTCATTAAAAAAAATCCCATCATCCCCTAAACCTATTGATGCGAACCGCATTTTTTTTATCCTTATTTGTTCTTTTTTAATGAATTTTTAAAGTTTTTACGAACTGTTTGGTCACTCGGTAATATATTGTTATCGCGAAAATAATGAGCGAATATTTATAAAAACCGAAATAGTTATTCCTTATAAAACATATGTATTCTCATTTTTAAAATTTCCTTCTTTTGATGTTTGGTAGCCTCTTTGCCATTTTAAGGAACCGGAAAACCTAATTTCGCGGTGTCCCTAAAATGTTGCCCGGGGAGTACCACGTGGAGGTGGGCTACCTTACAGAGCATTTCGAACAATTTTCAAGCACTTTAACAGAGAAGTTGATGAAATCAAAAAATATATTTTGCATTTTTTTATGAAAGAAAGGATACTTTAAACCAAAAGGAATTGCATCACATCCATTTTGTTGAGCGTTTAAACGAGGGATTACCTTTCTTTCATATTCAGGCACATTTTTGGGGGGATTTCGCAGTGGTCATAGATTTTAATCAATGCCGTTGCTCTATATTGAAAACAATCGGCAAAATGCAGTGACGTCTCTGATTATTATCATTATAGTTATTTTTTAAAGAATATGCGCAAAGTAGTCCGCAGGGGATTGATCTCAATCGATTGTTCATTCGAAATGCTCTGCGGACACACTCCCCTTTCGGCCACCGCACTTCCACTCTCGATGTTGTTGAGGGGACTACGGTGACCAGGTACCAACTAGGTCATGCAGCTTTTGTACCACATGAACTAGCGGAAACCCTTTTTGGTGGTTGGCATGGCGGCGGAGGGAGCAGGCGAGAGTCACAAGAGCTGGTCACGGTCATAAGCAGGCTGGTTACAGTCACAAGTAGGTGAGAGTCACAGACAAAGGCGGATTCTGCTGGATGTCTTTTGCAGATATCCTTGTGGTAGATCAGTCACTTACGGACCACCTCTAGACGATCTTGTTGGAAAAAAAATGTGAGGTGGCCTCTCGGTTTTTTAAGTCACTACAGCCGACGTTAGTCAATTTTCGATGTTAGCTTCAACAATCGGCATCGTTAAAAAATGTCAAAATGGACTACCATTCAAGATTTTCAGATAGTATAGGTGGTAGCCAATGCGGGATCAACAGTGTCTTTCCGTGGCACGATGTTTCTCGTTCAGTTTTCATTTTTGCTGCTGTGGGAGTGGTGCTGACGTGTTAATGCTGTTTTCTATGCTTTTGGGTCGATACGGGTGGTGACTGAGCTGGACATGCTACTAATGAGTTTAAAGATGATGCTCGGAATCCAAAATTGCAGTTCTGTGCTTTAAATTTCTGTTTTCGATGAAGCACATTGACCGGGATACGTTTTGGTGATATTCCATGGTTTGACAGATGATGCTTAGGAGCCAGAATTGCTGGTTGAAAATTTCCATACGATAAGTTTCTATTTTGTTAAAGCAGGTTGAGCTGTCTATGTTACTGGTGGTGCTTTATCTGTTTAACGGACGAGGGCTGCAGTCTAGAATTGCAGATTGATAAGTTCTGTTCTGTAAATTTCTGTCTCGTTGAAGCACATTGATCGGGATACATTTTGGTGATATTCTATGGCTTGGCAGATGATGGTTAGGCTCCAGAATTGCAGGTTGAGCTGTCTGTGTTACTGAGGATACTTTATCTGTTTAACAGACGAGGGCTGGAGTCCAAAATTGCAAATTTATTAGTTCTGTTCTGTAAATTTCTCTCTCGTTGAAGCACATTGAGCGGAATACGTTATTTGTGATATTCTATGGTTTGACAGATGATTAACTCCAGAACTGCAGGTTGAAAATTTCCATAGGATAAAATTTTATTTTGTTAAAGCAGGTTGAGCTACCTATGTTACTGATGGTGTTTCATGCACGACAGACGATGGCTAGAGTCCAGAATTACAAATTGATAAGTTCTGTGCTATAAATTTCAATTTTGTTGTGAGGAAATTTGACCTGGATACATTATTGGTGATATTTCACGGGTTAAAACACGATCATTAGAACTCAAAATTGGAAGTTGAAAAGTTCTATGTTGTAAATTTCTGTTACATTGAAGCAGATTGAGCATAATATATTGCTGATGATGTATCATATTTCATAGGTTGAGGAATGATGACTAGAGTTCAGAATTGCAGGCTGAGAAGTTCTATGTTGTAAATTTCTATTACTTTATAGCGAGTTTAGGATGGCATATTATTAATGATGATACTTTATGAGTTAAAGAGATGACATTTATAGAGCTCAAACTTTCAGGTTGAAACTTTCTATGCTATAAATTTCCATGTCACTGAAGCAGATGTACATTGAGATTCCTGATTTTTAGGTTGAAAGAGTTCAGAATTTTAAGTTGAATTAGTCTGTATTAAAAGTTTCTGTTTTGTTGTAAAAAATGAGCTGTACTTATCCAACTGATGACGGAGATGACGGTTGAGCGGTATTTATCCAACTGAGGATGGCGATGATGGTTAAGAGTTCAAGAGATGGTTTAAGAAGGCAAACTGTACATAATTTAGTATGTTTAGTTCCGAAAGAGATGATATTTTCTTCTGCACTTTTGTTTTTGAAGTGAAAATATCTATCGAGTTTCATACGAGTTCAACATTTTGTTTCTTTGAAGCTGTGAAACGCTGCTAAACAGTGAATCTTGAGATTTCAGATTTTATGAAAAAAATTGGATTTTGAGTAATTGTTTCTGCTTTTCTACTTTTGATTTTTTCTTCCGGTCGGTATGAAAAAGAAGTCTGTCAATGATTTTCAAAAAGACGAAATTAACATTTTCCAAAAGTAATTTAGTTTCGTTTTGCTGGGATTTCCTGAAAAAAAAAACTTGCATTAAAAAACGAAGTTTCAACCATTGATATCTACTTAGTTCACATATGAGCAACTTCTGGACCGCGGGGCGGATGTGTCCCGCCGAGGATTTTGATCCGGCCAGCGGAACGTATCAGAATCCATACAAATCATTGAAAACCCCGTATAAATCCCAATTATTCGGCCCGCGACTTCTCTAACATCGTAAAGTTTGGTCTGCAGCTTTCCAAAAGCTGCCCATATCTGATTAAAAAACAATGGAAACGACACCGCGAGACAAATTTGTCTCTCACAAATTTTACGGCAGTCGAATAGAAACAGACTGTTTTTCATTGAGCTAGACAAAAATGTCACAATATGCGCATGGATACATATTTGTTTTAAAATGCTGCGTATCTGTTATTCAGCCACAAAGAAAAAAAACTGAAGTAAAAGAAGCACTCAAATAATTTAACCCTTTAACGCGCAGTGTTCCCGTTCTGGGAACACCAAACTCTGACGTTTTGACTGTTGCCAGTCACGAAGAATACATTTGATTTCTATAAAAATAGTTGCGTGTGACACAGCTCCACGAGAATCCTTTACTTTTTTAGCACGTCATTTCCCGTCAAAAAAATGGTCACGATTATTTTTTACAGTACTGACATCTGCTGAAAAATGGAAGAAAGCGGGGACAGATTGCCCAATGGTGGAAAAAGCACAGCCGTTGCCATCGCTTACTTAACTACCAGCAAGAGGGCGGACGATCGAAACGTTCATCGCTTGCCACTGATCGAGAGACCCTTTTTTTAACGCAGCTGCCGCGGCACAGCCAGCAGCGAAAAAAAGGGTCTCTCGATCGGTGGCATGCGATACACGTTTCGATCGTCCGCCCTCTTGCTGATAGTTAAGTCGAGCGATGGCAACGGCTGTCCATTTTTCAGCATTGAGAAAAGGTTGCGCCTCAAAGGGTTAAAATATGAAGAACTTTTCACCCGAGCCTGCTTAGGAGTGTTTATGCTTTTGAAGAGAAATATTTCTCTAGTACCCTATTTCTTGGTACTTGTACATCAATATGAAGAAATATGCTACTTGTTGTACAAGAAAATATTGTTGAAGAAACTGTGCCGAATTTTTGGATTCGTAAGATCGAAAGTTCGGTATGTGTAGAAAGTTCAGTTATCAGTGCAGTTGGCTAGACGGAGTACAAACTTTATCTTTCCAGAAACTGGACGAACAATTCGCTATCCACAATTCATAGAATTAACAAGAAAATTACTTGATTTAAACTCAAACAGGGCGAATTTTTCAAATACTGCAGCTCGCATGCAATTAAAATCGTTCCACAGTCTTAAATCTCAGAGGAATACCCGAGCGGGATTCTTAACTGCTCCTCAGCATACAAGAATAAGATATTCACAAGCAGCCTTCAAAATTAGGCTTTGCAAAATAAGTGAAAGAGCGATATTTCTCACAGCAGAATGACACTGAGGAATAGAGCGCTCACAAATAGGTAATGGACGATTCAAAACTAACTCAGTGTGGGCCACCTTCTCTATAAATTTCGTCGAAATTTCGAGCTATTTCTAGGTCATTACATTTCTCGAACATTCCCTATTCATCGCATACATCGATTACGTAATATTAATGCGGGAAAGCAAATATTATAGGCCCCATTCATGAAATCTCGCCAAGCTTGGCGACTTTCGTGTGAAAAATCGGCCAAAGAGAAACTTTTTGTCAAAAAATGTCCCCAATATTGAGCGAGAAATCCCCAAACCCAATGCTACCCAATGAGAAACTCAGAGGTCCCAATTTCGCAATTTTTAAAACCGATTTACATGCAGTAAAATGCAAGATTTAATTATTTGATGCTTGGAATCTGAATTTTAGACTAAATGAACCTCCAGAAGAGCAGATCCTCCCGAAAATGTGTAATATGTTTTTACTCAATAATTTTGCATACATAAACACAGTGGTCAAATTACTTGTCACCTGCCAATTTTTATGATCTTCTTGACGTGAATATGTCTCTAAATTTGCTTCTATAGTGGGAGACGATTTAGAAAACGGATGACGGCAAAATCATGGGGAAATAGTTGGATGCTGCAGCAACCTATCGATCACCTACGTCCAAAATTGAATACGATTGCTGAAGGATAAAAGAATTCGCTACGTTGAGTGAGGCCTGTAACGCATCACTTGCGGCGGAGGAAGGGTAAAAGCGCCGCCATTTTGAGGTCGTTTCCCTGCGTCCCATAATGTCCGTTTAGTTTAAATATTGACTCGGGGAAACTAAAATGTTCATTTGCGTTTCGATCGTCATCTCTCGTCAAGATCGGTCGATTGCGTATATAAAACATGAGTGTAAAATGGTTATAATTAATATGCAGAGTGAATTTGACATAATATGACAAACGAAAAGGTGTGAAAGAACAGCCCATTTGGAGCATGAAACACCATATAGAAACCCTGTCCTATCTTTAACCGTTTACGAGTTATTACGTCACGCATTGCACGGTTATGACCACTCAAAATATGACCACTCAAAATAGAGAGGAAAAGGGTCACCTTTGACTGCACAATACACTTCATATATGTGAATAAAATGTTTAGTCAATCATCAAATGTGAAATAAGTGTTTAATCATATAATTGATGAAGTATGTAAATCCCAAAAGTAATAACCATGCATCTTCGACCCCATCGATCAAAATTGTCCCCCCCCCCCTACTAAAATGAGACGGGCTCGGGCTCTGTAATTCGCGATTGTGAATTTCCTATGCAGAATTATTTTTTTCACTTTCGTTTTCAAAATCCTGGGAAGGGTAATTACCCCCCCCCCCGTAAAACCGCCTAATGCTTGTACAATTTTACATTTTCTTCTTTCTGATAGCTTGATTTTTAGCCGGGAACGCAGCAAGAAGGCATTTATACAGATAGAAAAATTAATAGTTTAAATAGCAATATATTTTTAAATGATGGTTTTTTATCATTTTAAGAGGTTTCTAGTATAATACATTATGCACACAGATTGCTTGCACACCTTTAAACAAGAGAACATCAATAGGATGACCAGCAACTCAATTTTCTTGCTAAAGAAGGTGGTTTTTTCCCCATATTTTATTGTTTTCTAAACTAAGATTTTGTGTACTAAAATGGCGGCTACTAAAGTAGGTCTACATTTAGTCGGACTTGCTGTGGTGAGAACGGAAACAGGTGGAAGGGGAGATGTACGCTACGAGCACCACATCTACGCTACAAGCACCCTTGATGGGGTGTACGCTATGAGCACGTACGCTACGAGCACGGCACCGCTGCCATACCTTCGCTCCTATTAAGGGTCGTTTGCAATACATGAAGACTCCTTAATTTCCAAAATAACTAAATATCACAAGCGGATATCTCCACAATGGACTTTAATAACTCGCTTTCGGAAGTCTCTGATGTTATAAGAATGAGCTAGCGAAGAAATATCTTACGTATTTTTTTAACCAATGGTGCTATTAGTGCAAGTGAATAAACAAGTTTTACCCCGTATGTAGTTTTTAATTGTATTCTTTTATTTCCTAGTACGAAGTAAAAGTACCGGGTGACCAAAAAGTCTGTAAAACTGTAAAAATTCATTTGAAAAAACAACAAATAATGATAGAAAATTGCGGTTTGCACCAATAGCTCCAGGGGATGATGGGATTTTTTTTTTTTAATGACAAGATAGTTTGTAGTTCCAAAGGTTACCGATAGGTGGCGCTGACATACATAATGGCAACAATGTTTCCAATTAAAAAAAAAAAAGAAAAAAATAGTCCTTTCTATGCAAACTGCAATTTCGTATCATACTTTTTTTTTTTTAATGAATTTTTGAATTTTTCACGAGCTTATGATGCATCTTGGGTGCATCAAAGTTTAAAAATTCATTAAAAAAAACAAATGGCGATACGAAATGGAGGTCTGCATGGATAAGATTGGAGAGAGTTCGGAATTTTATTTTATTGAAAACTTGATTCCCGTTATGCATATCATCGCCACCTATCGGTAACATTTGTAACTACAAACTTTCTTGTCATTAAAAAAAATCCCATCATCCCCTAAACCTATTGGTGCAAACCGCATTTTTCTTAACCTTATTTATTCTTTTTTAATGAATTTTTAAAATTTTTACGAACTGTTTGGCCACTCGTTAATATATTGTTATCTCGAAAATAATGAGCGAATATTTGTAAAAACCGAAATAGTTATTCCTTATAAAACAAATATATTCTCATTTTTAAAATTTCCTTCCTTTGATGTTTGGTAGCCTCTTTGCCATTTTAAGGAACCGGAAAACCTAATTTCGCGGTGTCCCTAAAATGTTGCCCGGGGAGTACCACGTGGAGGTGGGCTACCTTACAGAGCATTTAGAACAATTTTCAAGCACTTTAACAGAGAAGTTGATGAATCAAAAAATATATTTTGCATTTTTTTTATGAAAAAAAGGATACTTTAAACCAAAAGGAATTGCATCACATACATTTTGTTGAGCGTTTAAACGAGGGATTACTTTTCTTTCATATGCAGGCACATTTTGGGGGGGATTTCGCAGTAGTCATACATTTTAATCAATGCCGTTGCTCTATATTGAAAACAATCGGCAAAATACAGTGACGTCTCTGATTATTATCATTATAGTTATTTTTTAAAGAATATGCGCAAAGTAGTCCGCAGGGGATTGATCTCAATCGATTGTTCATTCGAAATGCTCTGCGGACATACTCCCCTTTCGGCCACCGCACTTCCACTCTCGATGTTGTTGAGGGGACTACGGTGACCAGGTACCAACTAGGTCAGGCAGCTTTTCTACCACATGACCTAGCGGAAACCCTTTTTGGTGGTTGGCATGGCGTCGGAGGGAGCAGGCGAGAGTCACAAGAGCTAGTCACAGTCATAAGCAGGCTGGTTACAGTCACAAGTAGGTGAGAGTCAGAGACAAAGGCGGATTCCGCTGGATGTCTTTTGCAGATATACTTGTGGTAGATCAGTCACTTAAGGACCACCTCTAGACGATCTTGTTGGAAAAAAAAAATGTGAGGTGGCCTCTCGGTTTTTCAAGTCAGTACAGCCGACGTTAGTCAATTTTCGATGGTAACTTTAGCAATCGGCATCGGTAGAAAATGTCAAAATTCACTACCATTGATGATTTTCAGATAGTATAGTTGGTAGCCAATGCGGAATCAACAGTGTCTTTCCGTGGCACGATGTTTCTCGTTCAGTTTTCATTTTTGCTGCTGTGGGAGTGGTGCTGCCGTGATGACGTGTTAATGCTGTTTTCTATGCTTTTGGGTCAATACGGGTGGTGACTGAGCTGGACATGCTACTAATAAGTTGAAAGATGATGCTCGGAATCCAGATTTGCAAATTGATGAGTTCTGTGCTTTAAATTTCTGTACTCGTTGAAGTGCATTGACCGTTATACGTTTTGGTGACATTTGGTGATATTCCATGATTTGACAGATGATGCTTAGGAGCCTGAATTGCTGGTTGAAAATTTCCATTCGATAAGTTTCTATTTTGTTAAAGAAGGTTAAGTTTCTATTTTGTTAAAGAAGGTTGAGCTGTCTATGTTACTGGTGGTGCTTTACCTGTTTAACGGACGAGGGCTGCAGTCTAGAATTGCAGATTCATAAGTTCTGTTCTGTAAATTTCTGTCTCGTTGAAGCACATTGACCGGGATACGTTTTGGTGATATTCTATGGCTTGGCAGATGATGGTTAGGCTCCAGAATTGCAGGTTGAGCTGTCTGTGTTACTGAGGATACTTTATCTGTTTAACAGACGAGGGCTGGAGTCCAAAATTGCAAATTTATTAGTTCTGTTCTGTAAATTTCTCTCTCGTTGAAGCACATTGAGCGGAATACGTTATTTGTGATATTCTATGGTTTGACAGATGATTAACTCTAGAACAGCAGGTTGAAAATTTCCATAGGATAAAATTTTATTTTGTTAAAGCAGGTTGAGCTACCTATGTTACTGATGGTCTTTCATGCACGATACAGGACGGCTAAAGTCCAGAATTACAAATTGATAAGTTCTGTGCTATAAATTTCAGTTTTGTTGCGAGGAAATTTGAGCTGGATACATCATTAGTGATATTTTACGGGTTAAAACACGATCATTAGAACTCAAAATTGGAAGTTGAAAAGTTCTATGTTGTCAATTTCTGTTACATTGAAGCAGATTGAGCATAATATATTGCTGAAGATGTATCATATTTCATAGGTTGAGGAATGATGACTAGAGTTCAGAATTGCAGGCTGAGAAGTTCTATGCTGTAAATTTCTATTACTTTATAGCGAGTTTAGGATGGCATATTATTAATGATGATACTTTATGAGTTAAAGAGATGACATTTATAGAGCTCAAACTTTCAGGTTGAAACTTTCTATGCTATAAATTTCCATGTCACTGAAACAGATGTACATTGAGATTCCTGATTTTGAGGTTGAAAGACTACCAAATTTCAGGTTGAATTAGTCTATATTAAGTTTCTGTTTTGTTGTAACAAAATGAGCAGTATTTATCCAACTGGTGATGGAGATGATCATTGAGCTGTTTTTATCCAACTGGTGATGGAGATGATCGTTGAGCTGTATTTATTCAACTGGTGATGGAGATGATCATTGAGCTGTTTTTATCCAACTGGTGATGGAGATGATCGTTGAGCTGTATTTATTCAACTGGTGATGGAGATAATGGTTGAACGGTATTCTTAAAACTGGTGACGGAAATGATGGTTGAGTTCAGAAAATAAAAATGTAAATAAATTATCTGCTGTGTTTGAAGAAGGCAAACTGTACATAATTTAGTATGTTTAGTTCCGAAAGAGATGATATTTTCTTCTGCACTTTTATTTTTGAAGTGAAAATATCTGTCGAGTTTCATACGATTTCAACATTTTTATGCTTTGAAGCTGTGAAACGCTGCTAAACAGTAAATCTTGAGATTTCAAATTTTATGAAAGAAATTGGATTTAGAATAATTGTTTCTGCTTTTCTACTTTTGATTTTTTCTTCCGGTCGGTATGAAAAAGAAGTTTGTCAATGATTTTCAAAAAAGACGAAATTAACATTTTCCAAAAGTAATTTAGTTTCGTTTTGCTGGGATTTCCTGAAAAAAAAAACCTTGCATTAAAAAACGAAGTTTCAACCATTGATATCTATTTAGTTCACATATGAGCAACTTCTGGACCGCGGGGCGGATGTGTCCCGCCGAGGATTTTGATCCGGCCAGCGGAACATATCAGAACCCATACAAACCATTGAAAACCCCGTATAAATCCCAATTATTCGGCCCGCGACTTCGCTAACATCGTAAAGTTTGGTCCGCAGCTTTCCAAAAGCTGCCCATATCTGATTAAAAAAAAAACTGTGGAAACGACACCGCGAGACAAATTTGTCTCTCACAAATTTTACGGCCGTCAATAGAAACAGACTGTTTTTCATTGAGCTAGATAAAAATGTCACAATATGCGCATGCATACATATTTGTTTTAAAATTGTGCGTATCTGTTATTCAGCCACAAAGAAAAGAAACTGAAGTAAAAGAAGCACACAAATAATTTAACCCTTTAACGCGCAGTGTTCCCGCTCTGGGAACACCCAACTCTGACGTTTTGACTGTTGCCAGTCACGAAGAATAGATTGGATTTCTATAAAAATAGTTGCGGGTGACCTAGCTGCACGAGAATCCTTTACTTTTGAGAACGTCCTTTCCCGTCAAAAAAATGGTCACGATTATTTTTAACAGCACTGACATCTGCTGAAAAATGGAAGAATGCGGGGATAGATTGGCCAATGCTGAAAAAAGGGCTAGCCGTTGCCATCGCTCGACTTAACTACCAGCAAGAGGGCGGACGATCGAAACGTTCATCTCATCGCGTGCCACCGATCGAAAGACCCTTTTTTGACGCAGCTGACTGTGCCGCACAGCCAGCTGCGTCTCTCGATCGGAGGCACGCGATGAACGTTTTGATCGTCCGCCCACTTGCTGGTCGTTAAGTCGAGCGATGGCAACGGCTGCCCTTTTTTCAGCGTTGGGAAAGGGTTGCGCCTCAAAGGGTTAAAATATGACGATTTTTACACCTGAGCGTGCTTAGGAGTGTTTATGCATTTGAAGAGAAATATTTTTCTAGTACTCTATTTCTTGGAACTTGTACATCAATATAAAGAAATATGCTACTTGTTGTACAAGAAACTATTGTTGAAGAAACTGTGCCGAATTTTTGGATTTGTGAGATCGAAAGTTCGGTATGTGTAGAAAGTTCAGTAATCAGTGCAGTTGGCAAGACGGAGTACAAACTTAATCTTTCCAGAAACTGGACGAACAATTCGCTATCCACAATTCATAGAGTTAACAAGCAAATTACTTGATTTAAGCTCAAACAGGGAGACTTTTTCAAATACTGCAGCTCGCCTGCAATTAAAATCGTTCCACAGTCTTAAATGTCAGAGGAATACCCGAGCGATATTCTTAACTGCTCCTCAGCATACAATAATAAGATATTCACAAGCAGCCTTCAAAATTAGGCTTTACAAAATAAGTGAAAAAGCTATATTTCTCACAGTAGAATGACACTGAGGAATAGAGCGCTCACCAATATTTTATCGACGATTCAAAACTAACTCAGTGTGGGCCATCTTCTCTATAAATTTTGTCGAAATTTCGAGCTATTTCTAGGTTATTACATTTCTCGAATATTCCCTATTCATCGCATACATCGATTACGTAATATTAATGCGGAAAAGTAGATATTACAGGCCCCATTCATGAAATCTCGCCAAGCTTGGCGACTTTCGTGTGAAAAATTGGCCAAAAAGAAGCATTTTGTCAAAAAAAGTCCCCTATATTTAGCGAGAAATCCCCAAACCCAATGCTACCCAATGAGAAACTCAGAGGTCCCAATGTCGCAATTTTTTAAAACCGATTTACTTTCAATAAAATGCGAATTTTAATTATTGGATGCTTGGAATCCGAATTTTAGACTAAATTAACCTGCAGAAGAGCAGATCCTCCCGAAAATGTGTAATATGTGTTTACTCAATAATTTTGCATACATAAACACAGTGGTCAAATTACTTGTCACCTGCCAATTTTTATGATCTTCTTGACGTGAATATGTCTCTAAATTTGCTTCTATAGTGGGAGACGATTTAGAAAACGGATGACGGCAAAATCATGGGGAAATAGTTGGATGCTGCAGCATGATGTATCGATCACCTACGTCCAAAATTGAATACGATTGCTGAAGGATAAAAGAATTCGCTACGTTGAGTGAGGCCTGTAACGCATCACTTGCGCTTGAAGGGGGAAAGCGCCGCCATTTTGAGGTCGTTTCCCTGCGTCCCATAATGTCCGTTTAGTTTAAATATTGACTCGGGGAAGCTATAACGTTCATTTGCGTTTCGATCGTCAGCTCTCGTCAAGATCTGTCGATTGCGTATATAAGACATGAGTGTAAAATTGTTATAGTGAATATACAGAGTGAATCTGACATAATCTGCCAAACAAAAAGGGTGAAAGAACAGCACATTTGGAGCATGAAACACCCTAGAAACCCTGTCCTATCTTTAACCGTTTACGAGTTATTACGTCACGCATTGCACGGTTATGACCACTCAATTTTTTATTTTGTAGAATGTCTCCTGTGATACTTCTAATAATGCAATATTTTGCGTCCGTTAAGCTGGTTCAAATGAAAACAATACTTACTATGCCGAAAAACAGTTTAAACGTCGGAAGAACTTCCTTATTCTCCTAAAGCGCTTTTTCTTGGCTACCTACAAAACAATGCAAACTGGAATGAATTTTGGAAGTTCGTGTACTGAGAAGCAAAGAAAATGATGAGAGCACATTCAGGTCGAGATTCAAGCGAAACGCGCGCGATCGAGTTCGAATCGAACGTTTTTCAGTTCCCAGTTCAGTCCCCAGAATGCTTCCAATGAACAAACCTATCGCGCTGTCACGTGATCCAAACACGATTGTTTTGTTTCAGTTGAATAAGAAACATGGATATATTTGGAAGTGTCCCCTGTTCGACGCGGAAAACGTTCGAATTGTGTTTCACTTGAATCTCGCCCTCATTTGGATAGTTTCCTATGGTAGTTAGGCATACACATACATGCACACACACACGGTCAGTGGCGCACCCAGGATTTCAGTTTAGGGGGGGCTGGGCTACGAATACTGCTGAACTCGGTTATAGTGACCTCAATTATAGTTATAACTCTCTTATAACGTCAAAATATTTTTGTGCCAGTCGACTTGCCCGTAGAACACAACCCCACGAGCAATGTAACTCATTTTAGAATCCAATAATTATAGGATCTTTTCAGTGATGTTGTAACCATGTTTAACCCTGTTTCATGTTCTAACTGTAAGTTTTTATTTAAAAACTCACATCTTTTTTTGGTAAAAATTATTTTAGAAATAATTTCAAGACAATTTTTAAAAAGAAAACATTTAACTCATGAGTAACAATTTTCAATTTTCAATACTTTTCACTTCTAATTTCCCACCTTTAGGGGGGAGGGGGCTTCAGCCCCCATAGCCCCCTCCGTAGGTGCGCCTATGCACACGGTTATCTACAGGATGGTCCAGAATGCATGATAGAAAGTATTTTAAGTTAGTATGATTCTTTCCTATTGTAGTAGGCCATATATTGACATTTCGGGTGAATGCTGGATTATCGGAAATAAAGAAGAAGAAATACGGAATTTCTGACGTTGGAAGAACGATTATTTGCCGTAAGAAAATGTTATGAGAACAATCGAAATAATGTAGCCGTTCGACGGGCAGGTTCTTCAGAGTTCCGAAAGAAAGGAACACCTAGTGAAGTGGTGAGCGCGGTAAGTCACAGCACTCGAAATTTGCAGCGTTTTTGCAGCCATCCGACGGCTGATGTTCTGGTCCTAATCTCGCGCTGGTTTTCATTGTTTACAGGTGGATGGCCAGATATGAATCTACCGCGAGAGTGTTTGGGATGCAGGAAGCAAGGCGTCGCACACAGGCGGATTTTCAAATATCCGCAAATGATCAAAACTCGCAATATACAAAGTCGAATGTCATGCTCTTCTGGAAACGCGCGGAAGCTTTTGGCATTCGAAAGATTTCGTTTTGTGTACACAGCCATTCTTATATCCGTGTAGACGATTTATTTGTGAAAAAATAAATAAAAAATGTAAACTGGAAAAACTATTTTAAGGGAATTGGAATCCCGCTTTCCTTTCAAAGCCCGATGACCGTGATGAATAGGACGTCCTGTCGATTGCGACAGGTCATTTTGTCGCACAAAGGATTCCCTTTTTTGACTCTCGGAAATCAAAGCGAGCTGAAAAGAGCGAAAAAATCGCTTAAAAATGAGGGAACCGGTGGATTTTGATTTTTAAACGAGCACAGATTGCTTTTTATATTTTTATAAATAACTAGCTGAAGTACCCGTCCTCGACGGGTTAGTGAATGCAAATTTCCAAAAAGCAAGAACTTTCGTCAGCATTGTAGGAGTACACAGAATGGATGGAGTATGTTGCCAAAGTAAAGAAAGCGAAGTTATAATATTTATGTATTGCTAAAATATTACAGGTTAGAGAGTAACTAAGTAATATCTTTTCATTCGCTTTGGTCGTAATTATGTGATGCGCGAACGAATATGGACGCATATTGAAATAATTTTCGCAAAATCTCAAAATCTAATCAACATTTTTGAACAATTTCGAAGGCTAGAATTTAAGTTGAGTGACAACCTATCCTGTCACCCAATTTCGTTCCATTCCCTGCAGTCTTTATTTCGGGATGCTGGAAGAAAATTTCAGCATTTTAAAACGATTTTCGCAAAATCTCAAAATGTAATCAATATATTTTAAATTTCAACGCCTATAAAGTAAGATTAGCAACTACCTATCCTATCACTAAATTTCGTATCATTCGTATTAGTCGTTATTATGTGATGTTTGAAGAAATATAAGCGTATTTTGAGAGAATTTTCACAAAGTCTCAAAACCTAATAAAAATGTTTAAAAAATTGGACTCCTATAGTTTATGTTGAGTAACCATCTATCGTCTGACCAAATTTCATATCATTCGCTTTAGTCATTATTACTTAATGCGGGAACAAAGATTCACTCAGTTTTAAACGATTTTCGCAAAATCTCGAAATCTGATCAATTTTTTTTAATTAGATGCTTATAGTTTAAGGTGAGCGACTACCTATCATTTCACCAAATATCATTTTTTCACCTTTGCAGTTATTACGTGATGTGCGAACAAAAATTTACGCAGTTTGAAAGGATTTTCGCAAAATCTCAAAATCCAATCAGGATTTTTTAAAAATTGGACGCCTATGTTTTAAGTTGAGTGACCACCTATCATGACACCCAATTTCATATCATTCGCTTCTGTCGGTTTTGCGTGATGCTAGAACACAAATTTATGCAGTTTGAAACGATTTTCGCAAAATCTGAAAATCTAATCAAGATTTTTTAAAAATTCGACGCCTATGTTTTAAGTTGAGTGACCACCTATCATGACACCCAATTTCATATCATTCACTTCAGTCGTTTTTACGTGATGCTTAAACAAAAAAAGCGTCACGGACAGAATGACAGAATGACAGACAGACAAACTTTTTTTTGAGGGTCACATCGGATTCCCGGGTGCTTGAAACGGATAGAAATCGCAAAATTTTTGAATTCCAAGAAATGTACAGACAAAAGTCTAATTTTATTTATATAGATTATGAAAAATTTCCAAGCGGATCGTATAAGCGGTGTGGATGTTATGACGCTTTTTATGCATTTTAATCTTTTTGAAATTTTTAATCTTATTCATGTCATGGCGATAAAATTTTTATATTAAATTGGTTTCCCGGAATCGTTATAGAGTGGGACGGGGATCAGCGTAACTAGAACGTTACACGATTTTGTAGTGTAATGAGTGCAAAAAGCGTTCAGTGTCGTTTACTTATTCGCAAACATCATTGGAAACTTTACAAGAGCACGCCCGAATGCCGGACGCAATGCACAAGGCACTGTCTGTTCACGATTATTAATCGTCAAGAAACAACGTGTAATAGCACCAATACAAAAATTAAACTAGCAGACCGATTTCAGCACGTATGACAGGCCGTCGTCAGTACTAGAATGAGAATAGAAAGAATTTGCTCGGCTAGAAATAAAGGGGAATTCAAGATAGTGTTTACGAGGACCCATAACAAAGCAGGGATTCAGAAGAGGGTTTTATGCATGGACCCCACAAAGGTAGGGCCCGTTTGATCCCCGAGTCCAGGGCCCGTCCATGGGGGGGAGGCGAGTCCAGCCCTACTCAGTTCCAAATTTAATTGCGATAACTAATACAAACTAGAAAGAATATACAGATATTTAGAAAGTGATTTTATGAGCCTTTCAAGTAAATTAGGCAAGCTGGCGTGTTTAGGCTCATTAATTTAGCAAGGATGCGAAAAATTCTAGAACTGGGGATCGAACCCAGGCTTACCGCGCGGTTGCTCTAAAACTGAGCTAATCTGGGACGATATCCAGATGACATTTCTCGCATAAGTGTTTAGGCTGAATAATTTAGCAACGATGCGAAAAATTCTAGACCTGGGGATCGAAAAATTTTAAATTCCTCTTTTACTCGATGTATTTCAGAGGTAATCCACATCGTTTTAATCTACTTCTTTTATATTTTTTTTCACTTATTTATTTATTTATTTACTTATTTATTTATTTTTGGATTTGTATGTATTTACAGTCGTCTACATTACATATTATAGACCGCTGTTCTCACAAAATGAACGTTATTGAAACAATGTATATAAACTTTTTTTTAAAGTACAGCGTTACTTACTTTTGGCGGAATGCTTTCATTGATAGAACTGGAAGAAGAAGATATTCTGCAATTAAAATAATTAAACATTAAAAAATGCAGTCAGAGAATGTCTATGCACTTTTTTATACACTGTATTCCTCTTACATTAACTTTTTGCATAGTCTAGTGGGAACAATCGAAAGCTCATGGCATTATTAATACCCGTGACCGTTATTTTGCGGTCAGTATTTTTACACCCGTCAATTCTAATGTAAAAAACAATACTAGTCAGAAACCCCCGAATAATTGTTTCTTTCACTGTGAAAGTAATGAAAATGGATAGCTTGATTGGAAAGAGTTGATAAACCCTATTCCATCTGACCTTGGGAAATTCTTTTCCTTTTAACATTTGCTCTGCACAATTTGACATTGTTTAAAAGACATATTTAACTGGCAAATTTGTGATTATTTAAAAGACATCATTCAGAGCCAATCGTAGCCACCGCTGTTTAGGAACATTCCTGCTTTTGTGTTCTATGAGTCATCCAAAGAGGCTAACGTAGGGAATGCTATCCCGCACTATTTTTTTTGTCTCGCGGGATTTCGGGATTGAGCATCCTTGATCCCACGGGATCCCGCAATCCCTCAAAATTGGCGTTTCATTCAGCTAAGAATTCATTTCAACGGAGAAAAATTGGAAAAAGTAAGATTTTAACCACTATGAAGTTTAACTTTAATAGTAATAATTAATGTTTTGTGATAATTAATACAATATTTTACAGAAATATGAAAATTATAGTTATGATATTCAGAATAACATACTTAGTTGCTAAAAAATAATGTAAAAAAAGCCTGTGTGTAAAGAGTCACACGTGTTGCTAGTTTTGATCTAATTTTAGTAAAATAGTTAAAAATGTAAATTAAAAAAATTAAAACATAAAATGAAAACATTTTATATTGGAATCGCGATGGTTCGCCAAGAGAAAAATGAATAAGAGATATTTCTGTTCACTTGGAAATCGGGAAGTTAGCGAAAAATTTAGATGACATTGGATCCAGACTCCCGGATTATTAGACAAATTAAAAACTTTAAAAATTGTGATTATTGATTCATGTGTTGTGAGATAAGATATATAGATATGCTACGATATTGGGTCGATGGATGGTTGGGAAGGTGGAGTAAAGTTGCAGTAAAACTAATATATTTCTCAGTTTCAATCCCGTGGGATTAGTCCCACAAACATGTGTGCGGGATCGATCGGTATTGCATTCCCTGGACTAACGGATGATCACTTATTGGTTCCAGCACTCAGATAAGCGATCTGGCCGCCCGGATGTAATGAATGAAAACGCCCGTAGGCCTCTTTGGATGACTCATCGAAGTACGAAAGCCCTGGGCCCCGTAGAAGATTCACGATGACCCCGAGTCGATGTACTTAACCCATTTGTGCACAGATATTTTGTCGACTTTCTTCGATTTTTGCTTATACCTGCAATAATGGATCCATTTCTGATGACAACTTCTTGAGCAAGGGAGGATTTCTTTTAAAATCATTATGCATAAAAATTGAAATGTCCACATCCTAGTGGGTCGTGTTAAAGTATTTTGTGGAGTCGAGGTACAATACTCGTGAAAAAGACGTAGGGAAAATAAATAACGTTTTCGACGGATAGCGAAAATGCCGTCCCAAAAATGGGACACTCTGCATAAATGGTTCAAATATTCCTGCGATGAAATTTCACTAAGGAGCACATCCTTCGGACCGTTCGAAATCGGTCTTTCAGAGAGGTGGTCTCTGACTAAAGGTAATCAGGAAAACAACGTTTTATGAACTATATATACTACAAAAAAACTATACTGAATGCATGTATTATTTGTCCATTTAGCTTTAAAACAAGATTTTGCGCCATCTAGGTAAGTGAAAAGCTGTATTAAAAAAGGATCAAATTGCGGTCTTCTTTTCCTTTCCTTGTGATACCAGGACCATAACAGGAAAGGGTACAATATCTTTGACAGCTAGCCTTGCACAGAGATGGGAAATTTCGAGAATTTTTCTCCGGGAAAGCGATTCTACCTTTCTACTGAAAATTTTAAAAAATGGTCATTCAGGGTGGGAGATTGTCAACAGTAGTCGTTTAATGAAGGGAAGTCTAACACTGAGCCTATAGCCAGAAATACGGACCAGAATTAAACGTCTTTCATGAGATGTGGCTTATCAATAGAGGTGGTCTTTCAGAGAGGTTTTACTGTATTATGGTATTCCATGTCTACGATTCGATGCTTATCAATAGCTATCAACTGTACACGAATAAAATGGGTCATTCTTTTAAAAACTAAACAAGCAGTTTCCAAAGTAGCATTTCTAAAGTCTATTCTCAATTTTACATAAACAAACTTTAAATTAATAAATACTAACTATACTATCTACTTTCTAAATGAAAACCTGAAAGGAAAGAAAAAAAAACTCTCTATATTTTATTTTATCATGAATAAATATTATTAACGGGAATGGTGTAATACGATGCTTGGTAAAATTTATTAGTAAGGGATGTAAACTAAAAAGTAGATTTCACGATACCAGATTTATATTTATTTTAAAGGGACTTACTCTGACAATTCTTGAGCAAAAGTATCGTTTACGTATTTCAACAAATCATCAATGGCTTCTCTTGTATTATTTGAGATTCCAGCTTCATCCAGAAAGTTAGAAGATTCGTTATTTCTGAAAATCGCAAAATAGTGAATTATTAACGTATTTTTTTTATAAGGAATATGAATTATGCAAAATACACATTAATTACTATTTGTAATATTTCATTGAACTCCGCAGAGTTAACCAAAGATACTCATAGAATCAAGAGCAATCATAGTATCAATATCAATTTCTTTGACAGTTTTTTTTATTGAAATATATTTAAAATCTATATAATGCCGTAGATAAAGAGTTAAAACCCTTTATCCACGGCATTAAGAATTGTCAAGAATATCAATTTGAAACTGTTTCTTTTGCTGTGTTTTAGTTGGTAAATGAATGATCCCTACTAAATTATGTAGTAAGAAATAAAATGAAGAAGAAAATTAACAAACACTGGCGATATGTCTGATCACCGTTTCATAATCAAATAGTGAGTTTTTTTTCAAAAAGAGTATAACACAAAAATTGAAGAAGAGTGAAGTAATACTTTGATGGACACAGTTTTTTGAAATCTAACCTTTTAATCATAAAATCAACGTCTGAAAATTCATTAAGGCTCATATGTTTTTTTGTCTGGCTCGACATGATTAGAAAGTGAGCGAAAAGCTGTCCATTAAAAACAATCTTACTCTAATAAAACATGCAGTTTAGGTGTAAGCTGATTAAATGAAGTACTTGGTATTGATTTTTCGAAGAAATTGGTTACAATGAATCAATGAAATTTAAATGAAGCTATGTTATGCTGCTATGCTATGCTGAAAAGACTAATGATTTACATCCGAAACATTTTAATTTGTAGTACATAATTATGCATGTAGGCGAAATATATATATATATATATATATATATATATATATTGAATAGAAAAAAAAGTAAAAATTTTTGAATTGAATCACCACATGCAGACAGACCAAAATTTATTCGAACAACTTTACGTCCTTACTTTTCAGATTTTTCTACTAAAGTTTCCACAGAATCAAGCAAATCATTGACGACAGCTTCAACGTCATCATTAACATCATCTTCAATAATTGTTGTCCCTTTTTCTGTTTGAAAGCAGACGATTTCACTGTAAAGTAAATAATCTTCATGAATTACATGTTGTAAGAAATCTACCTGATTTTAGAATGGCTGCTCCTCAAAAATCCATTTAAGTCATTCCCGTGGTTTACGATTGCATTAATGGGGTGTAAAACCTTTACGGGGACACATCTGTTAAACCGTCACTGATTGGACTGATAACACCAGGTAAGGCGGCATTTCTGAATTCGTTATACGCATGCGCAGCTACGTGTAATCTGAAATATATGTTGCCACACACAAAAAAAAATGCTGAATTTCTGCAATTGCATTGTTATATAAGTATTTTTAAAATGCTTGTAAATTTGCGTTACATTTGTTTCGTTTTTTGTTACTTTTATTTGGCGAAACAAAAAGTTATGGATTACTAATTCAGTTTTCTTTGGATTGTTATTCAGTTCAACAAGCGTAGTACATTCCTACACTACACTGGCGTTCAAAATAAAGAGAATTTTGCATACAGTCATTACTTAATTAGCTAGTAACCGAACAAGCTAATAGTTTTACAAAATATTAGACAGTTTTTACAGAGTAATTTTTAATTTTGTTTTTTCAAATATGTGTACATTTCTTTTTGTATTGCATACTGTACAAACGTTATTGTCGGAAACCGTTCAAATAAAAAATAAGAAAATTCAAACCTACCTTTCGTCTTTATCAGGTTCCTCTTCATTTGTAATCAATTCCACATTTTCGGAAGATAATTCGACATCTGTAGATTGGTTTCCATCTGACGTATTCTGCTTTAACGGAACAGTGAAAAGATAAAAAATTTAGATAAATTATAAAACATTTAGAGCTAATTAAAAAGAATGAATTTTGATTAACTCTAAATGTAAATAAACGAGATCTGTAATTTAAACCACTGGCATAGGTATCTTATAACACTTTTTCTTTTTCTAATGCCTCTATTTTAAAAATGGAACTTTATTTATAGACATAATTATATTAGGATTCAAAAAATTATATTAATTTTAAAATCAAATTTCATTCGATTATGCCGTTTCTGAGTTGCGCATCCGTGATTCACGATTTTTTTTTTCTGTAGCTCTACAACGTCTAAAAGCAAATCTGCGACTATGGGGTTTTTACCCATAGAACGTTTTGCCCGTAAATTTGACTCGTATAGAAGATGATACCGGTGATGGAAGTCCGTAGGGAGCATACATATATAAGTTTTATATTTTCTTTTCTGTTTTTTTCTTCTTGTTCTACTTATGTGTTTTCTGGGAAATATTCGGTTAGCGGGTGTCGCCTATTTTTGGCGACTTTTTTTTCTCGCCAACACCCGCTACTTGGCGCTTTTTTTTGTCGCCAAATTTTTCACGTGTGAAACACCATTTTAGAATACGATAAAATAATACAACATGTTGAGCACTGTCAGGAAATACAAATTACTTTAACACAATAAAATTCCACAAATATTCCACTTAAAAAAAACAATAAAACAAAATACGCCATCCATACTTAACACTAAAAATTGCCAGCAAATTCAGTAACAGGCAATTAAAAATGAGCAAACAGTAAACCACTTTTAACTAAAAAAATTTCAGAATATTAAGCAATCTAGTTCTACAGCTATGTAAACTATGCAACCAGTGGACCGTTTTTAACTAAAAAAACCTCAGTGGATTCAGAAACCTAGTTGTACAGCTATGTAAACTCGGCAACCAGTGGTCCGTTTTTAACTAAAAAAACCTCAGTGGATTCACCAACCTAGTTGTACAGCTATGTAAACTACGCAACCAGTGGTCCGTTTTTAACTAAAAAAACCTCAGTGGATTCAGCAACCTAGTTGTACAGCTATGTAAACTGGGCAAACACTGGCCCGCTTTCAACTCAAAACAACATCGGCGCATTAAATAACCTAGTTATACACCTCATATAAAGTCACTATATGAAAACATAACAACATCAAATATCCATTTACAATTCACATTGAAAACCTTAAGCAATTGCAAAAATTCTTTAAAAAAAAAACACTTACCTTTATTTTAAGAAACTCTTCAAAAATATCCATAACACATCAGCTAATAACATATCACCAAAACACTTCCTTTTATTTAACATTATAATCACGCCCTCCTTCAAATAAACACACACTTCCTTTTTACTACTATTCACTACACTTCAAATAACACAACACATTTCCAAATACATCTTGTATTCCCCGTAAATAACTCAAGAAACACCAAACAAGAACTGACACATCGAATTCACACCTGCTTTTCGGTTTACCGATTACAGTTAAATTGCCTAAACCAATCACAAAATTCCTTTACCAAACATCCTGGTATCGTTTAATGAACCCACCGAGCGTTTTTTCATCAAAATACAGCATCATCGAACACCTCAACTCAATCTACACAGGTTACAACAGACATCTGACTCTAACGCTAAAGTAAACAAACTTTCGACCAAACTCCAAGTTTGGCGACTCATCACCGCTTGGCGACGACACCCAGTAACCGAAGAATCCCCTGTTTTCTTATATGTGCCGTGGCCTTGTGTCTGCTGTTTACTTTCATGTCTGTGTAAACTAGTAATGGATATCAATGAATGAAACTAGTCGAATAAATCGATTATTAGTTGCATTCGAGATGATCGATTTTGAAAAATTCATTCGAACGCTCAGCATATGGCATTCGAAAAGCATGCGGAATTCGAAATATTGAATAGTATTCAAATAATAAAAGCACGATTGCTATTCCAATAGTGAAATCCCGACTTTTATACGAATAGAAAAAAAGCGATTTCTATTCGAATAGTGAAATTTTGAAAATTATTCGAATAGTTGAAACCGGGAATATTATTAAGAATAGTAAATTCGCGATTTCTATTGGAATATTCGAATAGTGAAATTGTGCATATTATTCGGATAGTGGAAATCGGAAATACTATTAGAATAGTAAATTCGCGAACAGTATTCGAATAATTTAACCGCGAATACAGTGAAATTCCTCTAGAACGATATTTGGGGGGTCGAAATGATGCATAGTTTTAAAGAGAATTATCGTCATTGACGGAATCAATACTGGAACGAAAAGAACTGTGTTCTTCGTTTAATATAGTCTGGTGTCACTGTTTCGGGAATGGGTGCTCTGCTTTAATTGAGCACCCCGTCCCTTGTGCTGACGCAAACAAGAATATAGATCAAATGGAATGAAAATAACATATTTACAATGCTGGATGCATTTTTACAACACCCAAAAGTTTCAGTCAAATATCGTTGTCCAGAATTCTGGCTAATGTCCAGAGTCGACATAAGCTAAATCATAAAGACTAAACCATACAGAAATTTTACCAGGACTATGAAAAAATATCGCAATAGAGAGAATTATAGTTATAGAGGATATCGTTGTAGCCAGATTCTACTGTATTGTTCGAATAGAAATCGCAAATACTATTCGAATAGCGTAAATGGCAAGTATTCACTGATCAATTATAGATATCATTCGAGTGGTATATCACTAGTCGGAACAAATGGGACGAAATCCTGAAAAGGATCCATAGATCCAGATAAATATCTCGCCTTCAAATTCAAACAGAAGTACAGCATACGATGAAAACCTGGGATAGTCCGCTAAAGGATCCTATCCAGCAATTCGTAGATATTAAGCTCGGTGCTGAGTTCTGAGATTTGGCACAATGCTACTGACACTGAAAAACTTCTTAAAAAGTTTACAGAATTATGTGGTCGGTACTCACTGAAGCTGGTTTTCTGTCGAATAGAAGATGGTAAAGGACGTAGAAGCTGGCAATAAAGCCGGTAGCAGCGTAAACGGTTTCAAAGCTGTCCATGTCGTACGTTTAATCCAGCAGCTATATCTTAGACTGATCGAGAAAGTAACAATGGTCTTGGATGTTGAATTTCAACAATGCGTTCTATCTCATACAAACAATGAATGCGGTGGATTTGGAACGATGCGAAGTTCAATATCAACAATGCAAAAATACATTATTACAGAGCACAGTCTCGTCTATTCGATTATCAAAACAAATACTAAGGAATGCACGTGTTAAAATCCGTTAAATGGTAAATTTAAAAAACAGACAAATATCGACTGGTCATTTAACCCTTTAACGCGCGGCGTCTCGTTGTGAGGACACAACTCTGAGAATTTGGCAGTTTTGATTCCAGAAGAATACATTTCATTTCAATTAAATACTCAAGGAGGACATCTAGTAGACTGCCTAATGCTGATAAAGTGCAGCCGTTGCCATCGCACGATTTAAATACCAGAGAGATGGCGGTCGATCAAATCGCCCAGTGCGTGCCACAGAGCTCAACAACAGTATTTGACACAGCTGGCTGTGCGGCCGCCGTCCAAAAATGTTCTTGAGCTCTGTCTCACGCACCGGTTGATTCGACCGACCGCCATCTTGCTGTTATTTTAAATCGTGCGACGACAACGGTTGCAGTTTTTCGACATTGAGGAATGGTTGCCCTTCTAAGGGTTAAAGCTTTGGAGCTACAGGTCTCTAACCTTCTGTGGCTGTGAGACAGTTCTTTCAAGGGAGGCAAAGGCATGTGATGACGAAGACATTTATTGCACATAGCATTTAAAACAAATTTAGGCATCATAGCAAAATGGGGTTTAACGACATCATTGGCCAGTCTGCATGTCAAGACTGCATGCAAACTCTTGCTCATTCATACATTCTCTCTCGAACGTGGCGTTCTCTTCTGTTTATTTTATTTATTTTTTATTTTTTTTATTTTTTTTAACCTAAGCTGCTCTTTCTATCATTCCCAGATTTTTGTCTAAGCGACTTTGTGGACATGATTTGTTGACAGATTTTGTAGAAGATGAACTGTCACGGTGAAGTTTACAAATGTGTTTGCCAGACAATGCAAAGGTTGGATGGGTAGAGGGGGAGGGGAATTAAAATCGTGTAAGTCGCACAAGGTTTGCAATGTTTCGTAGTGGATCGCCAAGTTTGCATCCAAAAAATAAATTTCAAAACCGAACCAAGCTTGGCGATATCTTCCGAATTTGGTTAGAAACTAGAAAAATATAGTTAGAATATGCCTGGTGAAGATTGTAAAATAGTGTTAGTAAACGATTTTAGTATCGATTTCGATTCATAAGATGAGTTTTATGGAACAAGAAAGAGTAGATTCCTATTTTAACACCACTCCAACCTAAAAAATTGCCTCACTTTCGCGAGCTTTGCAGTCATGGTCCAAGTTTCAACGCTCCCAAAAGAACTCTATGAAAACTAAAGAGAAGAAATGAGCAATAAACGCAACAGTCAAGGAGTTTGAGGTCACCTCATTATTAAAACTACATTCATTGGCAATGCTGTACTTGTTCCAAATGTTTTGTTTCAAATCGCCATTTTAATTCTAAATGAAGGTTGCCACATAAATAAGAAAAATCGCCATGGTAATTTCATATGTTTAATGATCGCTACCTTGGCGAGCGTCGGGCGTTAAAATAGAAATCAACCGAGAAAGACAAACACGGCACACTCATGAATTAGGATGCACATTCCAAATAGTACTTAAAACGGGGAAGTGTAGTTGGATTATGCTTGGCGGAAATTGTAAAACAGTTTCAGTAGGCGATTTTAAGGTAAATTTTGATTTCAAAATTCTCCTTTGTTTTGTTGAACAAAGGAGAAAAGTACGGCACACTCACGAATCATGATACATTTTCCAACTTTCGAATTAAGGAAATAAAATAGGGAAGACGCATGGATTATGATACGCTTTTAATATATAACACTTTAGTGCGTATTTCAAATCTGAAAGTGTTTTAGATTTTCTTACATTTTTATGTTTTCCCCCCTTCCAAACCATAGTCTCGTCCACAGACAAACGAGTCTAATCTTGGTACTTTTGGGGTTCCCAATACGGACACACCTTGTTGATACATGTGATCAGAAGGTGCTAATATTTGTTCACTGTGACACATATATGTAGGGGGGTGAGTTACAACCCCCCTTCACCAATAAGTCTTAATGCACAGAAACTGTGCTTCAAATGACGTCAGATCGATGAATGCTCCATAGTGGAATGCTTTGGACCTTAACACGATGTCTGTTTCATTCGTGAATACAGTGCAAGCAAACAGTTTTGAAAGGCGGTCTATGTTTTAAAAGAGCAGCTGTTTATTTATTGTCATTGATGTCCTTCTGTATTATTTTCTTAAGAATGAAACTATTTTAATCATTTTGGAGCACCTGAAATTATCTGAGCCCTACGCCTAGACCTTGTCGGCCTGTGCGGTCATCAGGCACTGTGTATTTGTTATGTGTGTTATTTTAGTTTTATTTATTTCTTATTTCATAATATTACAAAATGCTATAACTTTCAATGTAAGTAAGACAGCAACGAAATTCAAGCCGATTTAAAAAACCCAAGACATTCACGTTTTAATAATAGATAAAAAATGTAAAATTATACTGGTACAAGTTTCTGGTTTGTTCTTCCCTCTTATAGGGCTATCACACTGAGAAAAATCCGTCCAACTTTCCTTTCAAATCCAGTTTCCGGCCGATTTTCTCCGCCGTTACCTTGACGACCGCGAACTCCAACTTTTTCCTTTCCGAAGGAAAAAATCCGAGTCGGACGAAATTTCGGCCAATCACAGTACTTCTTCCTGCTACGTCATAAGCAATTTCGAGCAATGGCGACTGCTACTATGTTGGAAGCTCGGCTCGATGTCATAATCACGTGTAAATAAAATTATGGCCGCGTTCAAGTGGACTTTGGAATTAGAGATTGCTGCCCATCCGATGCTGCCGAAATGGCTGCCGATCCGATGTAAATATACCAACGCACGATAAGTAAAATAAGAACCTGCACGCCAAATCAGCGATGCGATGACTATTTGGCGTCGGAGAGTTTGTTTACTTTTGCAACCCTTAAAGATAACCACGCCTTCAAGTCCAGTCGGAAAAGTGGGTCCAGCGCGAAGTTGCTCGGATTTTCTCTTTAGTGTGATAAGGCCATTAGAGGCTGATATAGTCTAAAATTCGTTTTCGACGCATCCAATAATTAAAATTTGCATTTTGCTGCATCGAACACCGTTTAACTAGGATGCGAGAAAGGGAGTTCCCCATTGCTTAACATAGAGTTCTTTCGAATTCTCGAGAAATATTGGCTCTAGAGCTTACAAAAGCTGACTTCACTTTTGGGCCCATATTTTTTCGCCCAATTGGACGATAGTTTACAAAGAAGTTCCCAAATTGCGCGACCTTTCGGACATTTGGAGCGATTTTACCAATGGGACCTGTCCTATTGGTTTCCCTGCGTTAGTATTTTCAATAGCGTAGTATTACTCATTTACATGTCTATGACGTAATCAAAATTCGCGCTTTATCGGGATTCTTTCTGGAAATTTCGCGTACCTACATTAAGGAGATAGGATAACGAGCATTCGTGTTAGTCATCCAATGCTCGTTTAGCTCACTGTGTTAGGCTGTGAATGGCGCTATTGTAAGGGATATTTTGCATTTTAAGCTTGTTTTTGAATGTTGTTAAGGAATGCTTTGTGCTGGAGAGCAGATGTCAAATTTTTCGTATGAGTACTTCGACTGAATTTTTGCCAGTGAAAGTGTTTTACTTTCCGTGTGGAAATACAGCATCGGTGATAGCTTCTCTAATAAGCTGACTGTTATAAAAACAAGTTACCGGCCGTGAGTGCCGGTGTATTTTGGCCAGCTGATGGCTCGACGAAGTTCTGGAAGCCAAAAAGTTCGTGCTCCATCCTGACAAGTGGACTCTTTACTTGAACTTTCTACACCTACTGGACTTAAGAACGACTAGCCCAGAAATGAAGCAGAATTTTCTGAAACAAAACAAAGACAAATACAGTTTTTTTGACAACTATTATCAGAAAAATATAAAAAATTAATATAATGAAAAGCCAACTGAGTGAGAACTTTTACGCATAATAATCGGGTACAATTCCATTTAACCCTTTAACGCGCAGTGTGTCCGCTCCGGGAACGCCAAACTCTGACGTTTTGACGGTTGCCAGTCACGAAGAATAGATTGGATTTCTATGAAAATAGTGGCGGGTGACAGAGCTCCACGAGAATCCTTTACTTTTGAGCACGTCCTTTCCCGTACAAAAAATGGCCACGATTCTTTTTAACAGCACTGACATCTGCCGGAAAATGGAAGAATGCGAGAACAGCCGGATAGATGGCCCCATGCTGAAAAAAGGGCAGCCGTTGCCATCGCTCGACTTAACGACCAGCAAGAGGGCGGACGATCGAAACGTTCATCGCGTGCCACAGATCGAGAGACCCTTTTTTTGAGGCAGCTGGCTGTGCGGCACAGCCAGCTGTCGTTAAGTCGAGCGATGGCAACGGCTGCCCTTTTTTCAGAATTGGGAAAGGGTTGCGCCTCGAAGGGTTAAATGAATTTATCTTAATTTCAACGTTCATTCTTTCTAGCACTAAGTTTAAAATTTCAGTTTCTCGCACCGAGAGCCCCCGTGGAGGTCGAGAAAAATAAATGCATAAAATCAAAGACGATTCTCTGAATGGGTACTTGACAGCAAACTTTGGTAATTGTTCTGAAATAAAAGCTTATTATAATAAATTATCTAGCAAAGTGCCAATGACTGCTGCACGTATCCTATTATTAATATTATTATTAATTTGTAATTTTGTCAGGTACAGTAGACACCGGTTATAACGTACTCTCACGGGACCTAAAAAAAGTAGTACGTTATAGTCGAAGTACGTTATAAGCAATACCGCCGGTATGATTCAATATTACACACAAAAGGAGAGTGGGCTCATAATTTCATTGAATTATGCTTTTTAAAAAAGTCTGATTTTCTAAGATTCAAGTTAATTAAAAGGCAGCGAAAGTTCTGTATTACAATTTTATTGAGATAAATAATGTGTCATTTTCTTTTGTTTTAAATGAGCAGACGGTACTTTAAAAATACCGTTTTGGATCTTCATAATAGACTTTTGTAGAGTCTCTGCATCATCCATGCGGCATTCAAAAAATCACGATAATGTTTTTGTAGCATCGAATGCATCGGGTATGCTTGGTATAGGGTCCTCTGTTTCTTCATCACTATCATCAGAATTATAGATAGGGCTTTTTAGAAGGCATTTCCACGGATGAATGACAAAGGAAAACCATGGTCATGTTCTTAGCCCTACCTAGCAGGGGAAAAGATAAAGGATCGCTCCCTTCATTCAATCACAATTCATCTCGCTAAAGAATCCGAAAACGGACAACGAGTGTTCTTGAAAGAACTGAAATTTCCGAGAAAAAGGAAATAAGATGCTTAAGAAAAGCAAAATTTTATTCTTGGCTGTGGTATAAAGAGTACGTTCTAGCCGAAGTACGTACTTTTTTAAGTGCGTTTTAACCGAAGTTAAATAACTTTATAAATAGAGGACTTCAATCGGGACCTAGCCTTTAGGTACGTTATAACCGAAAGTACGTTATATCCCAGGTCTGTTATAACCGGTGCGCACTGCACTTCATTTTGAAAAATAATGTCATGTGAGTAAAATATACTATTTTAATAAAATATTTTTGCTTTTCATCTCAAAGCTTTTCAGTTAAAGAATGAATGAACATGGTTTTTCTACTCATTTCTCAGGTAACAATTTAGGTCAGCATAAAATGTCAATCATTGCCCTAGTAGCACAATGAGTCCAAAAGACGTTTAAAACACGTTTTTTAACGCCAAAAACGTGTTTCCAAAGTAATTTAAACGTTTTCTTGAACAATTTGTTCTACTAGGGTGAAGCCAAAATTTTTTCTTGGTGTCGTCACCGTAACACTTACCCTTGCGGCGCAACCCTTTCCCATGCTGAAAAAGGCAGCCGTTGCCATCGCTCGACTGAACGACCCGCAAGAGGGCGGACGATCGAAACGTGTGCCGCACAGCCAGCTGTCGTCAAAAAAGGGTCTCTAGATCTGTAGCACGCGATGAACGTTTCGATCGTCCGCCCTCTTGCTGGTCGTTCAGTCGAGCGATGGCAACGGCTGCCCTTTTTTCAGCATGGGGCCATCTATCCAGCTGTTCTCGCATTCTTCCATTTTTCAGCAGATGTCAGTGCTGTTAAAAAGAATCGTGACCTTTTTTGTACGGGAAATGACGTGCTCATAAGTAAAGGATTCTCGTGGAGCTCTGTCACCCTCCACTATTTTCATAGAAATCCAATCTATTCTTCGTGACTGGCAACAGTCGAAACGTCCGAGTTGGTTGTTCCCAGAGCGGGAACACTGCGCATTAATGGGTTAATCACTGAGCGGTCGTATTATTTTCGAGAAAACGGTCATAAAAGTGCCTTTTATGAAAACTGTATAAAAATAAGTGCTTGTACAATATATGTCGATGTTCGCATGCTAATGGAAGCGTTATCATTTTAGGTTAGAACGTTTCGGGAAATGGATGAATCGGCTTACCAGTCACTCAGAATTGGCCGATGTGCATCACGTGTACAGCGCCATGGATGGGAATCGGCGATACCTTGAACGACGCGATGTTCGCAGACGTAGAGGGGAGGGAGATAGGATGTCAAAAAAGAGGCGTGTCTTTTATGGATGACGTATTTATGGATACGACTTCCCATTTGCGGGGCACCCAACACGGAGTTCATATTTGCCGATTCTGACCCAATCAATCAATTCATTCATCTTCGGCAACGTCCTAGGCGGAAATGGTGTAGTTTCCTTAAGCATGCGAACATCGCCCTCTAATGTGTGTGACCTCCTAACTGGAGATTGTACTGCCCGGGACGTGCAGTCCTTGGGAAGAGGGCAGTGTTACGAATTTTCGGGGCAACCCGCTGTTCTGAAGCTTAAAATAGTTCAAAATTCGTATTCTACGCTTTAAATAGTTAAATTTGGCTTTGTGTTGTGGAAGATCAGCCAACTAGAACCGGAGATACGGAGGTTTCGGTTTCCCCATTGTTTTTCTATAGCCATTCTAGAAATCTCGAGAAATAGGGGTCCTAGGCCTTCGGTCACTTCACTTTAGGGGACATATTTTTCGTGCTAAATTGGGCGATATTTTGCCAAAAGTTGCCAAGCTTGGCGACATTTTGATCATTGGGTGCAATTTTCCCTATAGGGCTTGTAATGTTTCTTTTGCTGCATTACACAATAACCTAACATTTCTCTTCTATGACGTAATCAAAATTCCCGCTTCGTGTGGAATCTCCGAGATACAGACTTTTCTGGAAGCTCCTCGTAGCTTCTGCCTCCTCTCTAAATACAAGCACGCACTGCCTCGATGGTTCAGTGTCCGTTAGCTCCTGTCGAGAGCTGATCGAGCTGCCGATGTGTACGGCGCTTGACTGTGTGATAGAAGCGGTGTTTTCGCGCCTGTTTATGAAGCTTTGATTTTAAGTGTAGTGTATCAATTCTGGATTGCTGAGTGTGGAGGGACTGTTAGTGCTATCCCTCTAATATTTTCACTGAATTTTTACCTGTGGATGCTAGGAGGGAGTTGTCGGAGGTGGATTAAGAGAACGTTCCCTCAGCCGCTTACATGACGTATAGTGTATTAAAAGTATCCATGAAGTACGCTGAGGACTTAGAAGAACAGGAAGACGACTCGAATTCAGAAAAAGCTACGTTTATTGGAGGTATCAGCAAAACAGGCTTAAAGCAAACAACTTCAATTACGTACAGTATATTGCATTAGTAGAAAATATCACCAAGAACATATCTAATCGTTCTGGCCACACGGCATGCCGGAGTTCCATAAAAAAACGAACACAACCTCCTCTGACGGAGAGCTATATAGAAGTGTACTAAAATCTTCTTACAAAACTGCCAGCTCTTTACAGGTTGGCGAGTAAAATATGAGCACTCATAAGCCACTGCCCCACGTGACAACCACCGTCCGGTAGGCGTAAACAATATAAAATTTTGAAACAGACATATAAAAATTTCAAACGGATTAAATGATTATCGCCAAGACAGAAGTGCCAGAAATTTGCGAATGCCAATACATAAGCTTACAACCCCGTGAGAAAGCAAAGACGGACGACCGGGAGGCAACAAGAATTTACACAGCATATGCGCTAAAGCGAAATTAATTTAAAAGGGAAACTCCGAAAAACCCAGACATACCGTCGCGAAAAGAAAGAACATTTTATCGAGCCGAAAAACAAAGTGGAGAGACAGACTAATACGGAATACGAAATTTTGATTTAGAAAGACGCAACATAGTAACATTATTTTAAAACGCGAAAAATATGTGAACTCCGTCACAGATGCGTTTTATTTTATGTGAGAATGACAGCATTTTTGAGAGCTTCGGTACTGAGTGGACTGTTATAAACGAGCTGCTGGACGTTAGTGCCTGTGAATCTTTGTAAAGCTGATTGTTCGACGAAGTTCTAGAAGCAATAAAGTTGTGTTCCATCCTGACAAGGGGACTCTTTTTACTAGACTTTTCTTTCAACATCAGCTGGACTTTAGAACGACGAACCCAGAAAACAAGCAGAGGTTTCTGGAACAATATGTTAAGGATGCAAAAATGCCTTCCGATGTGTTCCTAAATTTTTCAGATCTTCAAAGTCTCTGTTCGCCCTGCGTCAGTCTAAAGCGAGAGCATTGCAGTAAAGGAATACGGCGGAGAGATACGACTTCGCTGAGACCATGGGTGAACCTCACTAAACATGCGTTAGCGCAATTTTGGATGTTAAACCTCCGAATTCGGCGATTGGGATTTCCCGTGCTAGATCAGGCCCAGACCTAGTGCTAATCCTTGTGTTTGGCCTGGCTAATACCATTTTCAACTAACCCTTGATGTAGGTTGTGGTGACGTGCTAGCATGCTCTTTAACCCTTTCAGGCGCAACCCTTTCCCAATGCTGAAAAAAGGGCAGCCGTTGCCATCGCTCGACCGAACGACCAGCAAGAGTGCGGAAGATCGAAACGTTCATCGCGTGCCACAGATCTAGAGACTCCTTTTTTATTTATTTGCCTGGAGAGGACAGCTCGCATCACTGAATGTGTCGCTTAGAGCTATATATACCTCCTTCCCGGAATTTCCCACCACAATTTGGAACCTCATCAGAAGGTGGGGGCCTTCTGAATATTGGCACCCCTCGGAAACTGCTAGCGACCGCCGAGAGGACTTTCGGAACCACGGATTGAACGTGCACGTACACCGCATGTACACGGTGTTTTTAGTGGTACGCTGGTATCGAACCCACAACCTTCCGGTTACGAGTCCATCGCCTTAACCACTGGGCTACCACGGCCCGAGACCCCTTTTTTGACGCAGCTGGCTGTGCCGCACAGCCAGCTAGCGTCAAAAAGGGGTCTCTATATCTGTGGCACGCGATGTACGTTTCGATCATCCGCCCTCTTGCGGGTCGTTCAGTCGAGCGATGGCCACGGCTGCCCTTTTTTCAGCATGGGACCATCTATCCAGCTATTCTCGCATTCTTCCATTTTTCAGCCGATGTCGGTGCCGTTAAAAATAATCGCGACGATTTTTTTACGGGAAAGGACGTGCTAAAAAGTTGATTCTCGTGGAGCTCTGTCACCCGCCACAATTTTGATAGAAATCCAATCTATTCTTCGTGACTGGCAACAGTCAAAACGTCAGAGCTGGGTGTTCCCAGAGCGGAAACACTGCGCGTTAAAGGGTTAAATGTTTGGTGAATAAGGCTGTAAGGAGTCGCGCTCTTTTTAGGTGTATTTTTACTTGTTAGGTGGATTCGGTCAGTTGACGCGTTGCACCGGTCATGCGTACCATAGAAACATGAATACAAGGAGATGGCATTACCTATCTGATAGCGAGGTCGGAACTGTTACCGAGCCGCCCTTTTGCCTTGACCAAAACTTCGTTATTCTGTGGTGATAGCTCCAATTTCCCCCTTCATTTGTACCAACAATTTTAATATTTCTTGAAATTGTAGTAATTATTTTAACAACTTTTTGCTACCTTGTACCAAGTAAATGGAAGTGTAGTCTTGAATAGCATTAATATAGGCTGGTATAAATATAGTCCAGAATTAATTTTTCCGTCATTGACCTTGTCGATGTTTTTCGAAATATTGCCGAAGTTGGCGCCAAAAATAACGTATTTGGCGTAACTGCAACTTTTAGTCGTAGAATATTGAGATTTTGTTTTTAGAATTACTGTGACATATAATTGAACATCTTCTTAATGCAATCGACTGGGTAACTTTTTTACAGGTTTAAGCAAAAGACTTTCAATACATTAAGGACGCACTCAATTCATGAAAAGTCTGGTTAATCAGCATGTCGGCTGTGTTTAAAATTTTGCGAACTAGCGTCAGTTTGGCAGCTTTTGGCGAAATATCCCTAAATTAAGTGCAGAAGGTAAGTTTTTTAAACTGAAACTGACCCTGAACTGGGTGATATCTTAAATGTTCGTCTCGAAATAGCTGAACCTCAATTTTAATGCAGTATTGTATCTCTTTCAAGTGAAATAAGTTTAGAAAAAATGAACTGAAAATACTTCAAATGTACCACAAATTGTCGCAAGCTTCGCGGAATATCCTGAAATTAAGTGCCAAAAGCCAGTTTTCAAAACTTAACCAAACTTGGCGATAACTTAAATGTTTGGTTAGAAATCGCTGAACTTTAATATTATTGCAGCATTAGATGACTTTCAAATGATTTTTTCCTATAAAATTTTAAATACAATTTACATGAAATTACATAAACTTCGTGAAATGTGTAAAAATACTATATCGCTTCTAACGGCAAAATAAAAAGTCTAATTAATCCGTAAAATGGTGTATCTTTCACTATCATTCAAAGAGGAATCAATTAAATGTTCTGCCATATTTAGACCAGCTCAGGTTACTTCATTTGGTCCAGTGCTACAGATAGCTAAGACCACCTCCTTGTATTCATACTTCTATGATGCGTACATAATCAATAAATTTAGAACAGTACCTGCTTTATAATTTTTTTAATTTGACTTGAGTGCCTCGCGTTTAAGCAAAAGAATACTGAAGTTTTGGTGTATTTTCTTAAGAATGTATTTTGAGGGGGACGGTAGATTCTGTCAATCACCACAGATATGCGTACTAATGGTTTTCTGGAGTACCGACCGAGTTTTAGGTTTATTTATCTGTCTTGAGTGCGTCGGAAACTGTACGTCAAGTGAATACGTGACTGAGGGACGGGCGATTTAGAGGTTAAGAGCCTGTCCTACTCCACGATAATGGCCTAAGCGTGCGGTCATGGGTTCAATCCCCCCTCAATCGTCTGGCTGTTTAAATTTCTTTTCTCTGTGCTTGTAAAACCCGTCTTCCAATTTATTCGACGAGAATTTATAAGCGGATTCTTGGAAAGAAGCAATGAATTCCGAAAGTAAATGTCCCAGGAAAACCAGAGTCCGTATTTCTGAGAAGTCATGTTCTGTTTGCAGGTCGTTTCCGTCAGCGTACCGGACATGCGTAGTCAATTACTTTAGATTTGCTTCTTTCGTTTAGCTCTCGCACTTAAGTTTAGTTAAGTTTCCTACAGCAGTTTTGTGGATTTCTCATCAATTTTTCGAAAAGCACGCAGTTTGAAAGATATATGTGAAATTTTTATTATTCACTACATGAATCATTTATTATTAAAAACTATATTTTATATGTGGAACTGTCGTAAGAAATTCACTAAGCTTCAATATACATCCTACATTTTTTTGCGCCCAAATTGACGATGAATGGTTTATTGTGGTAACCTTGATAATATATAACTTTGTAAGAGAAGAAATATTGTAATTATTTTAAATTAGTAAATTGTTCATGAAACATTTCAAGACTACGGCTTTCTGCTTAAAATTAGTCACTAAAATCCGTACTGCCATTTTCGACAACCAGTCTGGGTGCATTCGTAAACGACAACGCCTTGCACGAGTTTTGTAAGAAAACTGGAATGCGTTTGTTCAATGCTATCCGTTTCTTTTGCCTTTACGGACAACTTCAGTTTATTTAGTTTCGTCGCCTAGGAGATGTGTTTGTTTACAATTCGCATCTGTTGTTATTTTTAGTCGAGAAGAGTTTTTAGTACATACTCAATATTGTTGCAGAATATTCTGCTTGTTTTTTGGGTTCTCGTTCTAAAGTCTACTTGGTGTAGAAAGTTCTAGTAAAAAGTCCACTTGTCAGGATGGAACACAACTTTATTGCTTCTAGAACTTAGTCGAACAATCAACTGTACAAAATTCACAGGCACTAACGGCCAGTAGCTCGTTTATAGCAGTCCACTCAGTACCGAAGCTCTCACAAATGCTGTCATTCTCACAAAAAAGGAAACACTTCCACAGGCAAAATTCAGTGGAAAAATGCAAGGGATATCGTACGCAATCCTTTAAGACACAGCAATGAAGAATTTACACACAGAACTAGATGAACCTGGCCTCACTATGGCACAGTGGTTAAGTCACTGGAAATGGTAGACGGGCGAAGTGTGAAGGTCCCGGTTTCGGGTCCCATCGCGCGTCCGTCGACCTAACCGTTCGGAGGTTTCCGTGGTTTTCTCCGAAACTGAGCGTCAATACGGGTTAGGACCCCTTAGAAAGACCCCCACGGAGGGCCCCTCTCCCCTGGTGTTGTCCTTCTGACGAGAATTTATAAGCGGGTTCCGAGCCAAGCACACAATCGATATAGTTTTCCGTACAGCACAGATGAACGCTCCTACCGTTACTTAGCGAATCAGTGAACACATTCGAAGTTTCCGCGTCGAACAGGACATTCGAATCATCATGTTCTATTCAACGAAACCAATCGTGTTTGATCACTGACAGCGCGATAGTTGTCATTGAAGCTTCGGGACTGAACTGGACTGGAAACGTTCGAATCGAACTCGATCGCGCGCGTTTCACTTGAATCTCGCCTTATTTGAAACTAAACACACTCAGTTTTGTATACGAATGCACTCAGTTTCGTTTACGAACACCTTTGATGGAAACTCGTTGCACGAGTGAAACTGGTTTGTCGTTTTACGAATGAGTCTCTGTGAGAAGCGAGGGTTTTCTGCAGCGACAGCAACCAAAACAAAACAACGGAATAAACTGGACATAAGCAACGGACTTCGGATGTCATTGTGTCTCCTATTATACCCGGGTGGAATCGACTCGTTGCAAAGAAAAAGTCTCATTCATTGAGCGTCCTAGTGAGTTAAAACGCTAAATCATTTTATTTTCATTTTTTGTGCAAGTGTATTTTATGTTGAAGGCATGTTTGAATACAGTTACATTAAAATCATTGAATCGGAACATTCTAAAATACAGTCCACTCCGGATAGAGTGAACTTCCGGCTATAATGAACGCATCTCAATAGTCCCGATTCACACACTTTTGAAATGTTTATAGCATTTTTTGGTTTGAGTGAATCACGAATTGGGTTATAGTGAAGTTAAAAAGTTCTGGATGGCAAAGAGGGTGTTGTTCGATTCCTACGAAGAGTGTTTGTTTTGTGTTCGAGTTGAGGGAAAGAGCTTATATCGAGCACCTGTTCCGAAATACAGGTGAGTTGCCAGTGTCTAGGTTAACATACTACGCTAAACAAGAGGGGGTAGGAGTTCATAATTTTTTCTGCAATGTATTCTAATCCTTAAAAGCATTCACTAACAAAAGCTGGGTGCTTTTGAAAGGGAACCAAAATGGGAACCTTCGCTCTCGACCTTGGACAATTTTATTTTCCATTCCCAATACAATATCACGGGTTCAAAGCGACAGCACCCTCTGCCATCTGAATGGAATGTCCGTTATTTCCATAAATGTGATCCATTCTGTTTGACTGACCTTAATGAACGTCCAGTCATTGTATAAAATGCTATTTTCTAATTTTGTATTCAGTTTGACTGTTCAACATGCGGAAACATCGCTTTGAGTGAACTTCAGATAGAATGAACGAAATGGGGCGGTCCCCAGAAGTTCACTCTAACTGGAGTGGACTGTGTAAACAATGAAAGCCCCCCCTTCTCTCCCCTTTAGAGGGCCGTTGACGCCCGTGGCGGATTCATGCACGTTTGTCCGTGGGGTGCGGTTACTTAGAAGATTGACATAGGCACCCAAATTATGGAAATAAAATAGGATCATTTACGTTAATTTCTTTTTTCTCGGGGGGGGGCGATCACCCCCTCCGCCCCCCCCTTAATCCGTCCTTGCGTTGACCGGTCCGCGAAGACAAAAATGTTTGGGAGCATTGTTATACTAGAATACGTGGGTCATTTTTTGACAAGAACCTCATTTTAAATACGCAACTTATGTAAGAAAGTTTCGATTAAACTCAAATATGTGTTTTTTTTTTTTAAGGGGGTAATAATTTAGCTTGAATACATTGCAGATATAGAACGAAACGAAAAATAAATATGTAATTCTGAGGATTCTTTTTTTTAAGGTCAAATCTGTCGACCGGGCAGGCTTTTGTAAGGGGTTTTACAGTAGCAACTGCTTTTGAGGTGTATTCGTTTGGTTTGAATACCGGGCATCAGGCTGTATGAGCGCGCTCATACACGGCGCGTCAAAATAGGGTCTCTAGATCTGTGGCACCGCGATGGGCGATTCGATCGACCTTCAGCTTGCGGGTCGTTCCATCGAGCGGTGGCAGCGGCTGTCCTTTTTTCAGCATTGGGCAGTCTGTATAGTTGTTCTTCTACATCCATGCATGCTTCCATCGTGTTCTTCCATTTTTCAGCAGATGCCGGTGCTGTTCAACATAATCCTGACGATTTTACAAATAAACGAACATTTTTTTACGGGAAAGGATGTACTAAAAGGTTAAATATTATTGAGTCACTGTAGGTGATCCACGAGTGTTTTTATAGAAATCAAATGGATTCTCCGTGGCTGACAACAGTCCAAACGTCTGAGTTTTGTGTCCTGACGTTGAGGACACCGCGCTCTAAAGGAGCCGTTCTATGAAAAATCGGTCGTTAACCCTTTAACGCGCAGTGTTCCCGCTCTGGGAACACCCAACCCTGACGTTTGGAATGTTGCCAGTCACGAAGAATAGATTGGATTTCTATAAAAAATAGTGGCGGGTGACAGAGCTTCACGCGAATCCTTTACTTTTGAGCACGTCCTTTCCCGTCAAAAGATTCTATTTAACAGCACTGACATCTGCTGAAAAATGGAAGAATGCGAAAACAGCCGGATAGATGGCCCCATGCTGAAAAAAACGGACAGCCGTTGCCATCGCTCGACTGAACGACCCGCAAGAGGGCGGACGATCGAATCGTTCATCGCGTGCCACAGATCTAGAGACCCCTTTTTTTGACGCAGCCGGCTGTCGTTGAAAAAGGGCGTCTCGCTATGTGGCACGCGATGAACGTTTCGATCGTCCGACCTCTTGCGGGTCGTTCAGTCGAGCGATGGCAACGGCTGTCCGTTTTTCAGCATTGGGAAAGGGTTGCGCCTCAAAGGGTTAAGAGAGGTGGTCGCTCTAACTAGTATAAACACTTTGAGGGCTAAGAAAAACACGCCAAATATTAGTGTTTGTTATCAATAAAACTCCATACCAAAAAATAATTAATGATACAAGTTTTTTTTTTAAGTTAAATAAAATATTTAGAAATTTAGGATTGTTTCAATCTTTTTTCCTTTTTCCGAGAGTACGTCTTTCTCTGTGTACTTTATTTTTTACATCTGACAAAAAAGCGTGGATCCTGATATTCCTCACGCATTCTTAATCGGCCTCAATATAATCTATGTGCTTTAAAACTTGCTTTTGGTGCTTCCCTCAAGCAAGTCCCTGCTCATTTCCTCTCCGAATTTCCTTTTTCGTGGGACTCGATCCTATCGGTGCAGTCCCCCAACAGTAAAAATCACTCGTTTCTTAGACGAGTTTCTTCTCTAACCTACGATTTGTACGCGTTGTGTACGCCTGTAGGCACCTGCTGTCGACGTGCAGTCAAGGGACTGCTTTGGAATAGGGTTTTTCTTGACTTGACTTCCGGAAAAATGCTCGACATTTTTCGGACGGGGAACAGGATCCGGTCGCTTAGAGAGAGTTGCGTGGTCTCTTCTAGAGGATGTGTTTTAACATCAGGTAGATGGGGGTAAGAAATGGGTGGGTCGTTGTAGGAATGGGAGTCGCTTAATAGAGGTGGTCTTATCCTAGAAGATTCGCTGTATTTTAAAATTGAATACTGGAGTGTTTCTATCTCAGGTGTCTATTTTAAGGCTGTATATGAAATTTCAGAATGTTTACGCGAAACTGAAGCCTATTCTTCTTCCTTCTTAATTTCATTAACTTAATCCGCGTTACAGTGCTATTAAAATCAAGCAGGTTTTTTCTTTTTTTAGCGTCGGCATAACTTGTTTACTGTCACGGTGAATCTCTTTTTAAAGATGTTTGCCAGATAACGCGGAGGGTGGGGGAAGGGAACAGTAAAATTTTGAAAGTCGCGAAGGATTTGCAATTTTTGATAGTGGATGGCCCCGTTTGGTGGCAAAAAATGTCTTCGAAACCGAACTAAACTTGGCGATATCTTCCCAATTGGGCTCGAAACTGGCAAACGCGGCAGTTTAGTAGGCGATTTCAATATAGATTTCAATTCCGAGGAAGTGTTTTATGGAACGGGGAAGACAAAAGCGGTACGCCCATAGATTATGACACACTTTCCAAGTGCTATTTAATGAAGGTGGAGTATACTTTGACTATGCCTGGCGGAGATCGTTCAACAGTTTTGGTAGGCGATTTTCCTATAGATTTCAATTCTGAAGATGTGTTTTATGGAACAAGGAAGGAAAACACGACACACTCATCAATCATGATACACTTTCCAACCGAATAGAATAAGGAAGACAAATAGGGATGGATTAGGATACATTTTTAATATACAGGGTGTCCCAAAAACTTGGTAACGGGCTTTCATTCTTTATTTATTACAGATAATTGGGCCGTGTCCATTGAAAAAAATCTGGAGTGACTCCACTCGACTTTCCGAACACTTACGATTAAGATCATCACCAAGCATTTGAATAAATTTGAATCGATGAATCATTCAAACATATATACCCAATGGCAGCTCAATCGAATGCGCCGTTTAAACGCGAGCGAACTTTCAAGAATTTCCTACCACAGGCCATAATGTAAAAGAAATCTTGGTCATAACCCTTTAGAAAAACACATTTTATAAGTTTTATACACATCCAAATCTATACCGGTCTTATTATAGTGGTTTATAACATGTATGCCCAATTAGAGCTCAATCGAATGTATCGTTTAAACGCCCAAGAATTCCTCCCCATAGGCCATCCAGTAAAAGAAATCTGGGTCGTAGCCCTGTAGAAAAACTACAAGTCCTAGACACACCGAAATCAATACCGGTCATGCGACAGTGGTTGATAACGTATATACCCAATTTGAGCTCCATCGAATGCCCCGTTCAGGAGCTATTGTGTTCAATCACATACACACACACATACACACATACATACATACATCTCGTAAAAATAACATCCATGAATTCAGTAGACCTCAAAGCGTGTCCATACACCAAAATCTCGAATTCGAATTTTTTCAGGATGACAATACTTTCCTTACATGGTGCATGTTCGGAAAGTAAGAATGTTCAAAATAAGGTCACAAATAAGACTCCGTAGAGAAAAACATCTTCTCGTTCCTTTTCAAAAAGTCACACTTTTTAAATGGGTACACGACCCCCGTACAAAAACATTCCCAATGCGTAAAATATGCCCCCTACACTCATGAGGGGATGTACCCGATTTGGGACTTTCACCCCACGAAGTCGAAGAAATATCTTTAAAAAAGGACGATGGGGGACTATACATGATTTCGAATATAAACGTTTATTGCTAGGGTGAAAAAAAAATTTCTTTTTCTTTCGTGATTTCTGTACGACCCTGAAATGCGATTATTCGACGTCATTTTCCTTTCGAGAGCCATGGAAAAGTGGTTTAACTCAGAGTTTTATGGATCTTCTTATCTCTGACACTTTTAAAGGAACAGTTCTCACATTTTGTATGCCACCTGACGAATGTAGGGGGCACATTTTACTAGTAGGGAATGTTCTTTTGTACGGGGGTCGTACGCACATTTAAAAAGTGTCCCTTTTTGAAAAGAAACGAGAGCCAGTCTTTCTTAACGGAGTCTTATTTCCGATATTATTTGAACATTTTTCCAATGAACACTGCACACTTACAGATAAACAGTTAAAGTACTGCATAGCACTTTAGTCGGTATTGAAAATGTGGAAAATTTCATATTTATTTATTTATTATTAAGGTTAACGAAAAGGGAACTGCAAGCGACCGTTATTATGAAAATTTAAGATTCTGCCTTGAACTAAATAGTTTTTGATCGAGGCATTTTTCCGCTGTCAGATTCAAAATCTTATTCCGTCGGCACTTTAGAAATTTAGAAAATACGTCTGCATCCATAACAAGAAAGATAAATCATGCCAAACGCATTGATTATAAAACGCTTTCCAACACATCCATATTTTTGCGCCCAATTGGCAATGTATTTTCCTTACATCTGACGACATTTCGGAGATAAGATGATGTTGTATTATCACAATAAATGCAATTTTATGAGACCCCGTAAAAGATATTTAAAAAAATTTATTTTATTCGAAATTTATTATGAACTTAAAGAGCGAACAATAAACGAACTCGCTGTTTCATGCAGAGGGAATCATTTTATTTGTGAAAAAATGCTAAACTGATGAATCTAGAAAAACTATTTTAAACGCATTGGAATCGCCATTTTGCTTTCAAAGCCTGATGACCGTGACCTCAGTACGACGTCATTATCACTCGAGACACCTCATTTTGTCACGCAAATGATTCACTTTCTTTTAAAATAAAATAGAACTGAAAAGAGCGAAAAATCACTTGAAAAGGAGGGAACAGGTGGGTTTTCAGATTTTTAAAGTAGAGCAGATTGTTTTCTTTATTTTTATACATAATTATGAAAAATGTCGAGCGTATCGTACAAACGGTGCAGATTTTATTACGTTTTTTGTGCTTAACTTTTTAATCTTTTTGGAGAAACGGTGTTAAAAGCTCCATCCTGGAGAGGTTGCCCGAAATTGTGTTATAAAGTCAGGAATCAGCGTAACTTTGCAGGATGTCACAAAAAGGTAGTAACGAGCCTTAATTC